>JBAMHV010000018.1:5159525-5182935 GCA_037177535.1 Pseudomugil gertrudae
AGACAAAACAGGAAGTAAACCAAAATAAAACAGGAAACATGAAACACACACCGTGACAAGAAACTTAACACATGACACCTTTATGCGGAAAGATTTTGAGTTGAAATATGACAGTTCATGGACAGTAACGGAAAAGACTCCACTGTTTTACTGTTTTGTGGGTTGAAAAGTAACAGCTCATCTCAACGCCTTAAAACTTCCAGCAGCAGGGACATGATCGCATGAACACTGACATGTATGATGTGAGGAAGCTGCTTTTATGGGAGACACAACATTACACTGCACAGGTTTGCACAGAGCTTTGGTGACTTTGAAGCACAAAAAAGGAAGTTGCTTTGCAACCCATTAGCCATCGGCATGGACACTGCACCTGCAGCAGAGCCCCAGGTCCATCTGCATGCAGCTTCTTCGTTTTTTTATCCCCACAACTGGGTTTTTTTTTTTTAGTTTTTCTTCACCGAGATGGAGGGTCTAAGGACAGGATGTCTGCTCAGTTTAGTGTAGTCATTACTGTGTCTATTGTGTGTTATGTCTGTTGTTGTGTGATTAACTGTGTGTGAAGCCCTTTGAGGCGACTTTGTTGTGATACTGGGCTATATAAATAAAATTGAATTGAATTGTTGGTAGCACATCTCTGTGTGAGAGGCTCTTATCAGTGATGAAGAGTAACAAACAGCACACAAGAGTCGTCTCACTGATGAGCACCTGCTGTCCATCAGGAGGACCTCACAGCAAGCATAACACAACTCTACGCCCAAAAGAGATGTCTCATGTAATGACAATGATTGTATTTGTTATTTCCGCGTTTAATTAAAGCATGTCACATTTTCTATTTAGCTCTATTTGTATTAAGTGCAAAATACCTTAAGTTATTTAAAAAGTTTAATTTGGTTTATTCCAGAATAATATTCCTGATTTTATCCAAATTTTTGTTAAAAAAAACATCTAGTTTTAGTGTGTGTAATAAATGTAATAAATCCTTTTTGGCCGCCTGTACAAAGGAGTTTGAAACCCCTGCTCTACAGAGTTCTCTATACAGGAAACATTATGTTGTGGAAGAGTGAACTGACTGGTTGACAATCCAAACACAGCAAGAACTCATAAAGATAAATTATTTTGCACTGCTGAGCTTTTCTATTAGTTCAACTTTTAATTCTTCCACTTCCATCATAAATTCTCTACAGTCTGCATCCTTTCAGCTTCATGATATCCACTGTGTGTCTGGTTTTCTCAGGAGACCTGGTTAGATAAGACCGCCTGGGCAAGAAAAGCAACAAAAGAAACACAGAAAATAGTCTTCACACTCACAAGCATTCAGCAAGTGAAAGTACTGAGGCAAGAATAAAAAAGCGGGTGACAAATACAGACACCCAGTTTTTGTTTTGCATTTGTCTGATCTCTATTCATCCTGTCTTCTCCTACCCACTGGAAAATTTCTATTTGAGGAATCCCTGGAGGGCTTATATTGTTACAGTATTATTTTTATTCAGTTAGTCTGGGCCCTCATGCACTCGTTGGCTGCTTTTTATATGTAAATCCAGCATATTTGTGTATATACAGCATCACTCAAAAGTTTGGAAACACCATTTTTACTCCTTTTTTTACGGGAACAAAAGTGAATATATGAAATCTGCTGAAGACTATGACATAATATATCTGGAATTTTGTAGTTGTGTGTCAAAAACAAAACTCATTGAATACGCTTCACATATTTGACTTGCTGTTGGATGCTATTAAGGTGATGTGGTTAGGTGTACATTAACTGCTCTGCTGCCATAATATTTTCATATTTAATTTATAACATTTTCCTGTTCTTTAAGTCTTTTGGTAATTAATTCAGTCAAGGCCTGAAAACGGGAAGCTTTTAAATACAGCTGAACATCATGTATTTGACATTTTGTTACTAATGTTTTCACACACATTTTAATTTCATCACAGAAGCTCTGCATTACAGCAGCTGGTAACTTTGGTTCTAGTCAAACATTAGTTGTCAGAACAATTGGTGGTTTTTCTGAACCAGTTTGCTTTGTAAAGAGGAGCTTTAGAAATATGAATGCCATCTTTATAACCTAGTTTTATTCTTTATTTTTACGTTTGACTGTTATTAAAATCACATATTACCTGTTTAAGACCTGGCTCATCAAAAAGTGGTATGAAAAATAAAATTTAAGCAAAGTGTTTATTTGTCCTTTTAACAAACTGTAAAAAAAGAAAAATATATTATAATAAAAATATTTCTTAGAAAGATATTCACCAGTTAACTGGTTGTTCATCCCACTGTGTTGCCCTGTGATGGACTGGTGACCTGTCCAAGGTGCACCCTGCCTCTCGCCCATTGAGTGCTGGGATAGGCTCCAGCTACCAAAGACCTGGATTGAATTCTTGATCTGCAACTTACAGCTTCAAGCTGCTATTCGAACAGGAGACTATCACATCTGCTTCATGACCAGATTAAATGTAAAAAACATGCAAAGTTGCCCCTGACTTATCCCTTCTTGACTCACTTTTAGACATTATACTTATTAATGTAAGATTGGGACAAAAACATTAAAAACACTGAAAGACTGTGACATGTTGTAGTTTCTTGATTAGAAAACACCTGTAAAAAAAAAAGCTGTTAAAAACACACTTTAGGTCTGCTCAGTGTGGCCAGGGAGTTTTCCTCTATATAGTTATAAACTTTGTCTTAAATAAAATGCATTTAAATATCCAGACATTACAAAATCTTGAGTTTTTTATATATATATATATATATATATATATATATATATATATATATATATTCCCAGTAATGTTTTATAACACTCCAATAGTCACGTCTGTTTCCTGTTCTGAGGCTGTTATTTCGTTGGTACAGTTTGGCTATAAAAGGATTTGCATGCATCTTTTACCAGATGTGGAGCATGACCCAGCTTAGAAGACATTCATTTTTTATGTCAGTTGGGATCTGCATTCAAACACTTTTTTGCTCCTTTTTTAATAAAACTATTTATTCCTTCATTTTATTCTTTGTAGACTTTGTAGATTCTGACTGCTCTTGTTTTCATTTTGGTTGGAAAATCGCTTCAGGGATTCGTTTAATTTATCATTGCTCAGAATACAGATGATTCACATGATTCAACAACCATGTGTTACACAACTTTTTATGCAATGGGAAATCCATCCATTTTCTACCGCTTTTTCCCTGAACGGGGTCGTGGGGGGGGCAGGAGCCAATCCCAGCTCACAATGGGCGAGAGGCGGGGTACACCCTGGACAGGTCACCAGTCCATCACAGGGCCAACACAGATAGACACACAACCATGCACACACACAGTCTCCAATCAGTTTACCCCCCAAGGTGCGTGTCTCTGGACTGTGGGTCCGGGTACTCCGGCTCTGGTTGACCCCCGCCCCAACCGAGGCTCTTACCGGCAAAATTCTTGCTGTGAGGCCACAGAGCTAACCAACTGCACCACCGTGCAGCCCGCAATGGGAAACCACTTTACCCAAAATTATTTCTTCATTTATTTATTTACTTGTGTAAAGAACATTTGTTTTATTCTTTTGGGAATATGTGTAAAAATATCTATGTTTTAATAGAGCAGTGCAATAAAGGTGAATTTCACTCTACACCAAAGCTGGACAGTTTTTCTTGCACAAAGAGACTGAGTTGCTGATTTGTTTAAAGTGTCTGGTTTCATCACCACACAATTTTCTCTTCATTTGAAACTATTGTCTACATGCAAAACACAGCTTTGAAATGGATAACCTGAGTTTTTGCCTGAAAGGCCAGATTATGTGCAATGATCTGACATCTCATTTGGAGATCATCCCCCTCAACTGCTTGGTAATGCTAGCACTAAGCTTGTTACCAGAACTTTAGACATGTTTGCAATCTTAACTTTAAAAAACCCATCGAATCAGAACCCCAACAGCGGCACTGTTGTTTATGGACTAAATTGCTTTACCTGCACATTTAATCATCAGGAAAGTGTTATGAGATCACTAAAAAGTCCTGTCAAAAAATCTGCAAGAGCTGATTGTTGTCATGTGAATAGTGATTTATGAGCAATTTCTGAGGAGGGAAAATCCTTTTTGTTAAAAATACACTTGTTCTTGTGTATTTGGCCTAAATTGTGTTGCAGGCCTGATAGATTTCTTGAGAGAACATAACCTCCAGAGTTTTCCTCTTTCCAGCTTCTAAGAATATAACAAATCTGACCCATGCTGGCAGATGGATTTCAGATACAACGACTGACTGAATCTGCTTCATGCCTCTTTTCCTGTTTGGTCTTCTGCTGCTGTAACCCATTAGCCAAGCCAACTTTATTTGTAAAAGCACTTTCTGACAGTACTGAACAAAGTGCATAAGAACATAAACTAACATTTTAACACATTAAACAATATAGCAAGAAAAATTAAAACAATAAAAATAAAAACAATAAAACAATACCATCTAACCATCCATTCTCCACCGCTTATCCGAGTTCGGGTTGCGGGGGCAGCAGCCTAAGGAGGGAAGCCCAGACTTCCCTCTCCCCAGCAACATTCACCAGCTCCTCTGGGGGATCCCGAGGCGTTCCCAGGCCAGCCGCGAGATGTAATCGGTCCAGCGGGTCCTGGGTCTCCCCCGGGGCCTCCTCCCACAGGGAGGCGTCCAGGAGGCATCCTAACCAGATGCCCGAGCCACCTCATCTGGCTCCTCTCCATGTGGAGGAGCGATGTCCAGATACATTATTCTAATGTAAAACAATACAGTAAGAATAAAACCAGCAATAACAGCAAACTCATACTGGGTGAAACGCCAACTTATACATGGCCATTAGTTTTAACCAGTGGTAACATGAGTCCCTGTTGCCTCTCTAACTTCTCCAAGCAGCCTTAACGTTCTCCTCTGACCTCTCACATCAACATGATACTTTCATCCAGACAGCTATCATTGCTGGATAGTTTCTCTTTCTCAAACCATCCTCTGTAAACCACAGACACAGTCATGTGAATATCCCAGTAGATCCACAGTTTCTGAAATACATCCATATCACTTTTAAAGTCACTCAAATCCTTTTCTTCCTCATTCAGACGCTCAGTTTAAATGTAGCAAGTCATCTTGATAATGCCTAAATACCTAAATGCATTGATTTGCTTACATGTGATTGACTAGCTATTTGTGTCAACAAATAATTGTCCTTGTAAACTAATATCAATAAAGCAGATTGGAATATTGGTTAAAAACTAACAAAAAAAATAAAGTAAAAATTGTCAGTATGACCAGGGTCATAAGACAATGATAGGAACAAGAACATCCCTTTAAGGATACCCCAGATATGAGAGTGTGCATTGCTGGCTGATATTTTGACACCCCCTGCAGACGCCAATCAATACGATCCACCCAGGGCATTGCTGGGGATTGACCTCTATGTGCTGCAGTGTGACATTAACTCAAACACAAGCACACGCCTCCTCAGACGGCCGACCGATTACGCATCATAACACAGCTGATTTGCCCCATGGCTTGACACTTGCTGTCCACTCCAATCACATTACCCTTCCCAGCTGGCCCAGCAGTGTGTGTTTGTCTGCACCCGAGTGTTTAGATGTAGTGAGTTCATCTTAATTCTGCTGTTATTCTGTTGTGCTTTCAGCAGCGTAATTTGTCACTACGTGTAAAGTTTTAGGCTGAGGAGGAAGGCTGAGGGCAACAGGATGGGAGGAAAAGTATGTCATGGATTTTGACCGCTTGTGTTGTTTTGCTTTTTCTTTCTTACTTTTCTTTTTGTCTAGAAGATGGCCATGCTAGGCTGTAGTAAACTCTGAGGTCTTTGAGGGTGCAGTTGGGCTAAAATACATTTATGCTTATTAATAAGATTCTGCTTCAGGCTTTAAGTATTTTTGAGGATATTCAGCAACTCACAACTTCAGTGAAGCCCCACAAACAGCCTTAAATTTCCCAACCAACACTTATTTTAGGGTTTCACAGAGGACGAATCCCTCTGCAATCAAACTGGCATCATCCCAGTACCAAGCACAACCCCCCCACATAAACTCCCCATTAAAAAGATCTGTGGGCCAAACCACATTCCTCTACTGCTGTCAGCTGGCTGTTGTTTGCAACGGCAAAGGCACAACATGAGAATGTCTGGGGGTTTAAGGCAGCTACTAGTTTGGATGTCACTTGAGGGGGACATTAAGACAAAGACTTCATGGTAACAGGCAGACTTGAAAGGGGAGGTGAAACACACCCTGCAGTTATGATAAAATTGTGAGATTTACTGTAGGGGAATCATGCATGCAGCCAGGGATGTAAGGGCAGATGTAAGATATACACCAGATGGAAGCAGACAGACACACTCATTCTGAGTCTGCTCAGCTATTTTGGGACTGAGGGAAGAAAATGGTCTGACTTGGCAGGAGTAAATATGTGCACTAGTATAAGCAGTTGGTCTTTGTACGTAAGAGGGAAGTATGGACTGGCTCATGTTTGGTGTGGTGACCCACTTTTCTTTGCATCTGGACCTGATAAGGTTGCTCCACAGCAGCAATGGGAAGAAAATCTAGACTTTGACGTCTCTATCCATCTTGGTTTGGACTCACTTTAAACCTCGATTGCATCAATTCAGAGTTCATCTTTAATTACATTTTCGGAGTTTGTCGTAGCTCCAAGCAGCTCTGTCATAAACTGGAATTTTCCTCATTTGGGCAAATTTGTATCTCTGATCAGATTTGTATCTGTTCTTCCAGTAAATAACAGCATTTTTGTAAGTTAAGCTTTATCCAAACAACTAGACAAAATAATTAAACAGCTTCCCTCACTGGTCCAATTGTTCCTGTAAAGGTTCCTGCTGTCAGCTCCTCATCAATATGAAAAATCTGTGTCAGAATTTATTAGTTAGAGTTTGATAAATGGCTTACCAAAGATTCATTTGCCATTGCAAGAAAATCCAAGAGAAGAAGGTAATCTGAGAGTTTTATTTATTCTGATTAAAGGCATCTATCTGTTGATGCAACAGCTGCAAGGAGGAGCGCTAACCAATCACTTTTGACAACCAATACGTTGGCTATCTTTCTATGTTTTATACATTTAATTGTAGTTGGGGTTATGAATGGGAACTGGGTGAAATTAAGTATGTGACACTCCTGATGACAAAATACCAAATTACTAAATTTATCTTGATAATTCGGTACCAGGATCAAATTAGTAATATGTGAGTTAAAAGATAAATCCTCTGTGTTTTACCCGCATGCTATGCTGCTGTATTGTCAGGATCTCTAATGAACAAGAACAACATTCTTTCCAAAACAAGGAGTAAACAAAGTGAATCTGTAGGTTTTTTTTAATTATATATATTTCAGGATGCATTTACTCTGTGGCTTTGGGGCAAATTTACACAACTCTTCAAAGTAAAACTGCTTCCAGAGATGGTACAGTTAATTTGGAAAGGTGTGAATGCTCAATCATACTCTGCTTTGGATCAAAGAAGCAAACCAGAAGTCTCAGTTCATTTTCACGTGAGGCCTAGGGCAGTTTATTTACAGTGTGAAAGCAAATGAACCAACCAATAAATCAGACAGACGTCACACATCTTAGCACAACATGCTGCAACGCTCACTGCTTCTATCTTCACTGGACAATTTCTTGTTAAAACCCTTTAAGGTTTGAACACCAGTGTAAAAACAGATAAGTAGCTTGTTCTGGTCAATGGTTGTTTTGAGATATATTTCCACTGGTAAGCAGGTGTTGTAACTCCCCGACATTATCCAGACATTTACTCAACTTGAGTAAAAATGGAGTGTAAGCCAAACCATTTGAATCAAGTCCCCCATTTATAAACCCACCCACACAATGACTTAATATAAAAAACTAAAAGGAAAAAGAATAAAATGAAAGATTCTTCCTTTTTTATGTCTCTTTTTTTTAAAAATAAATTCTCAGTGTTGAGAGAAATAACAGCACCGCATTATTTATTTTTTTCTTGTTCATGTACAGATAAAAGTAATTGCATAATGGATTACAGTCTCAAGGACATTTTTATCACATATAGGTTTAGTAACCAAGCTAATGTCCCCTCACTGGCATCTAGGATTTCTTTTAAATTGTGTTGCTGTTTGCATTAACTTTCACACATATGGTACATATTAGGAAATGTAAAGTAATTTGGATGTTTTTAAACCATTAAAAATGATGCTGTGCAGCATGCAATGAAATGATGTGTTTTAAAATAATACATGTGAAGAAAAATATTATGCCGCTCTTTCATGCTTTGCTGTGAAGCAATAATGTGCAAAGCTCATAGTTGATGAAGGCCAGACAGACTGGAATGTTTTAAAGGATTATAAGTGACTCCGTGAAGGAGCTGTTTTCAATGTCTTGCAACAAAATATGGCATAGTTAGAAAACAAATGCACATGCTGCTAATTCAGAAATGCAACGTTTCTTTTTCTTTCCTTGTTTTAACTTCAACATTTGAATGTTGAAGTTTTTTTAAAGGCATTTTTTTACATGACAGCTTGACTGTGACTGTTTAAAAGCCAGTTAGTCTGAAAAATAAATGAGTTTGACAAATGTTTCCACTAAATGAACAATTCCAGTGTGCCGTATGTCACATTAGCATAACAATACTTTAAAAGCTAAGTGAACTACATAACCTAACTATGTTAACAAAAAACATAAACTTATACTACATTTGCCATTATAATGACATATTAAAAAACTTAGTTAAATGTGAGTTAAGTTGTGTTTTTCATCACGGTTTTAGCAAGTAAACTAGTTTAGCTAGCTTAAAATCCTTTCATCCCCCAATTACATCTCTGTTTGTTTATTTACTAACCTTGTTAAGAAGGAAAAAGTAACATTACAGTCTTTTATTTGTTGTTGTGGATAAATTATGTAAGATCAATAGCCTATTGTGTACTTGTGGTGTCTGAGAGGATATTTTTACCATCATTGTCTGCTTAGATTGTCACCCCTCTCACCAATCTTAGCAAACCACATATTGTAAATGTGTCTACAGCCATAAGAAAGGGCTAACCACTCGTAATTAATCATAAAATATTTCTAAAAGAAAAATAAAGTAGGTTGTGAAAGGCCTGAACCATTTTTAATCTTCACTGAACTGCCTTCATGGTCTGGATTTTACCACCTATACTGGATCTTCCTTTAAACCCTTGGGCTAGCATGTTCTTAGGATAAAGACATTGTTAGTGTGACTCAGGTATGCTGCTTTGGACACGGACCACCACAGAGGGTCCCCAGGGAGCCACGATAATGTTAGCCAGACATATTTGCTTCACTATTGCTATTGATCTGTATAGTGTCGATACTGGCACTAGGGTAATGATCAGACGCAGACATATAGACTCACATAGGATGCAGTTGGTCCTTACATGGAAGGAGATGCACTGAAATGGCTACACACACACACACACACACACATAGCTGCCTCAGCATACAGCAGATCACAATGTTAGAAAATCAAGTTGAAGCTGTTGCAGACACAACAGCTGAGCAAGAGATGCCAAAACCTTTCTCCACACACACACAGACACACACCTCTCCTCCTCCTTCTCCACCTCCGCCTCCTCCTCCTCTCTCTATACAGCCGAAAGCCAGAGCAGACAGATAAGCAGGCGGCCAGAGACGGACTAATCCTCCCACAGTGAGAGACGTTTTGGATGGTGGGTGATGAAAACTGACATAGAAAGAGAGGATGAGCGGAGAGGAGAGGGAGGCTGGATGGGGAGGGACGGGAGGCAGAAGGGTAAAAGTATAGCGAGGATGCAGATTACCAAAAGGTGAGGACGAAAAGGTTTTTTTTTCCATCGCTCTCACTGTGAGAAGAGGGTTAGTTATGGATTTAATCCAACAAGTTTAAAAAAAATGTCTCCTCGCTCTTCCCTCCTCTTCTTCGCATCTTGCGTTTTTCTTTTTTTAATTTGTTTTATAAATGATGCTGTTTTCCAACCAAGCCTCTCCTCCCGCTTGCCTGCTTATCCATCTCTCCATCATTCCCGCCCATCCTCTAACACCCCCCACCCTCTCTTTCTCTCTCTCTCTCCCTCAGTTTCTCTCGTCTGGCTGAAGCTGATGTAGGTCAGTGCGTCTGGAGCCTGTCTGGAGCTGCAGAGAGCCTTAGAGCCTGGTCCTCGTCGACCCCCGTGGAGGCTGCCTCTGCCGCACAAGCTGAGGACAGCGATCCCTGGGCTATGTGAGGACAGGACCACCACTGCCTGACCTAACTTGCCCTGGAGTAGGATGTGCTTGTCTTATGAGGGGAAGAGGAGGGGGCAAGTAGGGAGGAGGAGGGGGGGGGGGGGGGGGGGTGCAGGGTGGAATTAGGCAGTCTGTGTACTTCATGAGAGCTTTTTCAGTATATGTTCTTGCAAAAGAATGACATGGAGAGGAAGAGCGAAAGGTAAATATGTACGAGGTTGAGGGGAAGCGAGCATCGCCGTTGTTGCTCCGTCTTCAAGGTTTTGGAGGGAAGATTTGCATGTAATGCCACCTCCGCATCCCCCATCCAGCCCTCTCACTCTATGCTCTGTTTATGTCTCTCTTCCCGCAATCTAACTTCACCCTAACATATTACAGTTATTTTACAGCCGTTTCTGTTAAAAAGCTACAGCAAACTCCACCGCAAAGCTTGTCAGCTGTGTCCGTTCTTTCTTCTCTTGCAGTATTTCCATTGCCGTCTCGCGCCTCACCGTTCCAGCTTTGACAGACGTCCCGCATCCCAAAAAAGTGGATCGACTAAGAGTGTCCTGCAACTCTCCGAAGCCCACTTCCCGTTCGACAGAGACCAAACAGGGCACGAAGGATGACTTTTCCAAAAGTGAATAGAGCTCCGCTGACGACTTCTGCATAGTCTGATTCTGCTCTCCTTCTTCACTGCTTCTCCGCTCCTTCTCTCTCCTCTGGCTTTTAGACAATAACATCCTCACCCCACCCCCCAAAACCCTCCAAAAAAAACAACCAAAACAAAAAAAACACCAAAGATCGTTCTATCAGAGTGCAGCTGCTGCGACAGTGTCTGGGTGTGTGTCTGTGCTCTCGGTTTGTCTCTGCAGCACATCTGGGTCCTGCAGAGGGTACTCGGGTACTTTGCTGGCCGTGAGTTTGTGTGGATCGCCTTGACACAGCAACCATCTGACCTGCAGCGTCACCACCCAGAGACGGGGATGTTGGGAATTCCTGAGGCGTGGCATAGCTGGCATGACCACACCTCGCGGTTTTCTGATTCCCATGGCTTTTTAACCCTCAGTTCATGTGAACCCTCTCTATCCCGTCCAGGAAGCGAGGACTTCATTGACCTTTGTTTGTTGTTTTCTTTTCTCTTTACGTCTTCATTCATCTCCTGCTCCATAATGTCACCCCATTTGCCTCTGGCTTCATCATGATATAGAATATTTCTTAGTTCATCTCTTCATTCATGTGATGTTTACTCTTATAGATTTGAGAATATGAAGAAGGGATGAATGTGGACATGACAGAAACAAAGAGAGGAACTGCACCCAGCATATAAGAGACGTGTTTGAATTCCAGTCTTTCTGGTATCTATAATAAATATGTTAACACAGAGTTATTAAATATAACATCATTAATTATTCAAATATATGAACCAGCAGTTGTTATTTTAGGCTATCTTTACACAGCGCATTCAGTTATTGGCTGTTACTGTTATTTTTTACACGGTTAAAGAAGGAAGGAAGGCAGTTATCTAACATTGATATCTGCTTTTGTTCCTGGTTATCAAAGTTGAGGAAGAAACAAAGAGTAGTAGGTACTGTACGTTCCAGCGCAACTTAAAAATAACCAACCCTGTTGGTGTTGTGTAAGGGCTGACAGCAGTAGGTGGGTGATATGGTGAGATGGCCACCTGCACTGTCTGCCACATCCACACAAAACACAGAGGGGACAGACTGACTGGATGAGTCACAGGCACACACACACACACAGAGAGAGAGAGAGAGAAGGTGAGAGAGTGTGTATATGCAAATCAGTGCTTACTCTTCAGTTTTTCTGTTTAACTGCAGGGTGGAAGGGGACTTCCCACTGGTTTTCTAACTTTTCAATCCCTGGAAAAGATCCAGTTCAGTTAGGGCCGCTTGCACATGTGCGCACACACAAACACACAAAGGCCTCATTGTGTTTGACCCTCCGGATGACGAGCAGGCAGGTCAAAGTGGCACGTCACTGCGAAGCAGTCGCAAAAGGCAAGTACATGGTAATGAGTACCTCTGCTCCCCCCCTTCTCTCTGCTTTCTGGTATTTAGATCCCTAATCTCATAACTCACTTTTTACGACACACTGTGACGACTGTCCTCCCCCCTCGTGCAGGCATGAAGGCCTCAGTTACAATAAAACCCAACTGCATGTAAAGAAGCACTCTTACACACTGAGTACAGTCACATGCTGCTTTCTCATTTAGCCTCGGGGTTGCTCTGGGGTTAGCCAGACATTCCAGGTTAATGTGTATGTTTTATTAAATGCTGCATATTAAAAACTGTGTCAATCTTCTTAGAAATAATGAAAACTGTCATTTTAACCACCTTATTGTTTTTTTATTCAAGAAACTTTTAAAAGATTTAAGCATCTCAGTGTTAGCTAAACATGCTACCCCACCATGCACAATGCAATTTGACTTTTTTTTTTCAATTTTCATGGAAAAAAACAAAAACATGTATGAACACCCCCTATCAGGCTAACTCTAGCTTAGTGACACACACTTTCAACCCTCTCACAGTGACACCATCCCTTTCAGACAAAAAGCTGAGGCTTCTTTAGAGGCGAACACGTGGCCCTGGTGTGGAGGAGCATCTGCCTGACAGCTGCCTCTAGCACATCAGATAAGATTACAGGTATACCTGCTACACCTGCTTAAACAAACCCTTACCTCATGCACGCTGTCCGTGTGTGTGTGTATGTGTGTTAGAGTGTGCGTTAAGGAGATAGACAGAGATACCAGCCTAATCCAGCGGCAGGTGCACGCTTGTAATTGGGGCAGCTAAAGATACAGACTCGGGAAAGAGCTCATTATTATTTATGTGTTTGATTTATGTAAGCATTGAATGGTAAGGGAGGGGAATGAGGGAGGGGGGGGTGTGAGTGTGCATTTTTAAAGAGTTTATGATGTCTTGTTAGTTTGCTATAAATCATAAGAATAAACAAAAGTGCAGCTTAAGTGATGAGTTTAGCTCTTTATTGCCTTTTTTTATGTATTTGTCAGCCTGTTTAGGATGAGAGAAGATGACATCACTCGCATGATTTAATGACAGCAACTCAAATGCAGATGAGCTACAGGACGGAGACGAATCGGATGTACATGTTCACACACAAACACAATGTATGCCTGCTTTCCCTTTTGGCTCTAGCCTGACATCTAGCGACTCGGCTGCAATGTGATCTTACATGACACTGACATGTTAACATAATTGGGGGGTGTGAAGGAGGAGGGGGAGGAATCTGAAGCCAGAGAGAGGGGTGGTACTGATGCAGAGCTTCTGTTTCAAACTTGTAATGGTTTGCGCTCGTGTGCGTGTGGTTTACCACCATGCGCTGACGTGGAGGGGTTAAATAAAAACATGCATCAGCCTCCTGTGATGTCATGATTGGTAAATAAGAGGTTTGGGTGAGTTATGCAGCGTGACTGACACAACATGTTGCTCCTCTTTTTTTTTTTGTTTCCTCAGCACTTCCTGCTACCGCACATTACGCACAGCCTAATTTTAGTCAGGATTCATCCACATGAAACCAATGTGGTCCTCAGTTTATCCTTGTAAGCTTCAGCCGGGGCAAGGACGCTACAGCGTGTTCCTTTAAAGAAGACACACACACACACACACACTCAAAGTTCCTCTTTCTTCCAGTGGAGTCTGACAGGAATGAGGTCAGACACACGGATCCTCATTGCACATTATTATTATTATTACCCATCCTTTTTTTTATTTTTCACCCAATGGGCGTTGAGGGGGCGTGGTTTTGGGGGAAATCAGGATGGAGACAGGCGCTGATTGGCTTTTTATGTCTCGCCTGAACGTTATATAAAGGCGGGATTGTCGTTGTTGTGTTTACAGTAATATTACAGAGCGCACAGGAAACAGGGAGACTATGAGAAAGCGCAGCCGCTCCATTCAACCACATGGTTCCTCAACCGCACAGACAAACTGCGCTGCAGACAGCCAGGTTCACATAAGGGGCTGCTGTTGCCCACAACGGCGCGTTTTCAGCCTTGCAGGGCGAGTTTTCAGTCGCACAGGCAGTTGAGAGATCATGTCCGGATCGGTTCACCGGTAAAAGTTCAGAAACTTGAGACTCTCTTGAAACAGCCTGAACTGGAAAGAGACAGAGGAAACTTGGATGAACTTTCATAGACTTGTACCAAGAGTCTGCTTCAAAAGCGCCTGAAATAACAAGAGGATTTTTTATTTTTATTTTTCCCAGTTGAACTTTATCAGAGCACTGCACTGAGCCAAGTGCCTCCAGACACTTGGAGGAAGAGATGGTGCAGCATATGAGCCAGACAGAGAGCACCCACGCTCACTCTCCCGGTGGGGACTCCACGGACACCGGAGAAATGGACTTGGAGATGGATGCGTCTCCGATCTCAGAATCGCCTTCCTCCAGGGAGAGGAGCGACTTAGCGTGGTGCAAAACTCCGACGGGGCACATCAAGAGACCCATGAACGCGTTCATGGTGTGGTCGCAGATTGAGAGGCGGAAGATAATGGAGCAGTCTCCAGACATGCACAACGCGGAGATCTCCAAGCGGCTGGGGAAGCGCTGGAAGCTGCTGAAAGACACAGACAAGATCCCGTTCATCCGCGAGGCGGAGCGGCTCAGGCTCAAACACATGGCCGACTACCCCGACTATAAATACCGGCCCAGGAAGAAAGTGAAGTCAGGGAGCGGAGCGAGTAAGCAGGCGGATCGCGGGGAGCGCAGCTCCAAGACCGGCGTGAAAAGAAGCCCTGCGTCCAAAGCAGGGAGCAGGACGCACAAGCAAGGGAGCAACAAGAGCGCTTCGGGGCAGGACCACGCGTCTCCCGCTGACCACCAGTCGCTCTTCAAATCCAGGTCAGTGTCCGGCGCCAGGCAGATCCCAGAGAAGCGCACAGGAGAGGCAAGGCGCGCGCACATGTTCACTGGGACGGGCAGCTTGGAGAGCGGGCCTCCGTCCGTAGGTGTCCCAGCCAGTCCCACCCTGAGCAGCTCAGCGGAGTCCAGCGACCCGCTCAGCCTGTATGAGGAGCAGAGTCCCGGGTCCAGCGAGTCCACACACACCGCTCGCCTCAGGTACGCCCGCGCTTCTTCCCCAACACCGTCAGCCTCTCACTCTTCATCCTCTGTCTCATCCACATCATCAGATGAGGAGTTTGAGGATGAGCGGCTCGACCTGAACCCGAGTCCCGGGTTCGAGAGCATGTCTCTGGGTGGCATGGGCTTCTCCGACGCAGAGCTAGACCGGGACTTGGACTGGAGCTTCGGGGAGTGCGGGGCGGGATCTCACTTTGACTTCTCCGATTACTGCACCCCGGAGGTCAGCGAGATGATCTCAGGAGAGTGGCTGGAGTCCACCATCTCCAACCTGGTGTTCACATACTGAAGGAACCACGGTGGAGTGGCACCGTGACGCTCCCTCCCACGTTTGAACTCGAAAACCTCTCCACCCCATTCCGTGACAGGCGCGCGCGTCTGAATCAGAATATTTCCGCAATTTTTTTTCACTAAACGAGGAAGAGTGAAAACTAGGAAAGAGAGGGTGGCCTGTCCGCGCGTTGGAGCCCAGGTGCGCGCCGCTTGGACAGCGTTTCACGGGAGCGCGCAGACTCAAAGAGGGGGGGGGGGGGGGTGTTGCTTAGTTTGCATTTGGACAGAGAGGAGGAGGAGTGAATGTAAGCAAAGAGCGGAGAAACGCGCGGACTCGAACGCGAATCCGCAGATGAAGATGAGGATGAGGATGAAGATGAGGACTAAGACTGAACTTTACATCGTTGATGTTTATCCTGGTCATGGTGGGGGAGGAGGGGGGGTTACTGGAGGGGGGGTCATCACATTTTAAGTCTTTTGTTTTGAGATGCAACAAATTTCACACTGACCACCGAAGTTGCTGTCCAGGTGTAGATTCTCTTTATTTTTAACCCCCCCCCCTCCTCCTCTCCACACGGTTTCAGCACCACTGCGCATGCCCTCCACGACGCGGAGGATCTTGTTGTTATTAAATGCGTAAAAAATGGTTAATTTGCTGCGTAATTACGCATTGTGTGTGTGCGCGCGTGTGACCATATAGGACACAATTCACGATCACCAGCTTCTCTCTCAACGGCAGGACTTAAAAGACTGACTCGAAAACCTTTTTTTAAACACAATTCAGGACCAATGCTCCCCGATGCGCATCTTTCTGCCTAGTGCTTCAACTTTCTAGTTCCTGTGTCAGGTTTTTTTTTTCTTTCCTTTTTTTTTATATCGATGTATTTATACCGGCCAAACTTTTTTATACATAGAAGTATTGTTCTCGTACAGGTCCCGTTTGTGTTTGTGCACATAACACCTGTCTGTATCCAGCGCGGAAGGGCTAGAAGTGTCTCTTATTTAAACAAAAAAAATGTCTGACTTCTCTCACTTTTAAGGAGATTTGAGTGTGTCATGATTTTCTACTTGTATTTTTGTACAAAATCTATAGAAAAAAATGGGCGGGTTTTTCTGGGGGGGAAGCTGTTTCCTGCGTGTGGAGCAGCCTACATTGTTTGCATCTACATTGGTGTTTTTTAGTGCAGAGAGAAGGGGTTTGTTTGGCACAATCTGACCTCACACAGTGTTTACAGTATTTACCCACATGCTTCTTAATGGCGCAGTGACTCCAGTTTCACCAGCCAAGTAAACAAAGCATCACTGAGGCTCCAAGTCTTTGAGTGGTGACTTGTTTTTCTGTTACACACAGACCTAAAAGTTTCTGAGTGAAAGATCCCAGAGTCTCTGTTTGGATAGAGCTAATACCTCTGTGTGCTTCTTGTTTTGTTTTTCTTATTTGTCTGTTTTGTTTTGCTTTTCTCTATTAAAATAAGTTTTATTTGAACCACTGGATGGAATTACACACTCATTCCACTTTGCCTAGACTTTGGAGGGAGGGAGATCTATGAAGTGCTTCATCTGTTTTTGCGCAAATTGCATTAAAAAAATAGTATTTAACCTTTCTGTACCTGTTGGCTACGTATAGCAGGCTAATTGTTTTTCCTATATTATGGCATGGCAAATAGCATTTGTATTTCAGATTCAGGTATATGTAGCTATAGCTGTTGTGTTTAAGATTTTTAAAAGAAAAGTAACATGAAGATATTTATGTAAACTGACTGTACTATAAGCAAAGATTGTGTGTTTTTATGTATGATGACGATGATGATGATCAACGACAGGCACTAGGACAGCCATCTTTGGACATCCTTATGTTGAAGATGATTGTGGTCCAGGACTTTTTTTTTCACTTCAAAACCTTTTTTATTGCCCCTTTTCCTCTTTTTTTCTTTTTTTTTAATTCATTTGTGCAATATGTTGTGTATGATCATGTTTTGTCCAATCATGCCAATATCATTTGATGTCTTTTGCTCAAAAACCAGCCAATGTTTGGGTCAATCACTGCCTCTCAGACCTCTGTACAGATTGTTGTTTTTTTTCTTTTTTTTTATTTGTTTTTTCTTCTTACGAGAAGGAAATAAAATCAGCTGGAACTGAAATGTGCAAAGTGTTTAACTTGTGCTTTTTTTCCCTCTCTATAGTCAAAACACCAGCTAGATAACAATCAGGAAGAATATAAGTAAAAAAAAATATATATAATGTATATATATATGTGTGTGTGTGTGTGTGTGTGTGTGATTTACTCACTGCTTCCAGGCTGCAAATCAATAGACAGGAATGTGAATCAATAGGAGTGGCTTCTTTCTCCCTATCACAGTCCGTCTAATTCTACACGTGCAGAAAACGTGGCTGCCATGGAAACACTGTATCCAAGAGAGGTTGCAATCCGCTGGGGAGCAGCACAGCACTTGTGTATGTATGTGTGTGTGTGCGCGCGCATGTGTGTGTGTGTGTGTGAGGGATAAGGGACATAGACTGATCCATCAGGCTGGGGTGGATGGGTAGGTGTGTGTTTGGGGGGTGGGGGGGTGGCAGACATCTCTGCAAGGCATGACTGGAATAAAGGAGGAGGCATGTGTGCTTGTCTGTGGGTGTGTGTCTGTGTGCCAAATGAAGAGATGGAGGCAGTAGAAGGAGAGAGAAGTGTGTGTGTGTGTGTGTGTGTGTGTGTGTATGGGGGGGTGGGGGTGTGTCTGTCCTGGTGGATTGTGCAGGAGACTGCTCCCAAATCCAATTAATTCCTTCTGGATGCATTCATTTGTCTGGTACATCTGACGAGAAAGACCCAGAGAGGGACCCCTAAGGTGCAGTATTTAGTGTGTATCAATTTACGCCCTATTCCACAAGAGACACTGGTAATTATTTCCATCTCTTTCTCTCTGTCAGGAGAGCAGGGTCGTCTCCAGCTTTCCTCTGACATCTCCAGCTCGGTAATGAGAAAGATAAGGCATGGTCATTACACACCGTCCCAAAGACAAGACACCAGGTCCCTCTACCCCGTCCCCAACATGTCTGCAATAAGCATGACATCATGCAGGAAATAAATTGTGGGATGCGTCCCTATTTTTTCTGGAAAGAACCTTCCTCAGGAGGAAACAGACAAAAAAAAGGTCACCCTACTCGTCCGGGCACACACGTTCACACAGTGACCCACATTAAGACATGTGCGTGAGCAGCGCTGCACACTTAACCTTCATGGCTGATTACTGCAGTGTGTTTGTGTCTTACTTGAACTTGAGTGAGTCTGACAAGATTGAGTCAGAGTGTCAGCTTAACATGCGAGCCAAAAGTAAACAGCACTTAAGCAAATGTGCAGCTATTTATTGTTCTTAATTACACAACATGAACTACATGCTGTACTCATGCATTCCAGGGATCATTGATTTATTTATTTATTAATCTGCTGCATTTATCAAACATTGCTGCCACTTTATAGATTCGATCCACAGAATAAAGCCCATCAATTTATGAGATAAATACATGATAAACTCACTCATTGGCTGCTTTCTTTTTATATTTTAGGGACGAGGTGAAGCAGTTTAATGTGCAAATCTCATCTGAGCAGCTGATGAGCTTCCTTATGTCTGTAAAAAATCTTGAGAAAGACTTCTCCAGGCTTTTTAAAGGACTTTCTGGAGCTTTTTTAAAAACATTGTTGCCTTTTCTTTCTGCTTTTCGGTCAGGATTATCCCACAGTGCTGCGCCATTGTGATCTCAGTGCTGGGTGATTTATCACTCCATCAGACCTCACCGCTGATTTCAGTCCAGTTTTTGTGCCATTTAGCTTACCTCAGACTTTCCTCCCTTTGACCATTTCTTTAGCATCATTAATCAACAACTCTTTCATGAATGATGCTTGGGCTTAAAAGATGAATTAGTTGAAGGTCCAGATGCTTCAGTGAGGTTTTGTATCAGGTCTTTGCTGGATTTCATACAGGACAGGTCCAAGACTCCATCTGAGAGCAGCTGCATTAAGGAGGGTTAGCATCTGTGGATGAAGCAGCCAATCAGTCACTTAGGCTAAAGCAATCTCACACCTGACATTATTTTTTCTCCTGCTATTTTCAGATTCCTTCCATTTTATAAAGAGGACATTGCAACTGAGCTGATATAAGCCATGTTTTCTTTGAGAATCACCTTATTAGTGCAAAATTTCCATTTCCTGTAATAGGTTTTAAAAAGGTGGCAGGTCAGTTTGGAGGTTTTTTCCAGAACCTTTCATTGTAACAGGATGCTGATGTAGACTCTAAGTCTCTGAGCTCCAATGCAAGAGCTGGGAAAAAGGGAGCTGAACTTAATTTTATGTGTTCTTGAAGATGTTTCACCTCTCATAAGGTTTCAGTTCTCCAGAGACGCGAAATCCAGCTGTGGCTTTTCAAGCTTCTTCGTTTGTGACATAATAAGCAATGCTATGGTTTTATGACGAACTGGCATGTGTTTGTTTGACTTTATTTCATAAATTAAGACCTCCATTTTTTCACCAGTACATTTGTTATTTAGAAGTAACAGACAATTGCTTTGCTCAGATTGAACTTGTGGAGTTGATGAGTGAATCTTCTGTTTGTACGCTACACAATATATGCTTTTCAGCTTTTATTCCTATAATAAAACCTTATGAAACTGTATGAATGAAGTGTATTAACTCATGTACAAGAGTCAGACACCTGTAGGCTATTACATTTACAGGCAATGTATTCTAGTTTTTATTTCCACTCTAAAGCAGGTGAAAATCCTGCTGGAGTATTACAAAGACGTAAGATAAACACACCACACACTGATAGTAATACATGAAGTAATATACCTAGTAATACACAACACAAAGTCCCAACGGGAGCATCATATAATAGCAGCTGATAAAAAAAAACAGACACACTCCTGAGCCTTTCAGAAGCACTCAAGTGATTTTTTTTTCTCTCCTCCGTACGCTGACGGGGAAGTTGAAGGCGGGACAGAAAGTCAGAAGGCACGAGCTGACAAAGAAACACGCAAACACCGCTGTTTAAGGCGCAGAGCCCAGTAATTTAGTCCCATTGATCTCAGCTGCTCCTGTCGCTGCTGCTTCACGGGCTCCAATAAAACAGCGGAAATCCCAAAGACGAGGCGGAAGAAGTTAAGACAACTGGGCCTGAACGTTTAAATCCCCGAGTTATATGATAGCTGTTTGAACGGACACAAAAGAAAGAAGAGGAAGTTGCAACGTGGGGTGCGCGCGCGTGAAATTTGGAGAAATGAGGGAAAATAAAACGTTGGAGCACCAATGGAAGGAGGCAGGGAGGGGAAGCGCTGATTTTAACGCCTTTAAGCTGCTCATAAGCACTTCATTCTCTTGTTCTTATGAAGATAGGCTCTGAAATAAAACAAACAACAACATTTTTTGGCTTCCAAGTCAGTAAAAAGTAAAGAAATGTCTCAGAGGAAAGATTGCTCGTTTTTACTGTCCCGTTAAAAAGTGCTGTGCAGGCAGTTTTCTCAGGGATGTGTGATGCTCCTGCATCACCTGAAACGCAACTTGTGCAGCAGCAGCAGTAACACATGACTACAAAGTTCTCTGACAGTGAAATATGAGCTGCTGACTGCTCGCTTCCAGCACAGTGATGGATGGACAGCGGCTGATGGAAGGGTGTGTGTGGTGAAGACTTCACTGAACAGATGCACATTAAAGCCACAAAGTGGACAGTCAGTACAGGGTTAAATGATGTCTGGTAATGACAGAGAGGAAGTGATGTGTGTGTGTGGGGGACATATTTACCCCTAGGGCTCCTGGGTGGATAAACAGGGTAGTGCCCCCATTAAACTCCCATCAGCATATGAACTGTTGACTGACACAAACTGACTGATCACAGCTTGTAAGACAGCTGTAAACACACTGGTGTGGTTCTTTAATAGTGGGCTGCCTCTCATAACAAATTCTAAACATCAGGCACTGCAGCTCGTGTACATGTTGCATACATCTGCCAGTAACAGCTAGTTAAACGCTGACTATGAGCCTCAGTGATTAACAGTAGTGTTGATTTAAGAAAGTTTGCCAAAATGAAAGGGGTACAGACGGAAAGTTAAGATTTAGTTTGACTTCTTTGATGGGATCTAGATGCTTTGTAACCCCAGTATCAACCACCAACATCTGGTCTTAATGGGATTTTTGCATGGTTGACTGGCTCCATAGTATTAACTGGCCCCAGCTGTGACATGAAGGCACAAAACACTTGTTTTCTTCTTTTTGAGATGATTCTATCAGCAACATGTTGCAGGAGGGAATGAAACATTGATGTGGGTGTAAATAGGCTGAAAAATAAGCATCATGTGATACTGTCCACAGGTTCCATATTGACCTATAAATCTCTGCTTCAAAACCAAACAGTCAAATACTATTTGTCTGAAGACAAACTGTCCTCTTGTACTTTCCCTCTATGACCTTGTACAACCTAATAGTTTTCACACAATCTCAGTTGCATGTGCTCTGACTCAGCTTTTATCTGCCAAGCACACGAAGCAGGAGAAAACGAAGTCGTGAGCACATTTTAGTGGCGAACTGCAGCCGTCCTTCACAACCGGTGGATGTTGTGAGACAGACGAGAGACGGTATCACTCCTCCCACATCCAGAATCAGGCCTCGGCATGTGTTCCGACATCGTGGCCTGCTGTGGTGCACAGACAGGACTCGGTGTTCAGCACTGTGCTAAAACATTTTAGCATAACAGAGCACTTCTGAGTCACAGTGGTAGGTGTTGTACTCTAGTATGCTTGAAATAACAAATGGGAACAACTTCTGAATGCACTGCGGTTTGGAGCAGAACAAAACACTTTGTAAACCGTGTTGTTAAGGGAACATTGAGGATGTATCTTAAAGTCATAGGTTCGGTAACGGGGGATTATATGGACCTGGGATGTAAAACGGCGAGGTGACCTACATGCATCTTGAATTTTAGATGATCAATCTGGAATGTGTCATTATTACTGTGACACAACCTAAATTACATCATCTTCTTGGCCCGTCATAATTTCAGTGCCCAGCTTGTCTGAGCATGTGCCAACACGGAGGACAACAAAGGACTCATGACATGAATAGGAAATAGAAAGGGCCTTGTTAAGCTGATTCAGTCCAATGTTCTTACACAATATAGCCAATTACAAAACTCTGTTTAGAGACGCACCATGGAACTTTTTTACCCACAGCTAATGCAGCACCCATCTTGCATCTTCCTCTGAGCTTTTTCTTGCTAGTAAAAGACACTTATGTTGATTCCTGTTGCATCTCTTGCTGTCCTTTTCTTTTTCTCTCTCCCTCCAATATTGTCCTCTTGCAAGTCTTTGATTAGCATTTAAAACAGCTAGTGTATTTATATACTCTCACTAGTGTGACGTGGCTGAGCTGAACTGCAAAATCATGTCTTTGGCTTAGAACAAAGAGTTGTATAGTGTGGTTTCTCAGCCTCAGGATTCTATTGAGCAGCAAAGGCCCCAAAAATGCACGATAGCTGCAACTGTGCCATCAGATGACACCTCCAGACTCATTTGATGACAAATGGATGGTAAGGTCAGAAAGTTGCACACAGGATCTATAATATCTAATGATACTGGTTTGAGCCTCGGCTGGGGGGGAGGTTTGAGCCTCGGCTGGGGGGGAGGTTTGAACAGTGGCTTTTCTTTGTGGAGTTTGCATGTTCTCCCCTTGTTAGCATGCGTTCTCTCCAGGTGCTTCTTCCGCCTTCCAAAGACATGCATGTTAGGTTAATGGGCTCTGTGCACAGCTCCACTACTTCCTGAATTTAGGCAGCACATTTGTTTCCTGTCTTTCATTACTGGTCA
>JBAMHV010000018.1:5187892-5199151 GCA_037177535.1 Pseudomugil gertrudae
TATATCCAAGAGGTTGGCATGGTTTGTCAAATCAGGTTTAAATAAATGCATTTATTGAGAGCTGGCAAATGAATTGGCATGCATGTGCAGGAGAGAGAAATTGTGTTATAATCTTTCCATTTTCTCATTTGTCGTGTCCATGCCTGTCAGCAGCAGTTAGGTGCACAGTAATGATTTCTAATTGTAGGCTTCTCCCTGCTGCCAATTTGAGACCATAGCAAACTGATGGTTAACTCTGTCAAAAATGTGCACCAATGATATCTGTACTGGTTCAGTTTTCACTTTCTGCTCACCCTCACTGTTCTGGGGAGAAATAAAAGCAAAAAAAAAAAAACAGAACTCAAACCTGTTTGGATTGAACAGGACAATTTTAAAGCAAAAGGGAGCCGCAGTGGTGATCTCCTGTGAGCCCCCACATGTGCAAAAGTGTGTTTGTGTGAACGCGTGTGTGTTGCAGCACATCTTGAGGAACTGCGAGATATGTTGTTGTGACATGACTTGTCTTCCGTTCTGTAGAAAAACAAAGACGGTCGCTGCTGGATCCAGACAGCAGAACTAATTAGTCAGTAACACACATGCAAACGTACATGCACATGTACACATACATGCGCGAAAGCACACAAATACACAGCATGGATACATGCAGGATCTGGGGAATAGGATATGATGTCACCTCTATAACCATAATTACCCGTCATAAATCATGTGGTGTGACACCCTGTCACAGAGTGAATGGGTGTCCTATGTGCCAGCCAGGGATGGCTGCACTTTATTGTAGGGTGCTACACGGTCGCCATAACACAGACTTGTTCTGACACAAGTTACTGTGTATGTGTTTTCTGTTCATTCTTCATAGGTTTCTGATGATGCAAATGCCTTTTATAGGTTCTATGCTATCATTTAGTAACAGTCAGCATGGGTCTAACACTATATGGGCTTTTCCTTGGTGCTTGTTTGTCTTGTAATGAATTAAACAATATGGAGTTAGAAGCTACATGGGTCTGCAATATTCAGATGTAGGCATTTAGCAATAAAAATCCAATTAATGCAATAGAAAAATGCAGGTAATTTCTTTTAAGTGATCTTTTTTAATCTTGATGCCGACACCATTGGGATTACTTTATACATTTTTAAATTACATGTTCCACTCTGCTGACTTTGGCAACTTGGGGATATTGAAATTGGAGTGAAAGAGGTTATGAAATGCAGAAAAGGAAGAGAGAAAGTGAAAGAGCAAGAGATGAGACAAGAGTTAACTTTAGACTGACTTTTATTGGCAGAAGGGACCTCAGAGAAGAGACAGGATGTCAGATGATTGATGATGTAGTGTTTGCTATGATGCCAGAGTGTGAGAAACTGACAATTAGCCAGAGCTGAAGCAATAGCGACGCATGATCTCAGTGTAATCTCCATAAAAGATGTATTTGTTCAATTATTGGCCTTTTCTTGTTTTATTGACATTGCAAAGCAAAACATATAGTGTCTCATTAGGAATACATGTTTAGCCTATAGTAGCCATGGTTTTCTGTAGCTGCAGCATCACCACATCCACCTGAATACTGTGCTGTCCTATCAGTTCTATTTGTTCCCATTATAACAGATTAACACCTTTTTTGTTATTTCTTACACAGCGCTAAGTTACGTCAACCCTGCACATGTGCAGGGAGATCAGACTAATGTTTCAATGCTTTTACCGAAAATCCTCTTCTTACCATCACACGACTACTTTTGAACAAAAACGGATCTAATTTCCTAACATCCATCCATCCATCCATCCATCCATCCATCTATCCATCCATCCATCCATTTTCTACCGCTTTACCCTGAACGGGGTCGCGAGGGGGGCTGGAGCCAATCCCAGCTCACAACAGGCGAGAGGCGAGGTACACCCTGGACAGTACGCCAGTCCATCACGGGGCCAAAAATAAGATAGAATATCAATTTTTTTTCAGAGTTAAATCAGACAAATTAATTTAAAAAATTTTTTATAACAAAAATAAACACATATTTTTTTTTTGCAAATCTTGCAAATGAGGGCAACTTTTTTAAAAAGTTTGTTGCACACTGATCTTGCTAATTAATATTTCAATTGATTACTCTATATTACCGTATTTGTTTCACCCCCAAATGACTCCATTTGAAGCTTCAGAGGCGTACATCGGGGCCGGTGTTTTGAACAGGAAACCTGAAACACACAGTACCAGTTATATACCTTTGTGGATTTAGACTCTATACACACTGACAACCAATATGAATTATTTAGTTATAAAAAATGACAACATAATTAAACTTTGGACATTAACATTAGAGTGGATAAAGGTCATCTTCACATCTGAATGTAATCATTGGTATTTCCATCTGTCAGCGCAGGTTTGTTGTGTCCTGAGCATATGTGTGCATGCCCTTATGTGCCTGTGTAGCTGTGTCCTTGCTTTATGGAACTACACAGGGAGTTTTTTTTTCAACTCCCTGTGGATAAGCACACATGTAACCCCCCCTCCCAACACGCACACACACACACATGCGTGAGCAAAACTGCTGACAGTGCTGAAAAAAGCAGCTTCCCTGTCACTAAAGCCCTTGAAGTGTGGAAGCAGCTCCAGCAGTCCTTCTGCTGTTTGAGTCAAACCCACACCTCCTCTCCCTCCCCTCCTTCATCTCCCTGTCTGCTGTTCCTCCCAAATGCCTTTTCCCTCCTCACCCGAATTCACTGCATTAACTTGACTGCTGTGACTTTCATCAGAAACAATGCTGCCAAAGTAGTTGTATAAAATGTACATTTCCAACAGCCAAAACAGTTTACACTTTGAAGCCGTGCTGAGGTGATAAATTGCTCCCTTCCTCCCAAAACCACAGAGAAAATTCAACCTCTCCTGCCTCCTTCTCCTCCATTGCTATTTATCTGCCTCCGCCCTTCTTTGCCATACAGACTCATGCAGTCTTTCAAATGCTCTTTTCGCATATACTGTAGCACACACGCTTGATCAAACATACACAGAGATTCACTGAGCTATATTCAGCTGCTCCTTGTGCTGTTTTTTTTTTATACTTGTGTAATCCTTATATAAGTGGAGTGGAGGCAGGCGGGGTCACTCCATCTGATGCAACGCACTCAGGGGGAGCAGGTTTGTCTCGTCTAGACGCCGATCAAGGTCAAATATTGGCAAACTTATAAGACTCGACATGGACGCTCCTCAGAGTTTCTTGATTTCTCAGGCGGGATTTTTTCTTCTTTTTTTTTTAGAAAGCTTTGAAGCCAAAGCAGAAAGAGGTGTAGCTGATAAAGAAAATGGCTGGAGTATCTCCCAGTGTGTAATAATCATTGTCAGATAAACAGCAACTCTAAAACTTTTCTTTAAGTCTTCCCACAAGCTTTTCATGTACTTTCATGTCTTTAACATTTGATCTTTTGTAGTGACACCTGGAAAAGGCAGCCTGTAGGTTTTTGCTTAACATTTTCCATTGCTGTCACATCAGAAGGCAGGTTTTTTTATGTTAAAAAACTTGGTTTTCTTGAATTTAAACGTCTTTTTGTGTAGATAACAAAACAAAAGATTAATTTTAAGTGTGTGGGTTTAATCCTAAAAGGAGACAGCATGAGCTCTTTTCAGTTTCAAAGGAGAACAGCGAATGAGCAAACAGTTGCAGACAAAGGTTATTGCTGGTAAATTATTCTGTAGAGTCTCGCTTACACTGTCACAATGTTGACTCTTTATTATTGGAAATAATAACCACCTACTGTATTGGTCACACCTGCTCAATTTCTTGTTAACACAAAAAGCTAATCAACCAATCACATTGCATCATCTCAGCACATTTGTCACATGGCATGGTCAAGATGACTGAAGTTCAAACTAAGCATTAAAATGGGGTGTGGGGATGTGGGGGGCTTGATTTATATTATATTGAATGCATGGCGGTTATTACCAGAAGAACTGTTCAAAAGTTTTCAGAAACTATTGATATAATCGGATTTGACCACAGTTTACCGGGGTTTTTCTCACAAGAGAAACATCCTGTGAGCAGCATTTATCTGGATGAAAAGTTATGTCAGACGAGAAGAGACTGGTTGGAGTAATATGAACACACTAGTATGAGTGATGCTTCAAACTAGCAGAAGTGCTACAGCATCTCACCATGAATGGCCATGCACCAGCGTGGGCCCCCACCTCCACCCACCCACACCACAGCCAAAAGGCTGCAATGCAAGGACCCCCACAGAAAAACCATCCCCCTGACAACAACCCCACAGACGGGGTAGGCATATAGTTCCTCGTGCAAATGAGGAAAACACTGGGATAAATAAAGTCTCAAAGTTTAAACAAAACTAAGACCAATAAAGAACAGCTAAAATAGGATAAAAGTATATATAATAATTCACTGTAAGTTCTGGTTCACACTGTGGGAACAGCCAAAATGGCCAGTGCCAGAGGACCTCGGGGTCCGCGGGGGCTGATATCTCATAAGGAGGTCAGATAAATAGGAACTCCCAAGACCATTAAGACATTTAAAAACAACTAAAAGAGCCTTAAAATCAATAACAATACCAATGTTAGTGTTGATACTGACAACATTTGATTCAACTATCTTCAGAAATAATTCACATAATTGTTGGAAGATCCTTCAGTGTTTCTCCTTAAAGGTTGATTTGCACATTTTTGCACATTTTTAGTCAAATCCATCCGTCCATCCATCATGGGGGCAGTAGTCAAAGCAGAGAAGTGGAGACCTCCTCTGGGTGAATGGGTCTCTCCTGTGAATAAGACCCTGAGAAAGCCTTTACCTGGGGCAAGATCTCATTTCTGTGGACTTGCAAACCCTTCCACCGGTGTGTTACACTGTTAGTTTCATCAGTGAATTAAAAGTGTTTGTCCAGAAACGGTCCACTTCTTCATGTTTACAATGTTAATGCAGCAGGATATGGGCAATAGTGCTAAGTCCAATTGTTTTGTTTTTTTTGTTGTTGTTTTGTTTGTGAAATTTGTTGTAAATTTATGGGCTTGATCTCTAAAGTTAACTTGGGCTTCAGAAATGCATACTATATATCATACCATTATACCATATCACACAATAGTGTGCCATAAAATGAGTCAGGAACACAGACTTTAATTATTTGGAATTTTCATAATATGTCTTAGTAAAAACAAAAAGAAAGAAAAAGTGGAGTAATGCATGTCCTGAGTGATGCACCTGGAACTTCAGTTGAACTAAACTATTCCTAAAGACCAATGAAATTATGAGAAACCTTGTCTACAGGCCAATTTCCACCAGGTGTATGCACCGCGGCTTTCAGAGCTAATCGTAGATGTTTTATTTAATAGCGTGATTCACACATGGGGTGCCACAACATGTCAGATGCTTTCCAGAAGTTCATTGTGACAGCTTTTTGCTAAGATATGCTTCTAGAATCAAACACAGCAGTTCAGATAGAGCCAGACAGAGAATTAGACACAAACGTAGTGTTAGGTATCTGGTAAATCTTAAAATTTAGTCCCCTGTGCAGGTTTGCATTACTGAACTCTGTTAGCATGGCATCATTACTGGTAACGCCAGTCAGTGACAGTCAGTCAGTATCAGGGTTTTTTTCCTTAAGACATTTAACATGGAAGTGGTGTTACAATACTTTATTTGACACGATAGATCTTTTTTATGTACAGATGTTTTTTCTTTTTAATCTAAAATTGGTTCAGTTCTACAGTATGTGGCCTTCTCCCCATTTTATTTATTAATTTGGTGACAACAGAAATGAGAAGGCATGAACTGAGATGTTCATGGGAGTGGATGTTTTGGGAGTGGATGGTAAGTTGAAGAAATGTATTAACTTATTATAACATAAAGTGTAATGCATATTACCCATCTAGTCAGGTAAGCTGTCTGTACAGAGCCATAAAGTGATACCTTTTAAAAGAACATGTGATGTGACTTTTATGACCCGGTTTATTATGTGACCCGGTGGAAGTTGGGAGGTCCAAGCTTTATATTTTTTGGTAAACCCATTCTTTTGGATCTATGCTTTGGGTCAGTGTCTACTGAAATATGAAAGCATGATACCACCACCACCATGCTTGACCATGCAAGGTGTTCTTTTGGCGCAGAACACAGAATTTTGTCATGACAATATTTTGCAGTTTCTTCAGTTTAAGAGGGACACCTCGGTTTTGTGTAATGTTACTGTTTTTTTTAACATTTTCTGTATGTTTTAATCACTTTCTTTACTATATTCAGTGCTATAATCAATGCATTTAAAACGTTTTGCACCCTTTAACTTCAAACAGCGAGATCCCTTAAATGTTTTCTAAGCTCTCTATGAACCATGATTTTAATGGTTTGGAAAACCTACCAAATCTATTTTTTATTATTTATTAACAAGGTGAAGGACCTTCCAATATCCACGTCTAAGTTTCTTTGTTCAAAACAAAGTTATAAATATTGCATGTTACTTTTTCCAAGATTCTTCTGCAATTTTTTTTCCAAATTTGACATTTATGCTGATTCCTACAACTAAACTGAGTCTTTATGGTCATTTTTTAGATTTCCTGTAGTTTGTCATTCAAACACACCAGTCTATTGGGAAAAAAGCTGATGTTTTTGGTATAATAAATCTCAGGCCAGCAAACTCTGTGAAAAAGAACAACTTTGCAAAGCATTTTTTCATTTGCAATTATCTGATCACCAAGCACACTAAATTAGTATTTTAGGCTTTCTGCTGGTGAAACTAACATTTCTAGGCACTTTAAACAAATGAATGCTGCTTCTGTGAGTTTGGGAGGGGGACACAACTCTTTGTAAGAGCCAGAGATGCTGCCATCAAAAAAAGCTTTCGTAAACTAGCTACTGGTTAAGTCACTTCTTTTTGGCTGAGACTGAGGCAAAAAAAATACATTTATTTATACAGAAAATTACCCCTGGCCTTTTCCTTAGCTCACCAAATACCTTCACATAATTGCGGGGCACATTCCTTCATAAACTGCACGCAGTTTCTTCCCATATCCTTATATTTCTGATTACAAGTGGAGGAAAAGAGAGGGACAAAAAGAGTAAATTGAAATACTTTTTCTGTGCATGAAGTAAAAAAATCTTTTCTTTTTCTTAGATGGAAAGCTCAATAAGCATACACAGGCGCAGAGTGAGGAACAAGCCAGAGAACAATGTCAGTAAAATGCAAGGAAGGAAAAGGTATACGAGTGTTCATGGAGCACATCTGTCAAAGCCATTTCTCTATAAGGTAAGATGAGGAAGAAGGGAATAAAGATAAATGTCCTGTGACATGCTGAAAGTGGGCCAAACCATGGTGTGTTTAAACTGGTCCATATGGGGTGGAAGAGAGAGAGAGAGACATTGCCACAATCTTAAAAAGTTTAAAATATCGTGGTATCATATTAACTGATGCATGCTCTTTTTCTTAATACAGTGATATGGTCACTGTTTGGTATTTCTGATTTAAACCAGAGATTCACAGATGTTGTTCGGGGGGAAAAAACACATAAACTTAAATAGAAGTCTATGTTACAACTTAATAATTTCAAAGATGATCCAGAGACATAATGAGATAGAGGTTTCTGTTGGGTACCATACTTGCTGTGTGAGTGTGTTTAGACTTAATCCCTGCTTTATCCTGTGTGTGTATGCTAGGCACTCAATAGTTATCATTGGACACATGCCGTCCAAAGTGGCGACGTCAACAACCGGAAATACATGACTGCATGTCTTCCATACTCCATATACTTGCGTATAACCTGGACTACACCACGGATACAGCCCACTCTTTAAATGCAACTTGAAGAAACTTCTTTATCTAAGACTTTAAGAGATGAGCCTGATACAGCTATTTACCAACTTGCAGGATTTTAGATTTGATGGAATGACTTTAAAGATTCCTTTGTTTGAATCTTTTTTATACTTGTGTGCATGTTTTACATCCTGTTGAATGATTGATCCATGTTTCATGTTATGTTTCACTTTAACTTTATGCTTCACTTTTAAGTTTGACAATATTTAACTTGCATGTATTTTTAAAGGCCTAAGTCTGACTGAAGGAGAGACAAACCTCTGACATCTAAATGAGAACCTGTGGCCAAGCTCCAAGACTGCCTATTGGCTGCTGAGACAATCCAGACGGGGTTGCCCATGCGTACTCTAAACTCCAGACACACTTAGGATGCAGAACAGTGCAGAAAAACTCAAACAAGTCACAACAAAGAAAGTAGAAGAATAAGCAGTGCAGAGATGATACAGGAACTGAGAACAATGCAAGACCATGCTGAAGCTTTTCAGAGCACATGGTCAGAGATACAACAGATTCCAATGAAATGATGGAAGCCACAGGACAGAGATGATTTCCAGACTCAGAGTTTCATCTGAGAAAGTTTTCTTTATTGTTTCTGTGACTGAATTTAGGTTTATTTTTTTATACAGTTTTACATCTTTCCCACAGAACTTTAGGTTGATCATCATGTTCACATATTGTTATTGGTTCATGTTTTTCTGCCTTGTTTGTTTTATGTTTTCCTGTTGATTATATAAATTAGTATTCCACACTAGCATCTGACACTGATTGATTAAAGTAATATTCATTTATTGATTGATTGATATTTAACTTTATTGATGACATCATAGGTTTCCTTTTAGACTATAGCTTAACACAGATAGTTAAAAAATAGGAGGCGGTGCTCCTGAGATAGATATTATTTATTATCCATCCATTCATCCATCCATCCATCAGTATGCCTTATTATCCAATTATGAGTGGCGGGTAGGTGGAGCCTATCCCAGCAATTAACGGACGAGAGACGGGATGCACCCTGGACTGTGTCATTCATTATTAATATTTTAAATTATTTTATTATATTTAAAGCTACATAATTTAACATTAAGCCCTGATAAGACAGCTTAAGGCCAAACAAATAGCTATTGGCTTTATTTTATTATTTCCACTATGAAGTAGAGATTCATATTAAAACATTTTATAATAAGATAAAAACACCCTTTCTGCACTTCTATATGCATCTAATGTACATCAACATTGGGGTTATATAGGGTGTGGGTGGGAAGGATGGTGTTTGCATGGGGTGTAAAACAAGCCAGGATCTCCACTACGTCATCATGTCATCATCAATTCACTGGGATCACTGTGTGCTCCTGGTCAACCCTCTTGGAAAAAGGATGGAAATCTTAGTGAATGCCTGAAAACAGAACTTAAAAGAAGAACCAGATAAATAGTTATTGAAAGCTGAGGTGTGGATCAGTGATGTAATTGTGCATGTCTGTTCAGACTGTTTACGTCTTCTCATACTAATGAAATGATCAAAGATGTTGTAAATTGACTGTTACGTTAGAGTCTGTTAAACAAAGTTTGTGTTTCACACAATTTTTCACTCAGTTGTTGAAACTTTTTTCTTATTTTACTTTTTTTTATATATTATTTTTCTTTTTTTAAACCATATTTGTCTTGTTCTGTCATTGTTTAATGGTTAAATAAAGTGCAGCTATCAATGAATCTTATACATCTTGGTTTGTTCACACTGCATTAACATTTAGATAATACATAAACAGTCTTTCATGATCTCAAATAGATGAGGTGCATACTTTATGTAGTAATAAGTGTGGTGGTTTTTGTGCAAGGTCGCTTAAGGGCAGCTCTGGGAAGAGGGCTGCAGGACAGATGTTGCACCAAGCAGATGTTTGGGGCATGGGTGTACAGAGGGAGGGGAAAAACAGCATAACCACTGAAATAAACTAGACTACACTACTGATCTGAAGTCACAGCAGGTCCTGAAAAATCTAGTCCAGGTTTTAATTTTTAGTCAGCTTGATTACTGCAACAGTGTCCTTCCAGGTCTTTCTAAAACATCAATTAGACACCTGCACCTTATTCAGAACTGCTGTTAGAGTTCTCACTAAGACCAAGAAAGTGGACCACATAAGTCCAGTTCTGAGGTCTGTACACTGGTTATCGGTCCATCAGAGGACAGACTTTAAAGTTATGTTGCTGGTCTATTAAGCTCTAGGTCCAAAATACATCAAAGACCTCTTGGCCCAGTATGAACCTATATAGCCCTCAGGTTATATGCATCCCCTGTCCTCTTTCCATGCACCTCCATCCAGACTCCCTCCCTTTAGCCTGCAGCTTGGGAGAATTCCCACCCCATGGAAGACGTTCTGCCATATTCCAGTTTTATAGAAGAACCGGCCCAACGAGCTGAATGACTACCAATTGGTGGCACTCGCTTCACATCAAATGAAGACATCTTCCTCAGTTTTCTCAGACCCCAGGTGATAAACTAAGCAGGATGGGAGTGACCCCTTACCTGGTGGACTGGATTTCAGATTACCTCACTGGCAGACTGCAGTATGTCAGGCTGAAGAACACCATGTCTGACAGTGTGGTCAGCAGCACTGGAGCCCCCCAGGGCATGGTGCTGGCCCCCCTGCTCTTCACCCTGTACACCTCAGACTTCTCCTACAACTCGGAGCTGTGTCACATACAGAAGTACACTGATGACACAGCCTTTTGTTGGGTGCATCAGGGATGATAGAGAGGAGCAGTAGACATAGTGCCACACTAATCATTTTCAGTTCGATACTTCTAAGATAAAAGAGCTGGTCATCAACTTTGGGAGGTCAAGACCAAGACCAGTCCTGATGGAAGTAGTAGAGATGGAGACTGTGGACTCTTACAAATACCTCGGGCTGTGGCTGAATAATAAACTGGACTGGACAAATACCAGCATCTGTATGGGAAGACACAAAGCAGGCAGCATATCCAAAATGACACATCCAGACGGGATAAACTGATCAAGCAGGCCAGCTGTGTGATCAGCATGAAGCTGGACAATCTTGTGATGGGTGGTAGAGATGAGGACACTGGACAAACTGCTGAATATTATGGACAATAGCAGCCACCCTCTGCACACCGTCATCAGCAGCCAGAGGAGCCTGTTCAGTGACAGACTGCTCCTGCAGGTGTAGGACCAACACGCTCAAAAACTCCTTTGTCCACTATGTCATCACTCTCTACACCTCCTCACTCAGGAGGAGGAGGACGTGGAGGACAGAATGAGAGGACTGATAGTAATATACTAGTGATGTTCAATAACTTAACCCACTACCACAGTGCAATAATTTTAAGTTATCCATAGTGCAAAAATAGTTTCTCTATTTTTTGTTTTTGTTGTATTCATATCTGGACTGGCGACCTGTTCAGGGTGTACCCCGCCTCTCGCCCGTAGGCAGCTGGGATAGGCTCCAGCCCCCCCGCGA
>JBAMHV010000018.1:5215440-5241712 GCA_037177535.1 Pseudomugil gertrudae
AATTTTCTTTTTTTTTTCATTTCTTTTAAAAGTTCGACCAGTTTTGCTTCGCGCCCGCCATGTTTAGAAAGTCTTCCACGTTATGTGACGTAACTGACGTAAGTGACATGCGCAGAGAAGATCCCTTCTATTAAAACATCGGAAAAAGTGTGTACATGTTAATCGATCGGAATAACAATCGGCATAACCCACCCCTCTCAATCGGAATTTTGATCAGAATGGGTCCAATCGGGTTAGAATATTTCGAATGACATCTTTACATTCATTAATTTTTAATCTGATCAGACATTTAATCTGATTACATGTGCCCATGTAAACATGGCTATTGAGATACAGTTGATGTAACAGGCATTAGCAGTAAGTTTAATTTCTTCTCAAATAAATATGAACTAAATCCACTAAAATCAATCAATGGGAAGGAAATTCTGAGACACGTGAGTAAGGTTGAGTCAGAATCTTCCAATTGGTGTGTTTGCATGAAGCGTTTTAGCTACATTGCTGTATCTGTTGGCAGATTTTGCACAGGTGGGTGACAGGCAGCCCTCTGGCATCAGGAAAGATGTGTATAAGTTGTAAACACAGAAACAAAACAGTGCAGTGGTGTTTGCAGATGTATTCACTTTGGACCTCATTTGAAAAAAAATCTGCGTTTCTAAGCTCCCAGAATGACATCAAAATAATAACTTCAATAACCACATTTACATAAAAGCTTCTGATGCATTCAGCAATCTGATTAAAACAACAGACAGGATATAAGAATTAAAGAAGCTTGATGGAGAATTTGGATTTATTAACATATGGTATCTGTAACAAGCAACGAGCAAATGGACATAAAGAACAACCCCAAACAGTATGCCAAGTTTGGCACCGTAGGAGCTCTATTGGGGTAATATGTACATATTGTTACTCTCTGAGTGTTTTTGCTATCCAATCATCCATTATCCGTACTGCTTATTCCAATGAAAGTTTGTGGGTAGCTGGAGCCTATCCCAACAATCATTGTGTGGGAGGCGGGGTACATCCTGGACATCCATCACAGGACCACGTTTTTACTAATTCCTCCCAATAAGAGAGGAATATGTTGTCACAATTGACTGTGTAGAGAACAAAAGTTGCAACAAGCATCTTTTTACAGAGCACTTTGTTTTGTTTTGTACAACTGCTCAAAAAGGCTTGAAAAAAAGCCCTGAACTCTAAAAAAAAAAAGGACCAGTTTGTGTAAAAGGTAACTGGTGGGGAAAAAATTGATAGAAGCAGTTCTAGCCAAGATTATGTCTATCCAGAGTCAAACTCTCATGACATGTTTACAGAAATGATCTCTGCAGACAAAGAAAAGCTAAATTGTAGGAGCAGATTGCCGAGATACTGAATAACACTGATGTGTGTTTTGCTTTTATCACCATAGAAAGTGAAAGCTGTGCAGTCAACAGTAGAAGCTTTTTCTTTAATTTTCTGCTCGGAAAAAAAGAAAACGTCATGTGAATGCAACCGCATTGTGGACAGGCAGGCTTAAATGATCCCTAAACCTTGTTATTTATTTGTGAGGAAGCGCACCTTGCTATCTTTGACTGTGTCAAACTACTCTGATTAGAGCCCGCTTTACTCTGTGTCATCGTTTCCCTCCGTAGGTATGGAGCCGCATATCAAAACCTGAAAAGGAGAAGGAACAAGCCATGGCAGCTATTGTGTGACACAATGTGAGTACACACACACTGGTGTGTGTGTGTGCATGTGTGTGTGAAGCATTTGTGCCCAGACAGAGGCAGTCAAAACAGGGGGAAAAAAACCAACCAGCTGCCCTTGTCTGTCACCTCTGCTCACCTCTCGCTGCTGTTGAGCTTGGTTGTGTATCCCTATACAGAATATACCCACAGTGTATGTGTGTGTTCTTGTTTGCGTGTCCCTTTAACACCTGACAGTCTCTGTCTTGCAGTCACTAATAGAGCGGCTGAATGGGATGAAGCTGCTTGTACGAAGAAGAGCGTAATGTTGAAGACAATAATAGACCAGAACACTGTGGGAAAATGAACTCTTTTTTTTCACTCCCATTCTTTTGTACAGGAAATGGGGAAATATACAGCTAGCCTCATACTTTAACACACATCCAGCCATTATTCATCCTTCCTTTGTTAGCATTTTTGTGGCTTATATCATTACAGGTTTGTAAAGCTGTGGGGTGAACAGAAACACTGCCTAAATTAGCTCATTTAAAAGGCTGATTTTTTAAAAAAAAAATCAGAGCTTAATATATTCATATCTAGTGTCTCTTGGCACAGTTTCATTTCATGTGGCATCTCTCCAGATCTGATGCCTTCTTTTCAACTTTTGCCAAAACCTCTAAACCACCTTCCTCCTTTCTAATTCTAATTTTCACTCCCTCTCTCCTCAGTTACACACACACACACACACACGTATGTGCACGCAGACCCATGCTGAGCTTTGGCTGTGGTAATTAGATACAGTCTGTCTAACTGTCAGACATCAACTGGTACCAGACACCAGACTCCAACCTCATTGGTTAATCCTCCAGACGCTGCCTGGCATTCCTATTGGCTGCTGCTTCCTGCGCTGCTCTGACTCTGACCCAGTAAACTCGCATATGAACCAAATCTAGGCATTTCCATTGGCTGTCTCTGAGACACATGACTGGTGCTTGCCGACGCTCTCCAGCTCCGCTGCTCCCAGAGGAGGATACAGTTATCCTCCTTACTGAGAAAAACAACACCATTCATCTCCTCCTTCTCTCTCTTCGTCTCTCCTCATCTATCTCTCTCTCTGTGTGTGTGTTTAGGCTCTTATGCTGTGCTGTTATGTTTCTGCCTTTGTCCCACTGAAGGTTTTGAAGCAACTCCAAGTCCTCTGGATGCCCGGGTCAGACCGAATTGCCTCCTCTCAGACTACTGAATGGCTTAAGTTGATATCATTTCCAAGCAGGAACAACATAATCCCTAAGGATGTAATTTATCTAGATTGGTCTCCTTATATAGTCTCATTTTTGGGCTAGGAATTATTTTTACTTCCATTTCCTCCCACATTAAACCCACACAACCACTTCTGCTAGTGGACAGTGAGCAGGATAGGCCAAGTTCCGCAGCCATAAATATTTATCCAACTCACTCATCGAGCTCTTACTGTTTGGCAGCAGGGTGATGATGCAGGATCAGTTTCACACAACAGGTTCATGGTGTCATATCCTGTTGCATAGAGTAGTGAACAAACACGTTGCTGTTCCCTGAGGTTCCAGCTCAGGAAGGATATGTTAAAGTCTCTCTTTATTTTTCTTAACCTTCTTTCCCAACTTCTTATGGCATTGAGCAACAACAGTGTGTATAGGTGTGGTGTGCTATAAGAAAAGCCGATGTTTAAACAACAAACCTGCATTTTAACACATTTGCTTCTTGATAAAATGAAGTTATATAGAACCAATATGTAACGCTACAAAAAGCTTAGAAAAATTATACTGGACTATTGTTTAGTTCAGCATATTATTTTGTGGTGTGACTGAACCCCAGCCACTTATTTTTAAACTAGATAAAGTACATAAATAAGATTACTAAATATGTCACTAGCAAAGATTTTCACCAGGTAAACCAAACTGATGTATTTGTGCAAACCCTGGTAGAGTGCATGGCAATATACCATAATGATGAGGTTCATTTGCATGCTATTGGTGCCTACAGACATCCAGTGACCTCAGGTGTGTCTGCTACTATATGGGAGTAAATGACAATAAAACAGGAGAAATGTGTAAATGTATCATTTGTCCTGTATCAGATCCATGGCAACAAAATATTTTCTATACATTAATGTGTGCTTTAGACATCTGTGCTCCTGTAGGACAAGCTAAGCTGTCACTGTCTGAGCAGCTAACAGGTGGCTAGCATAAGCCATGCTATAACTAAGAGGGAGGCACATTTTTTATTATTATTTTAGAAGAAAACAGAAGTTTAAACTTTTAGACTACTATTGTAAATGAGTCTGGCTTTATGTTTTTTGTTAGAGCCATGTTTTCCACATAAGTGTGTTTTTTGCATGAGTCAGCTAGAAATGTTTTTTTTCACTAGAAAAAAATGTAATGTCTCCTTTCCTCTTACTTTAAAATGTTTAAGCAACAAAGAAATGCAAATAATAAAGCTTCAGAAAGGATCTCATTCCAACTTCATTTTCCACCAATTAGCTCTATAGCACCTGCTAATGATGAAACTGAAATGACTCATGCTAACATAGAAGAAAAATGAAGACTATGAAAAGATACAGAGGAGAATATAACTCAGACATTTCCTCAGTTCATAATTTAATTAAGAAGTAGCAGTTAGCAGTGAGAAGGTCAAGTCAATGTCTGGAACACCAAGAAGTCTTTATGAGCAAAGACAGCTTGAATTCAAAATCACTGGGTGACATGAAAAGACCTGCAGGAAGTGGTGGTGTTCTGTTCGACTGCTCACTACCTCTTAGATAAATCATACCTCTGTGGAAGAACTACTGCAAGACAGATCCGCACAGCTTTTTTTTCTTGTGTTTGCACGATTCTACATTCAATAACGGATATCCTTTTGATTGCTGGGAGGTAATTCCAGGACTATAAAAGGCAGAAGCTAATTTTTCTGAATAAAAACTTTCATGTTATTCAATATGTGAAAGTTTCAAATGTGGAACAGAAATTTGGGACTAGGCTATAATGTCCTTTAGACACTGAAGATGGTTGCACTGTCTTCTCCTGGGGAAAAGTTTCTTTTTCTTTACACGCCTGTTACCCCCATTCAGACACATACGCTAACATACACCATGATGTATGGGATCAATTGACTTCACATCCTCCTTGTACCTGTGATCAGAGGATATTTGATCATAATCGTCTATGAAGACAACGAAAGCACAAAGTGTTGCCGTACGCCTCCTCGCTCTCACACATAGATAGCTGTTTAACATGCTGTTGTGCCGTATCCACATGTTTGATCAGGCATTATGTTTGCTCATATAAAGTGTCCCTGTATATGTGTCTTTGTACACACACACTCAATTATTTCTCCTCAATGAGCCCTGACTTGATCTGTGGAGCCAGCAGACTGGTGATGTGTGTAATCCAAAGAGCCTGGGCATTAAGGCTGGTCAGTCAGGCTTATACACACATTTGGTTGCATGTCAAATGGTCTGATCAAAGTTTTTCTTCATCTTAATTCTGAGAACTGGGTCTACTCAAGCAAGCATGTCACTTTCTGTCGTCCCCCTCTATTTTTATTTTTTTTTTACAGCTACTAGGATTTCCTGCTAGCCTTTTGCTCACGGACACATTCACCAGTGTTCGGTTCAGGAACCAAAGTTCCCCTTTCATTTCCATTTTTTTAAAGAGATTTTCTCAGAAGTTCATGAGTTTGAGCAGCAGATGTAAATAAGGAAAATCTGCGTCGAAGAAAACAAAAGAAGAAGTGTTGAAATTAAACGGAAACTACAGTTCTGTTTATCTGGACAATCAGTTCAAACTGCATAACACGTCAGCATCGTGACCTGAAACAGAGAGAGGTGAGGACAGAAAGGGATTCTCTTAGCAAAATGGGCATAAACTTGAAATAAAATATTATTTTGATCCCTTCAACCATTTAGCTGTATCAGTGTCAGTCACTGTTGTCTGGTTATTAACCAGTGTGGGTGTTTTCCCAGTTGAATCAGCTGGGAAAGTATCAGGGATTTGTAAGGGGAGATAAAGGAGGAGACAAAACTATGAGAAAAGGTAAGATTTCAAAAGTCAAAATGATTTTTACAGTAGTTTAACCATTAGTCAGTGAGGAAGTGTGTTTTTTGATGTCATAGAAAAGCTTTACTCATCTTGGCCATCAAATAAGGGAGGGTGACCAAGCTCATGTAGTTTATTAACCAATTGTGTGATTAAACTGGGCTTTTCCTGAACTCATTTTTTCTGCTCTGTGTTTAGACATGTGGACCACATCTACCTCTTTTTAGAGACAAATATGTGTCTCAACTTCCACTGCAAAATCCCCAAATCCAGTTTGTTTACTTTGACTGTTTTAATAAGATTTAAAATAGCTTGGCCTTCTTAGTGGTGGGATATTTAAAGAGCACTGAACTTTGACCTTTGCACTTGCGGTTGCTATAACTGGTCTGAAAATCAGAGCTCATTCCATAGTTCTGCACATCCTAATCCTCGCTCTGTACGAGCAGCAGCTAAAAGCCGCAATAATGAATTCAAATGAAATGATGATAAACAGAAAATCCCTGAATGCTTTCCAGTGGTCTGATCCGTAGCATAAGCTGTTTTTACTGTACAGACTTTGTGGCAAAAGCTGAAGCACACGTCTCCAAACCTTGAGGTTAATCTGAAAAAAGAGGCAGTTTTAGGCACATGCATGTTCACATGTGCACAAAATGAGAGTTTAGTGCAGATTAGGCTACTGGAGATGAGCATCAGCAGTATTCTGAAGCTGATTCAGGGCTTTTTCCAGACTAAAGAAGGAAATAGGCTAATCTCCGCTCGGACACCGGCGGTATGTCAGCTGAGGATTTACACCAACAGGGTTGTCTGGTCACAGGCATGTGCACTGAATGCATGTTGAGCAATGTGTGTGTGGGAGTGTCTGTGTGTTTGTGCATAGCCTGAGGGTGTGACTGCCAGCATCTAGCTGGAAGCATGACCGCTTCTTTACCAGCAACTGGGCTGATGATTAAGTGACACATGTGCTCATTAATTCTATTGTTTGTCCAGTAAAATGAACCACAAGTAGAGGGAAGGCATTCATCATGTGGGGGATTTTAGTCAATAAGGAGGATTATGAATGTGTGTGTCCATTTCTTTGTTCTCTCCTTTTTCTTTATCTCATTTCCTTCCTTCTTCCTTCTCATCCATTTTTATCCTCTTGTGATTTTCTTCAGTTTTTCTTTACTTTTCATTGTTTTTTTCTCCTTCCTGTTCTCTTATTTGTCCTCTTTACCCTTTTCATTTGATCTTTCCTCAGCTTTTCCTTCACTCGTGCTTCCTTTCCCATCTCTTCATGTAATTCCTTTTGCAATCACTTCCTTGTTTTCTCTTATTAAATCCACTCCTATGTTTCAATTTTTTGACCTTTCATATGTATTCCTACTTTTTCTCCTCTTCTTTTCTTCCTGTAAAAGTCCATGGAAGCATGCCTCAGTCCCGGGCACCCTCATTAACCTTATCATTAGGCTCACCCCAGCTGGACTGCGGTGCCCTTGCACCGCTCTGTAGCTTTGAGGAGTTGTGTCAATACATACACACTTTGCCATTAAGCTGGAAAAGCGAGAGCTGAGACAGTTTGGCACAGTCAGTGGATGCACAGCAAATTTATGTGACTGCTGAACCAGCGCTGGAGGAGTGCATGAGACAGAGAAGCAGAGGAATGAATGAGACATTCAGGTTCATCTGAACTTTCCATGTACTTCATTCTGTTTGATGTGTCTTGAGTGCGCGCATTATGAAAGCCTTTGTTGATTAGCCTCTTTCTGCAATATGAATTAGACCCCAGTAGAGCAAAAACTTGTCTAAACTCTTGCAGGATAGCAGCTTTCATGTGGCTTGTATCCTCTTTTTACTCCCGCTGATGCAGCGGCCTTATGCAATCACCCAGTAGCCGGATTCCAGTCCCATTCACACCATCACACAGGAGTGAGAATAGCGAGCCAGATTTATGTCTCAGTTTAAGGTCTTTGAAAAATTATTGTACATTTGATTCATGAGAAAGCATAAGTTCTAAGAATTCCTAGCATTTCAATAGAAAAAATAAATAAATTAGACTAAGTCAGGAATATTTTTGGGCTTCGCAAAATAATCTAGACTTCTGCTGAAATGGGTTGTGCACTGCTAGTTCGGCCTACTTCCTCCAATCATGCAATGTGGAAACATAAAAGATAATATGCTTCTGTAAGTTTATTGTATTCAGTTAAGGTGAACACCCATGAAATAAACTCTGTGGTCATGCTGCTGTGTGAGCAGAGCAGGTGAAATACTGATAGCTTTATTTGTCACTGAGCCAGCATCCCAGCAAAATGAGAGTATTAGGTAGCCCGCTAGTGATAGCATTGCTAACATGCTGATGTTTAGGATTTTAATGCTTGTATGTACTATAATGCTAACACTTATTACCATGCAAACCTAAAAATGAAGGGATAGCTTGTTGAAACATGAGGGGTCAATGTCTTTTCTCAAGTATTTTAGAAGGTAAAAAGGTTTAATTCTGTTGTTAGGGTTTTCTTTCAATCTACCCAACATTGACGCCTCAATTTGGCCAAACTTAAAAAAAAGTAAGCATCTTGCATTTTAGTAAATTAAAACAAAAACAGTGTGAAAGAAATAATGGGAACCACTTGTACATGTTTGTGGAATAAAAGGCAACTGGAGTGCAACCAATGTCGTAGCAAAGTGTGATTTAGTGTATATCTATTAAACATTTTTACATTTTAACACAACTCCAATGTCTGATTTAGGATATAATGTAAGTAATAAGTAACTCTACTTGTTATTTAATTTACTCAGTGAACAATTCAATATTTTACATGTAGATTTGAACAGACTCAGATGCTGACATGGGGATAAAGTCAAAGATATTCAGGCATGTTTTGGAAATGATACAAAAAAGGTGTCTCACCTAAAGACTTCCGGCTTTAAAAGACCATAAAAAGTTCTATAGAGTTTGAAATCTTAATTCAAAATAATGAAGCTATGGAAAATAATCATTCTTACCTGGTTTAATTTTGGTCCACTGACAAAGTTTACCCCAATACTCTCTGTAAGGTACCTAAACAGCTGAACTGGTCTCTCACATTCATTGTGCTGGATTATCAAGAGTACACCATCAAGGCATTACTGGAATGCACAGTTACAAACACATTCTCCAGATAGTTTACTCCAGATAATGTGGACAAATTCAACAGCTGTTTGGATGAATGTTTGCAAGACCAAAGCCGAAATTTTAAGTTTACATATAAGAGAAGCATTAGGCTTGCCAATGTGCAAATACTAGTTGCAAGCACACAAACCAAAAACCTCCTCTGATATATGGTGGTGGTAGTATCATGGTTTAGGTTGCTTCCTTTCCCATAAGCTAAGATTGCTTGTGGAAAGTTTTACCACTGAAGTTTAAAGGAAAAAATAAGTATTTCCTGCAGGTAGAAAACAATCCTAAGTGCTAAATTTGCTTCATTGAAGACATGTAAAAAAAAGAAAGGGGTTTAGTAATGGCTAAGCTAAAACCTCATGATAAGCCATTAGAGTTATTGTATAAGGCAGTTATCTCCAAATCCAGTCCTCAAGGGTCGGTATCCTGCAGGTTTTCCATGCTTCCCTGCAGCAACACACCTGATTCAAATGAATCAGACTTGTGTAGAACTTGACAACAAGCTGTGGGGATCACTTTAATTTGAATCATGTGTGTTTCAGTTGGAAAACTTTCAATACCTGCAGGACACCGGCCCTCGAGGCCCGGATTTGGATATTCCTGGTGCAAGGATTAGAATTGACTTTGTGTGGAGACCAGGCAGCATCTCAGAGCTGTATCTTCTTTTATACAGAGAAAGAGTGTCCTACAGAAGATAATGTGTTGGACTGAGCCATATTCACTACAAATGTTAAGGGAGACCCTTTAGATACTGAAAGCAAAAGCTCAAATACTTCTGCAACCTGTGGGTATCTACTGGATTCATTTTGGTAATGGTCTGCCGAATATAATAGGTTATCTTTACTTGTTTTAGGGTTTTACATCAAACAGAAAAAGGAAATTCAAAACGCCTGCTTGTGTGATGACTACAAAGGTATGAGTTTCAATGGGACCTAATGGTTTAACCAAATAATGGAATCCCGCTTTGGATTCATGGTGCTTTATTCAAACATTAATCATGCTAATTATACAGTATAAGATCATGTTTATTTTTGTTTTATAGTTAGGTAAGTCTTTTTATTGTCTCAATATGATAGAAAACAGTGTCTCTGCTTTCCAATGTGATGGTCTTTATGGCAGAAGTGAATCACTGAGAGGCAGAAATGGAGATCTGTTGGTTTTTCTTTCTTGCTGCAAGAAGCAGCTATTTAAAGAAGTGTCATTTTCATCCTGATACTTGAGAGATCTCACTGTACTTTGCACATTGTCATGGCGATGAAGGAGCGACTGAATCGCGCCATTTCTCATTTTCGGCAAGGTGGGAACTTCATCACTGAGCTAAAGCAGTCAGTGAATAAGTAGCTAATTATTCTCAGAACTTGTGAATGACCACGCTAGGTTTGCATCATATTGTACTCGTCTCTACTATAAAATGCAATGTTTGTAAAATTCCATATTTCTTTGTGGATTTCTTTTCCTTCGACAGTCTGAGCAACCAAAAACCTTTTAAGTCAGGTTTTCATAATTGAACTGAGGGACAAATATCAAGTGACATGTACGTAATGTCAATGAACATGTAAATGAATATATAATATATTCAGATGGGCTCTTTGTCTTGGTGTTTTGAGCTCCTATAGGCGATCCTTGCTCCAGGCATAACAATCATTCAATGTGTTAATGGGTCGCACACTGAGCTCGTTAGCTATGCACAGGCCTCATTAACATACAAATTCAATTAACTTTCACAAAAAAAAAAGAAAAGAGAAAGGAAAGAAAACAAATCTTTTTTTTTTTTGTGATGCCAAGTCTTGCTGCACTTTATCTTCCTCTTAGTCACAGTGAGTGAAGGAGAAAGCCAATGTTGCAGTGACTTTGCCTGCTTTTGGCTTGTTGATGAATGCTTTATGGTCTTTTGCAAGGTGATACAGTTCAGAGCACAGCCAGACATCCTTGTGTGGGGGGAATGAGAATGTTCTGTACTTCATAAAGACACTCTCAGGTGTTGGTCTGCTGTCATTAGCTAAGTTGGAAGGCAGCTGTTTCTGTGGGCTATTGTAAAAAGGCTGCAAGGGTTGAGAGGACAACTGAGTTTAGCAGTCCATGCTGTGTTGATTGAAAGCCAATTTTCAAAGTAGTGCATAGTCAAAATTTTCAATAGCAGGCAGACTCTTCATCCTCTGCCATGTATTCTACTGGCAATGCTCTTATCAAGGGAATTGGTAATTAGTGGCATGCATTGTGTCAGAGGACAGCGCAGTGAATACCAACGACGTTAAAGGGCTGATGAGATAAGAGGAGAGCGCGCCTGTGTATTTGTGGTTGTGTCAGTTCTCGTTCCTGTGCTCATATCCATGCTGCAGGGACAATGGCTAGGTGCCTTGGTCACAGCAGTGTATGACTTCAATTTACGTGTTTGGATATTTGACAATTAACCAAATTGATTTCCTCAGCGTCAGCAGTGAGGGTCTTTTTTTTCCCCAGGATTTTTAATACACGTCCATCCCTATATCACACAGGTCCAATAATGGCAGTGTTTCATTTGCATACCATTAATTAGACATTCACGGTAAATAGCTAATTAGCATATATAGCGGCCTGTGTTTTGACAGAGTGAAAGCTATAGTGGCAATAACTTTTCCTTTCATTTTGCTTGTTTTTGCTATCTATGCAAATGTGAGTAGTTTGTGGTTTTTAATCAGTTAGCACGTGTGTGTTTTGTGTGTGTTTGAGCAAAAACAGGAATGAGGAAAAGGCATCCAACATGACCTACCTTATACAGTAGCGACTTAGAGGAAGAGCTGTATTGAAAACATGGGGAGCAAGATAACACATGAATGATTATTTATTTCTGCCATTAAAGGAGAGGACCCTTTCTCTTTGGAGATGTGGAGGCTGCAGGGACAAGAGACCCAGCTTGGGAGGCCAGTCCAGAGGCCACAGTGACAGCAGGCCTGGCCTGACAGACTGGCCTGGAGGCCACAGAGACAGGAGTCCGAGCTTTGAGGAGGGCACTCCTCTACTGTCCCCCCAGAGACAGGGAAAATAAGAGAAGAAAGTGGAGAAGTACCGTCCAGGAATGGATGACAAGCGTCCCCACCCGGGACCCCCTCAGAATCAGAAGGAGGAGTGTCCTCACCGGGACCCCATCAGAGACAGGTACATGAGGAGAAGACCCCCTTGAAGACAGAACCAGACCACGAGCGCAGGCCAGGGCTGGGTTGCTGGCGACAGAGATTCAGGAGACAAGTAGCATGAAGCTAGAAACGCCACCCACAACGTGGACTGTGGACTGTGCGTATATGTATATGTGTATATATACATATACATATACGCACATATACATACTGTATATTGTAAAATGTTTTGTGTTGCCACAAAGTGCTGAAACCAAAGACCATTTTCCCAAGTCAAGGAACTATCTGATGTAAAAGTAATGCCGTGCAAAAATACCCAATAATTTGGGTCTGAACCCTTTTAGATGGAAAAAGTTATCTCTTTACATATTGTTGCTGAGTACCTGTGAGCTTTACTCGTCTACTGTAAAACCTTTTGATGCTCCAAACTAAGAAAGCTCTAGCTTCTGTATTGAGGTTACGCACTGACAACTCAAAAACTTTCTACAACCTCATTTAAAAAAAACAAACAGAATATAGCCTTCTAGGTGTTGTTAGTCAGAATAACGCTTTAGTTTTACCATGCTAAAACACCAGCCAAACTTAAAACAACCCACCAAAAATCAGCACAAGTGAAAAATGCATCAAACTCAACTTATGCTTTATTTTTTTTAAAATCCAGTCACTTATCAGTTAAATAAATCCGACACTGACAGTCTTGTCAGACCAGAAGGATTTTTCACATTCACATTTTCACAGCCTAGCTAATGCTAGCAAGGGAAAACAAGCAGAACCAAAAAATACAAAGACATGTTTGTGTCTCCAACTTTTTTTTACATCATGGTATCTGGTATACCCAGTATTGTATATCTTTGATAAGTAAAAGATATGTTCACAAACAACTTTCATTACTTAATGATGTGCTCATAATTTATAAGCTGATATTTTTAGAACAGCAGAGCTATGCTAAACAGTGACACATTCTGTTCATCTCCCAGTAGTTGTAAAGAAAACATTTTTATATTAACCTCTATGGAAGTGGTGGAGGAATTTATATGGCTGTTTGTCACTTTTTTGCAACTTGCAAAATCCCTGGACAGATTTTCATGCTTTTCCTACGGAGTATAGGTCTTAGTCTTAAATTCCTTACAGTTTCGGGAGTGGTCCGGATCACCATTTAATCCATTTATTTTTCTTTTAAAGAATTCTTTATCATTGTGTGATGGAGCATTTTCAGTGTATACCTGTAAATGCATATAACTGTACGATAAATGGTCACTTGGTCAAATATTTCCAGTTTCCAACAGGTTTTACAAGATAGATAGATCTGGTTCCTGGAAAGTTTAGCAGATTAAACGATCCAGAACATGAAGAAAGAAGGCGATCTTTAGAATTTTCATCACTGCAAAAATGAAGACATAAACATGTAACAAACACCACAATATAGTCAATAAACTCTGGATTCATTACTGGTGAATCTAGGAATCCAATAATGCATCCATATAAATGAATGTAGGAATATAACATAGGGTGGGAATTACTATACAGCTGGAAATGACCTGCTTGGTGAAGGTCTGCGCTCTTCGAGGGCTTTTCTAGTTAAACATGTTTTGAGAATACATCATTCTGCCTCTTCTTTTTACATTGCTATTGCAGTTGGTGTATCTGATTTTGTTTTCAACTGCCTTATCTCAGAGTCATAGCAGACTTAAAATAAAATGTCATGGGAAGAAATCCCATTGAGATCTGTTTGATATTTAGATTGACAAAGTATGGTGTAATATTATAGATCAAGCTCCAAATTTAACGATCTCTAATGGTTTGCCAGAACTCATTTAATCTGTTTTGAGGTTGTTGGAAGTACGTTGTTGCCTGCAGTAAGCCAAAGATAGTTTTGTGAAGGAGGGACCTCCATTCTGTAACACTTCTGTACAGCCCGTTCCAACCACTCCATCAGGCTCCACTCCAGCTTATTACATCATATCAGGTTCAGTAGTCCAACTCAGCCAGTGGAATTTTTATTAATTTTAGATCTATAATTTAAACTGATGAACTTGATAGAGTTGCAGCAGATTTTTCATATTTTGGATGAAGTAGCTTGTAGAAGAGTGTTGATAAAATGAGTTACAACATATTTTTTTCTGGATCAGACTCAGAAACTTCAACTATGCGATAGAGACGGCTCACCTAAGCATCAAAGCTGAAAAAAGCAGGACTGACTTTATTAATATGTATTGATTTCACTGGCTTCTGGCTAAGGGACCTGATGTTGTTGTTGGGGCAAATTGGCAAATCAATGTTCACCAAAACCCACGTGAAAAGTAGCCCACTAATTGTGCAAATTAATTTAAAACAAATGGATTTTCCTGTTTTAAAATGTTTACAAGCAGGTTTTAGAGAGGTTAGGGATTTCTTTTTATTTAATTAAATATACAACATCTGAGCTGTCAGCTCTCCGGTAGGCTCTGCTGTAAGAGCAGCAAACACTAGAGAAGGAAAGGGTTGAAAAGCAAGTCCAGAATAAATAAATAAAGGCTTCGAGAGAGAGAGAGTTGGGAGGGATGGGAACGGAAAGAAATATGAGGTAAGCCCCATGGGAGAAGCTTGCATGGACTTGCTAAACCCCTCCGACCGATCCCTCACTTCTTTCCTTCATCGTTCCTCTTTCCAGAGTGAGACAAAGAGAGGGGAGGTTTAAAAAGAGGAGCAAGCATGAAGGGGGAAGGACTGACATCAGCTGTAATATCAGGAGGAAGAAAGGTCAACAGTGACACAGATGATATTTTGTTTTCACAGAGTTGATGACTTGGGAATTTATCCAAGGTGACAACTTGAAAGTCAAGTGCTGTGTGTTTTTTTTGTTTGTTTTAACCCGTGTTTATAGGTCACGGTTGGTGGTCCTGATGACAGCCTCTCAGGTTTTTCCCTCGGGGAGGATGAACTTTAACCTCTTTTACCCTCTTTTTGCTTCAAGCGGAGCCTATGCACCCTTGGGCCTGCTTATGTCCCGTGGCAAGTCTGTGTTTTTGGGATGGAGTCAGCCCGTCTGTAAACTGCGTGTGACCCTGTCTATCTAGAGGGTTCTCGCCACGCAAATGCACACACGAGAATGCCCCCACAGTTGGGTCCTTACTACATTTAGCCTGATGGGATGACTTGTTTCTCCATGAAAGGCCTCTTTGATTGGGGGGTGAGCTTCCCATCATCTCATGCAACATTTGTAGAAGAATGTGTTGAAAGAAAAGCAAGTGGCAGTAGTAGTTCACGCTTAACAAGTCTGAGTCACTGCACAATTGCCAATGAATCTGCTCCACAGCATGCAACAATAGTACGTAGCTCTGATGTAGAGCAGCCGAAAACTGTAACACGTGGTGTAATTAAGGTGATTCATGTTGATTTACTGCTACAATGTGCCTCATCTCATTAGCAACACGGGAACTCAACAGGAGTGTACTTTTTGATATTTCATATAATTCATGGAAAGTGCAAAGTGATGTTCATTACTGTATTGAGAATAACTAATAGTTTGTGGTTTCTGTCAAGGCTAATCACTGTGTTTGTTAATAGACTCCTTAGAGGAAGGCCCATTTCCCTCCCTGTCCCTAATGTCATAAAAAGCTTTTAGCAGCTTCTTCAAATGCATTAGGATTGTGCTTTTCCCTATTTCCTTTGTATCTCATTAATTTCCATATTTAATTAGCTTGGCTCATTAAATGCCATGCACACAGGAATGTATGCTGGAATAACTGCATGCGGTGTTATAGACACAAATTATCCATAATGTTCTTGTGTGAGTTGTGACAGAACATGTAGGCCTTGTTGATTAGTCCACTTTAATAGACATGGCACTTGATTTGTTTGTCTTATCCGTGTGTATGGGGCTCCGAGCGAGGGCACCCGTGGATGCTCAACTGTGTGTTCGTGCACGAGCGGGATTCGCGCTTACGTTTCATGTGCATGTGTGAGGACTTGCGTATTTGTGCCAATCTAGCCGTCAGCTCTAAACCATGTTATAGAGTGAAATTACCCATCAGCTCTGGTAAAAGCATGGCTGACAACCTCTAATCATGGTCATGAGAGAAAACAAATCATTGTCACATGTGTGCAGGCACATATACACACACACACAGACACACACCCTGTCCAGGACAAAGACTTTGGTAAGCGGAGATAATAGAAAATCCCCCCAAAAAGAAGAAAATTAAAATTTATTCTTTTGTGTTTCTTCCTTTTGGGTCTGTTTGCCAGGAGGAGCTAAGACTATAATTAATTCACAATGAAACAACTTAGTCTCGTTTGTTTGTTTATTTATATTTTTTACATTGAAATAATTGAGATAGTCTTCCCAGACAAACGCTTACAGCTTTAACATGAGGCATTCTGGATCTCGCAGCTGAGAACTATAGGTGATTTTTAATCACGCACCATGGTGAGATGTGCATGAATAACTTTGACATTTACAATTAGCTGTTGTCAGCAACCAAAGGCAGTAGTGCAATTTAGTAGGTACACATTACTGTGGTAAATGGAAGTGACAACAATTTGATATGTTATTTGAAAGTGGCGTGATAGCGAATTGTATTTGACCCTGTTTAAGTGGTCTCACTCTTGATAGAAGAACACCCTTTATTCAAACAAGATAATTGGCTTTGCGATATGTTGTTCATGCAGGCTTCGAAGCGTTTTGGGAGAGAAAGCAGCATCCGCTGATTAACCCTGTCATAGTTGTTGACATCTCACCATCACGCAGCTCTTATATCTGGTGCTTGTTCCTGTGTCAAACATCATTCTTGTTTTATTTCCCACACGAGTACCGAAGATAAGTGCTAAATTAGTGTTTTTTTCCTCATCATTGTCCTTCCTTTGACAGATGCTTTCATGGTGGACACAATATATTACAAGCAGGGTTAGAGTCTGTGATGGTTAGTCTCTGAAGCAAAACTTCTGAAGCAGTGATAGTTTATGACTCAAGAGGTTGGGGTGGGGAGGTGGGCCTCTGTGGTCTCTTTGGTTCCCTTGCTGCGGTTTCCCTACATTTGGCTTGCAGACAAGTGTATTGTGCACGAGGCTTCTCTGATGTGGTGTTGTGATGATGAGTAAGCAGCCATATGATGGAGTGGGCTTGTGTGTGGTATCCAGAGCTCTGCCTGACACATGGTCATGAGGAAATTGAGGTGCAGAATTCATGAGGGAGTTTGGTATATATATTACACAGCATTTTACCAACCGAACTTTTCTTTCTTTCACTCTAATTAGAGGACAGTTGTGGTTTCTGCCGGTTACGTAAGCTCTAAAGACTTCCTGGTGGAAAAAGTCATATGTTTAACATAACACTTGGGCTAAATCACTTAGAGATTTGGCTCTTTCGTTCAAGTGGGTTTATAGAATTAATCTTTTTTATTTGCATCAGATAATTTGAACTGCGACTGCTGGGATCGGCTCCAGCCCCCCCGCGACCCCGCTCTGGGAACAAGCGGTTGAAAATGGATGGATGGATGAATTTGAACTGCAGACTCTGCTGACGAACATTTTGGTCAAACGTTACCTACTTGGAGTCATTCAGAGCAGATTCCATATGTCTGAGGCATATGAATTTTTATATGGTTGTATGGATTAATTCATTTTTAATCAATGTTTCTGTTCAGCTGCCATCTTGTTTGGAAGCGAGGAAGAAACATCACAAAGAAATGTAAAAATTAAATACTTTCAAGAACTGAGACTCGGTGTTTCCTGTTATACATCTCTGCATCATCTTCCAGTGGAATTCCCTATTAGTTAATGTTTTGGATTTTATACCTCCAAAGCAATTCTCACTAAATCATAACTCTTATGTTGACTGACTAATGACCTTACTATGCCATCAACGTGGTTATCTGTTAGCTAATGAAGCACATTGTATGGAAAGAAATGTACTATTGCATGCACATGCAAATAGGTTACAATTTATGTCATTTTTAGAGGGTGCGCCCTTAAAGTAAGACAATTAAATCCTTTTCCATTTCTTGTAGCGGCTTGTTTACCTTCATTGCTCTGGGGGTTATAATGGATGTGTTCAGAACCAGCCAGTAACTGCCATAACCTCCCAGGGGACAAGCCTGTAAGCTACGACAACATGAAAGGATTATACTGGATACTGCAGGCTATGTTGGACAACAATTTCTGATAAGCATGACTTTCTGAGATAATTAGACTCGTTTATTATTTTTTGACTGGTCCACGAACATCAGCCCATACAGCAGAGCTATGAGTAAGCTTCCAGCTGTCATCCAGGCAGGAAAAAATGATCAATCTTGTTTGTTTCTTTTTTTATAGAGCAAACTTTTAATACTGTGAATTAAACATAATATTGGTCATTTCTGTAAAATTTTTTAACTGTGCTAACAGCTGCATCCCCACACAGGAAATATTTTAAGAATATTTGAGTAGTAAAATTTGAATGAATTCACAGTTAATCTCACAAACATGCCCTACACCACATAACGTCTCTTAGAGATTACATTCCTATGAAATACCAGCAGCATATCCAACAGACAGACCAGAAGGGAAATAGTACGCTATAAAATTTTGTTTGTGAAATACATTGGCTGTCAATCAACGCTCTATGTTTAAGTGCATATACATTGATATTTACGCACTACATAGTGCGTGAAGTGTGCTGATTGAGACACAGCCTTTGTGTTCTCATTAGTATTGATCACAACCATTGCCAATAAATACCTGACTACTGCAAAGAATCGTCATGCAGGACTATATGCAGTGTAAATTTGTTTCTATTCCACTCAAAAGTCAGATGTTTGCAAGGCTTAAGCTTTGCATTTAAGCTGGGATCGGCTCCAGCCCCCCCGCGACCCCGCTCTGGGAAACAAGCGGTAGAAAATGGATGGATGGATGGAAGCTTTGCATTTACAACCATCTTAGCATGTCAGCATGTCACCTAACTCTGGTCAAGATATAACTTTATGCATATGCAATTTATATATTTTACAGAATATTTAAGTCATAAAATATGGGTATTTTTTACAGAAAGTTCATCTTTGAAATAAGGAGGTCATTCATCAGAAACGCTTTAGGAAAATACCTGAGTATTGTGTCCAAAAAAAAAAGATACAACTGAAAAAGTATGCTATAAATTTGATTGTGCAATGAATCTTGTTGTCTTCAGTGCTGATCCAAGCCAGAGCCAATATAAACTTTTTCAAGGGGGATTTTTTTCAGTGTAAACACTTTACTGTTGCAATCAAAATGTCATGTTTGTGAGGCTTTAATTTTTACACTTGCAATCTAAACTATCCTAACTAGCATATTAGCATTCCAAGCTCTCTTAGTTAGTTTCCAGTTAAACCAGAACTTCACACACCTGATGATTAAAGTCTGATTTGCAGTTAATAGTTTACAGATGTGCTACTGATCATGAAGTTGTGTATAAGAGATGATTTCCTGCATGCTGGAGTAGCATGTTAAAGACACGTCATGCTTTTTTTTTGTGTTAACCATGCAGCCTACCTCAAGTGTCTGACCAATCACACAAAACTTCTCAGAGCTCCACGAGAAGAAGGTTCTGCTCAGCCGATATGTCGAGGACAAGCTGCAGGATGCTCACAACCATGTTTGAGTTCTCATGGCGTTAAGAATAAGAAAAACTTACTCGCTTTTCGTGGATCGTTTAGGTTGGCGACCACTTTGTTACTTACAGCTAAATGTAACGGCTCTAGTTGCTTTGTACGAGAGGTAGTGCAGTGTCAGGTTTGAAGTTGTGAAGAGTTTTTATCTCTTAATCTTTAAAATGTATGTACATTTCAAATTTAAATACTTACACTCATAGATCGTTAACCTGTGGGGAATGATGGGAAGTGAAATGCGGTTAAACGTCTATAAGAACAGCTCTCACTACATAGAAATATGTAAGTGCTTTTTACATTTATTTCATTAAATTAAGTCACTTACAGAAAGGTTATAAATATTATTAGCTTATAGTCTATTTAGCAAATGCCTTAGTTGGCATTAGCTTAGCTACTTCATCTCATTTCATGTATTTTATGCTTGATCTAAAACTGCATGCTGTTTAATTATAGCAGCCATATATGTAACCCATTGTTTCTAAGCTGTTTTCAGAATGTGGCTGCTTGTAAAAACCAACAGTGTTTAAGAGCCAAAAGCCAAAAAGAAAGAGGAAGAAAAGCTAATAAACTCATAGCAGGGTTTGTTTCACTTTTCATGACATTTTTACCTTCAAGGTCAAGCTCAGTGTTGACTTTCTGGGTCTTATTCGTGTCAACACAGGCATACTTCTCTGTCACATTATTTTAAACAAACATAACTGGCTTTCTTATCTCTGAATATTGTGCTGAGTCAGGACCCCCACCCACCTGGCGCGCGTTGCGGATTAAAACAAACATTGAGGGTTAATTGCGCTCGCTGCACGGCCAGGGTCAGACAGTGTGTTTGTTCAGTCAGAGGTCTGGAGTAGCTTTGATTGAAGCAAAGTATTTGAGAGGGTTTAGACTGTGTTCACCGTCATTGGCTTATAATGACGCCAGTGCTGCTGCTGTTCTTGTAGCCTTTCGGTGTGGGTGGTTTTTCCTCTGTGTGTGTGTGTGTGTGTGTGATTGTGTGTGAGTGTGATTCTGTGGTGCAACTGCTCTTGATCCTTCTCGCTCTCTTGTACCTCGCTTGCTCTCTTTCTTCTCTTCGTTCTCCTTTCCCCTGCTTTTTCCCGTGTCAACGCCTGGAACTCCCATGCAGCTTGGATTCAGAGGAAGTCCTTCCTGGGATTAATACACACACACAGACAAACTTCCCCGTCAGATTCACCCCCCCACCCCCCACCTCCTCTCATCTGTCCTCCCACAGACATCCTGTTTGTCTCCTGCAGCTCCTCAACTCCCTCAGATGAACACAAGCCAGGGAGGCGTGTCGTAAACACAAGAGCATTTTGTGACAAGAAGGCCGCACAGAAGCACAAAGAGCCCCTAAAACTAGCTGTGATCCGTGTCACCTGGATCTCGTCCTCACATTTTTATGCTCACCTTGTGATTCCTTTTCCTTTTCTGTATTTAGAGCTTGCTGACTCTGAACCAAATACAGCAACAATCAGCTTAAACCAGAATCCAGGAGCTCACCAATTGTATTAGCGCCATGTTTTTGAGCCGAGCTCCTGAAATGAGAGAAACCTTGTTAATTTTTTTTTTTTGTAATCAGTTTCCATTATCTCTCACTGTGCAGTAGGCATCAGCTCTCCGTCTTGTCTTCTCATCCGTAGAGCAGTCTATCCAATCCATTTTACCCATCTGCCAATCTCCATCATTTCGATGCTGGTTTGTCCCCTCTTTTCCCTCTTCTCTGTCTCCCGTCACTCTCTCCATGGCTAATCCATTACATCTTCTAATGACTATTGTTTCGCTCTATAAAGAAAAGTATAGTGTGGATTGGCATTTCTGATGCCATATGTGTATGTGTATGTGTTAGTAACCATATCACCACCTTCTCTGTGAAGCTTAATTCCATACACCACCAGGCCCGAACAAAGAAATAACAACCATAAGAACATTTTTTATCTAAAATGTCAACCAGAAAATACTTTCTACGTGTACAATCTGTGGTTATTCTCAGCTTTTCTTTAACTGTTTTTCTCTTTAGCAAGTATTAGTTTTCCCTTCAGTTAGTTGCATCACATTTCTTAAACCAAACATAAAGTCAATTAATTACCGGTAGATGAATTAAGTGAAATGGGAAATGCCTTGCCCTAAATAAATAGGACTTTGGATGCGAAAGAAAAAGGCACCTTGCTTAAAACTGCTCAAGTGAAGATATTGATGTATTGTTTGAGCTGAAAGGGAAATTGGAAATATTTGACAATTGTGTAAAATTGAAACAGTAAAACAATTTTCAAGAAAAGAACACAATCCCTGCACATTTAAAGCTGTTCTACCTGCTTGAACCACATTTTAAAAAGTTATTTATGGTATAACTTGGGCCTTTTGCTGGTTCTACCAGTAGTCAGGGCTTGTCCATTTTTAATGCGTCAACATTTCACAAAATGCTTTGCAGTTTCAGCAGTATAGAAAGGTAGTAACCTTCCATGAAACATATGTTTACAAAAGGAAAATGAGTTATATAGTGCAGGGATCTCAGGTCCAATGTCCCGCAGGTCTTGTGAGTCTCTTCTTCAACACACCTGATGTATGAAAAAGACCCATTGGCTTCTTATCGTGTTCTGTACATTTACTTATTCATTTAAGTCAGGGGTGTTGCAGCAGGGAAACATCTAAAACATGCAGTAGTAGTAAATGAAGATCAGAGTTTCACTGAGCATTTTCTAAGTGTTGAAAATGTTTGGCAATGTATGGGGTGGACCCCCAAAGTGCCCTATTTACAGCATTTTTGAAGGAGGAAGCTGGAGTAACCAGAAAAAATATGCACACACAGGGAGAGCATATACACATGAGGTACCTTGTTCAAACCTCCCATGTCAAGGCTTGAAATAGTGGCTTTCTCGCTGGGAGGCCACAGCATTAACCACCACACTACCATGCAGCCCAAATTCAATCTATTGAAAAGCCACAAGATTTTATCACATGAAATGAACACAGAGCAGCTTTGCAGTCGAGGTCGTGCACGTGTGGTTTGCTGTGTGGGGCTGTACTGGTATAGGTTGGTGTTAACCAGAGCTAATTACCAGTATGATTTTAAATACAGTGCCATTTAATTTGATAAACTTTATTTAGTTAAATGAAAACATGTAATAATCTCTCACTTTTCTATTATTGTAAAGTGTATAGAAGATAAAAAAGTAGAAATAAATAAACTCAGCAAAAAAAGCAGGACCTGAAGGAGCCTCTGGCTGACGATGCTTCACTTTTTTAGTTGTGTTATAATGAAGCATGTCGTTCTTTCAGTTTGTTTGTGAATAATGAGACTATGCTCTTCATTTTGTGCGTGCAACGGGCTGACTGAAACCTTTCTATGTTTTTCTGTTTGCAAGCATCATTGCATCTTCTGTTATCAACGTGTAGATGAGTGTTTTTATGAGTTGTTAGCCTCCAGGGTTGCAATATTTTCTGACTGTCTCTTACCTTCACTTCAGACCATAATCATAAAATATCTTGATGTCACTATTAAAACATGAGATTCACACCGCTACACTAAATCATACATTGTCAGCTATAATATACACGAGATTGTCTTACAAGCCGGGTCATTCCCACCACAAAGACACAATATATTCTGTAATTTGATTTAGTCTAAGACAATTCTGTCAACAACTTGTTATATTGGCTTAAATCTTTCTAAACCCACAGAGGAATTACGACATCACATGCTGATGAAAGATAGATGATCTATATGTTAATATAAAAGTTAATACATTTGAATAGCAGGTATTATCAGTACGGGCCGAGACACGGCCTTCATCCCACTATCTTACCCCCACCACGTGTGGCACAGATACGATCGTAAAAAATAAAACATCCTTTTATTCAACAGTTATAGTGCCCTTGAAATTGTAAAGGGCCATTCTGAGACAAATTAGTAGTTGTAGTTACTCCTCTGGAAGCCCCTTTGTGCCAGCTAGCAGTGCTCCCCTCTGATTTAAAATCATGAGCTTTCAGAGTTCAGCCACATCCACATGACAACTCTCTCCATTCACATGCTTTATGGAATCATCACTGTCGCCACCCAGTAAATGAGTGCAGCAATATTTAGGACAAATGCCACTGTTGAACGGCCCTGCGAAACAATGCTTTTGAATATTTCATGACTATGAAAAACCACATTAAAATGAGGCGGAAGGAAGACGGCCATTTCCTAAAACCATGCAGGTGGCGCAGTGCTACACCTCGCAGGGAGGGAGTGGGATTAACTGTCTGCACTGCAACGCTGCTGAGGTTGATGAGTTGTTTGTGATGTGGGGTGCAGTTTCCTCAGCTCGGCGAGTCTGGCTGCCGTGGAGCGCGCTGGCTGTGGCCTCTGCTGACTGGCTTTCTACACTGCGTCTGTGGAGGCAGAGATAAGCATTGACACACACAGAGCGCTCTCTTTCTGTTGACGTGTGACGTCATGGATGGGTTTTGTGTGTCTGTGCGAGCGTGTGATGTTTTCGGTTCAGCTATTTTTAAGAGCCAGGGGACATCTGGGCGGGGAACCAACAGGATCCCAGGGCCAAAAGTTCAGAGAAAGACAGACAGAGAAGTGAGTTGCAGCTTGTGTGGATGGAAGCAAAAGGCAAGAGGGATGAAAGCTCAAAGAATGACTCCTCTGAGCCGCTTCGAATGTGATGCATTGCACTTGGTTATTTTCCATTTACGCTCATCACATTTTCGCAGGCTTTGGTCAGGTAAAACAAATCACTGTATGTATTATTAATCCAAACATCTTACTTCCTCCCATCATGTCGGCTCACCCTCAAAGCTGTGAGGCCCTCCCTTGCCTAGGAGGCCGGCCCAGCCTCTCTGCAAGGCAGCTCCAGGTAATGGCCTGTGAAATGACTGGGCTTTTGTTGGTCAGGACGCCTGCTGGAGGCCCTGTCGGCTTATTTATGGAGCTACTGTGGTCTTTCTCCTGGCCTCGACACCTATAAATACGCAGTGAAGGTTAGTCTTCTAAAACAAACAATGATGTGAGCCTGAGACATCAGAAATAGAACACGCAATTCTGCAGCTCAGTCCTCTATAAAAAGAGCTGGAATCTATCTTTAAGTGGGAGGGGAGTTAGATTTAGAACGGCAGTGTGAATGCTGCTTCAGCTCTAGGGATGACTTCAGGACATGATAAGACTGTATTAGATTTGTGGCTGTAATGACCTGAGCTATAATTGTGTTTGACCTGTGAGACAGAGTGTAAAAATGTTTACGGTAGATTTTGAGGCAACCACAGTGAGGAAGGAGGGTACATTTTCTGTTACAATGAGGCAATACCGTCAAATTAAACATTGCGTGCCAATGTTCCTCACACATATGTTTCATATATGTGTTTAACTCCCTTCGATTTAAAAAAAATCTACCTAGTTTTTATGGCCCTTAACACTGAACAGTCAGGTTTGGAGTTGGAAGAGACTAAGGTGTCAGTGAAGTGGGTGTTGGCAGGTGGGTTCCATATGTTAAAGCTGGACAGGTTTCAGCACATACAATGTCTGACAGTGGGTGTGATGGTGAATCTACATAATGACTATACAAGGCACATTTGTTAGCGCGTGGCTTCAGCAGAGCAGAGCTGAGCATGCTGCCGATAGGACTGGAGAGAAGCCCAGTCCTGGAGATGGAAAACATAGCCCAACTGATAAAGTTGTCATTGCTGTGGTGGAGGCAGCTGCAGAGGTGTAAGGGTGGGAAAGAAATGGTTTTAGTATAAAATACAGAAAGGATTTAACACCATTAAGGAGGCTGACTGGAAGACTAATATCATTTGGAGCAAATTAACACAATTAAATGAAGAAAAAAGTGAGATAATTCTGTTTGTTAGCAAAGAGAGGGTCCGCATGCTGACTCGAGCTGTTAAAACTTCCAGTCTGTAACCATGGAGTGTTGATGGATCTAGATGGGACTTTCAGCATCCACGTCAAAACTTCACTAAGACGTTTGTTACCATCAGAAACATCAACAGGATTAAAGGTTTAGTCTCCCACAAAGACCAGGACCAGGAGAAACTCCCATCATTCATCTCCAACATACTGGATCAATGTAATGGTCTTTTCACAGGAATTCCTAAAGAGAGCGTTAAACATCTGCAGCTGATCCAGATGCTGCTGCTGGAGCTTTAACTGGAGCATCACACCAGTTTTTAACATCTTTACACTGGTTTCCAGTCAGTTACAGAACCGATTTTAAAACCCTGCTGATTGATTCTAAATCCCAGAACAGATCAGAATTCATCTGTGATATCCATGCATCCATACATTTTCTACCGCTTTTTCCTGAACGGGGTCGTGGGGGGGGGGGCAGAGAACCCACGCTAACACGGGGAGAACGTGCAAAACTCCTCAAACCAAACTTCCTGATTTGATCTCCGCCCCAACTGAGGCTCAAACCGGCAACCACATGCAGCCACATTTGTGATATGTTCAGAGAATATAAACCAAGCAGAGCTCTGAGATCCAAAGATGCAGGTCAGCTGGTCCAGCTGGTTATGCTGCAAACACGTGGAACAAACTGCCTGGGGAGATTAAACTTTCACCACATGGAGACACTTTAAATCCAGATTAAAAACATTTCTTTTTTCATGCGCCTGACACCTGCACAGCAACTTTGCTTTAAAGGAGAACTTCGCTTTTTTTTAACCTGGGGTCTGTTGTCATCTTTCCTTCCATACATGTGAGTGATGTAGA
>JBAMHV010000018.1:5256222-5272628 GCA_037177535.1 Pseudomugil gertrudae
TATATATATATATTGAAACAGCATCAGAAGTCACATAAGACGTTTTCACTCACCTCATCGTGTATGCCTTTTCATTCTTTTGCAACTAATTGGCTAAATCTATTCTTCTATGCTGAGCTTTTATAGTCACTTTGCTTAAAAATTATTTCATATACACGAAGCCATGTCTATAGAATTGCTTCTTTAATAAGGAATCAAAGCATTAGCTTGTACACAGAAGAACTGAAAGCAAAGTTGCAGATGTGATGGTCTTCTTATGCTTGTCTGGGACGGTTTTTCATTTGGGAGTAGCTAGATTTTTATTTCCAAAAGATCAACGACCCAAGTTGACTGTGGAACCCCAGGATGACGTCATAAATGAAGAAAGTAAAATGTGAGAAAAGAGGATAATCAAGTCTGAAGATGGGTGAGGTGGATGGATGAGAGAGGGGAGAAGGTTTGTTGAATGCTGGAAAGGGATTGAGAGGATACACTGTAGAACAGGTGAGAGAAAAGGGATGGATGGATAAATCGATGCATGGGTGGATGGGTGGATGGGTGGATGGATGGATGGATGGATTGATGGATGGATGAACAGACTGACACATGGATGGATGAATGATGGATGGATGGATGGATGGATGGATGGATGGATGAATGGATAGGTAAATAGATAGATGGATGGATGGATGGATGGATGGATGGATGGATGGATGGATGGATGGATGGATAGACGCATGGATGGATGGATGGATGGATGGATAGGTAAATAGATAGATGGATGGATGGATGGATGGATAGGTAAATAGATAGATGGATGGATGGATGGATGGATGGATGGATAGACGCATGGATGGATGGATGGATGAATGATGGATGGATGGATGGACAGACTGACACATGGATGGATGGATGGATGGATAGATGGACGCATAGATGGGTGGATGGATGGATGGATGGATGGATGGATGGATGGATGGATGGATGGATGGACGGACGGATGGATGGATGGATAAAATTTACAATAATATTATCTGTGTTTATGAATGAGTTAGTCGTCCACTAAAACCCATTTAATTAAATTTAAATGTTGCATATAAAATGTAAAAAACATCCATGGTTATGCGATTAAAATATAATTAATCAGGATTAATTAAGTACAAAGCCTGTAAATGTTTGGGTTTTTGCCCCACCTCTAGTTTAAAAAGTTAACTTCATGTTTTACAGTCAACTTCATAAATCACTTTTTAACTTTTGCACTGAAATAATACACAACCCTTGTCCCCCTTTTTTTTTTAAGTCTTACCATTAAAATCAACTTGCCTGACTGGTATTTACTGCTTTGACTTCTGACTTCTTTGAGGCTAAAGTGTCCCCTGTGGGAGGAATAGTGGCAGATGCAGAGGCACGAGTTTAACCGATCAGTAAGACACAAACTCCTCACACCAGCGAGATTTCAACCCTAGCTTAAAGGCTTTTGAGCAATGGATTTGGACTAACATCACATGAAATTGCTTCTTCAAAGTCTCCTTATCTACGCATGGGGAAAATCTCAAAATGGTTTGCAAGTGGTTTTACCTCTACAAAACATGCAATCATGTTTCACACTTTTAAATTAAATGCTTATGTATTTTCTTTTGGGCGGGGTAAAGGGTCAAGTGCTTAAAGATTTGTCCCTCTTTCAGTCTTTTTCAAAACGCTGCAGTATCCTTGTTATCTTACTTTCGCAGCCAGACCACTACCCCGTCTGAAAAATGCATATTTCTTGCAGATGAATACAGATGAGCTTTACAAACTCGCTGGAACTCACACACATACACCTACACTCTCTCATATAGTCATAGTGTCTTTGAAACTATGCCCAAAACAAACACTGAAAAAGATGATTGAACTCATTTCCTATCTGAGAGACTTAAGCTACAACTAATCAGATAAGTACGCAGCTGAAACCGGCACTGTAAGCTGACTATTGTTTGTTCACCTTAAAAGTGAGATACCAGCAGTATTTACGGGCAAAGCTTTTTTTTTTGCATGCTTAACAGTCCCATTTCCCAAAGGATACCAAACAGACACCAATGAATGCACAATCCATGTAATAAAATCCAGGAATAAAATCATGCAACGCCCACGAGGGATTTCTCTATTCTCATTACAGGTGTGCTAGTGATGTTGTACTGGCATCACCATGGTTGCTGTGATCAACATGATGACTGGTCTCATAGGGAGGGTATATCCTTTAAATACTGTACATCCCAAAAGTTCCAACCAACTGCACAAGAAACAGACAGTAATATGTTTCATTGACTAAAAAAGTCCTTCCAGTTATCAGTATGCTGTTGAATGTGTGGAGCTTGTTGTGTTGTCAGTCCATATGGTGTGAGAATGCTTCCTTAAAGAGATCACTGGAAAGTTCAGCTGTTTGATGAACTGTTGTTAGCAGACATATCCTGTTACCTTGAGCTTACAAAGGTGCATTTTTATGACCATCTTGTGATATTTTACATATTGCTTGTGACATTGGCTAAAATCTCAATGGATCAATGAGAAACAGCCTCTGAGCCTCATGTCAATGACTGCAGCATTGTCAACTACTCTTAGCAGCAAATTATCCCGGGATTGGCTCTTGTAGATGCTTAAGATTAACCAGTGGATGTCTTCATGGTTAGGCCATTTGTGTTGGTCAGCACAATTCTAAGCATGTTTTGATTCAATCAAAGTAAACATAAGTGATGTGAAATCCTACTGTACAAATAATTTCTGTTTTCCTTTTCGTTTAACCAGTTGAAACGTTACTCCCAAACAGTACATATTAAAAAGGATCACAGATTAATATTATGTAGCTCAATGGATGACTGTATTGTGATGTCACTTCAACATAATAACTGCTTATGCAGATAATTCTGATGCACTGAACTCATTTCAGTCTTTTTCTCTAAACAACAGATGTCAAAGTTGAGAAAATGGCTAATGTGGCTAGTCTAGTCCTCAAGATACTACTGTTATATCCTGCTCCATCACACCCAGAATGACTCATGTGATTAAATCAAAAGGTACCTAAAAATGTGTTGAGGGTGTGTACACTTTTGCAATGACCTATGTAAAAAAAACTGATCATCTGAATGGTCACAGTAACACCAAAGTCCCTGATACACCAACCACTGAGACAAGAAAATGGGATGATTTATGAAAATGTAGTTAACAAGTTGGTTCTTTTTACAGATGAAGTGATGACAGTGTAAAGCAGCACCTAATGCATATTGTGACAGCAAGCAGTTAAAAAACTTGGAGCTGAAGTATAACTTCTAGCTATGGGACATAAATAAATCATATGAACCTTAGGGGATAGATACAAACTGGAGATGGTAAACAGCATGCTAAACCTTGAACAAAAATTAAAGAAATATCACCTTGGTTGGATCATTTTCCCCTTTTAATTATATCAACAGTGTTTATATCAGTGCTTAAGAGCCTAATTACTCACCTTTTATAATTAAATTTAATTAGTAAGAATTATGCTTCTACAAAATGAGAAACACAGCCAATGTGTGGGTAATGCTCCCCAAACCTGTTTGACAAACTCCTCCAGTTTTCTCCTGTTTGCATTCACTCTTTTCTTTCATTGTTTTAAAGGGGTGGATTGGACGATTGCGCCCACCCAGAGTAATGTAAAATAAACAAAACAAAACAAAACAAACTTCTCTAAAGCTTGTTCCATACTACAAAGATGTTTGTTTTTGCTCTGGAGGCAGCAAGAACACGAGAAAAGTTCTTGTTGGTCTGGTCCTTTCATACTCTACAAGAAGCTGCATCTGTAACATAGCCAGGATCTCTGCGGGTGGTCTGTCTGCACCATAAACAACTGACCTGCTTTTTCGTGTACAGTGAGATAATTAGTTTGCAACTGCGCAAACTGGGTTTGTTTTTTTAAATTCCACAGGTGTTGTATTTTTTTTTTTACTTTCTCACACTTCACTTCACACATAAGATGTTTTTTAATTAAAAAATATCTGTTCAACCTCGGTGGCGTGGCTGGTTAGCACTGTGGCCTCACAGCAAGAAGGTTGCCGGTTCGAGCCCCGGTGTGAGCGGGGCTCCAACCGGGATCCTTTCTGTGTGGAGTTTGCATGTTCTCCCCGTGTTAGTGTGGGTTCCTCCCACTGTCCAAAGACATGCACCTTGGGGATAGACTGATTGGAGACTCTAAATTGCCATAGGAGTGTGTGTGTGAGAGTGTATGGTTGTCTGTCTATCTGTGTTGGCCCTGGATAGACTGGCGACCTGTCCAGGGTGTACCCCGCCTATCGCCCATTGACAGCTGGGATTGGCTCCAGCCAGGGAACAAGGGGTAGAAAATGGATGGATGTTCAACCTCAAATCAGTTAAAATGTGGAAGCAGCAACTGTCCGCTTTATCTGTAACCACGCCCACATCGAATGTCAACCAATCAGACAATACTTCTCGAACAAGAAAAAAAGTTGGCCCGTCCAATGTGTCGATAGCTGTCATCAATCACGTCCGCTGGAACAAAATTAGGACATTTTCTTCTCAGGGCCTCAAAAACAAGAACAAAGTTCTTGCTTCTTGTGGAGTATGTAACAAGCATAAATATCTTCCATCTTTATATTATTCATTTTACAGAGTTGGGGATCTCTGTAAAATGGAAGATCCATACGCAGCCAGAACAACATGGCACCTGTTTATTAACACATTTGTCCTATGGGATGGCATCTCATTGAAGGTGTTGTTGAAGGTCAACCAGCATGAATGTACTGGGTACGCTAGCACATATAGGACAATCAAGTGGATCCCACAAGTGCTCAGTGGGTTTGAGGTGTGGACTCATGGCAGGTCATTCCATCCTTTTCATTACCAAATTCTGGAAGTACTCTGTGATGAAAATGATGATGATCCTGGTACAATGTAACACCACCAGGTATAAGAAAAGAATAAAAACAACCAATCAAACTCCCTTACACTTACATTTTATAAGGCTTCTCAGGTAAATACAGTTTTTTGTACTTATCCTACTTGCTAACCTCTACTTTTCTCTCCTCATAACATGAAGTTTAAAAAACGTCCAGTCTCAGACAGATTCATGAAACACTTTCTCGTTTGGGGTTTGTAGGTTTTTCCAGTAAAGACCTGCCAAACGCAGCATTTTTAAACCGTAATGTAAACAGAATAGATGTTCGTTTTCATTGTGAAATAGAATCTTTGAACTTATAAGACTTGTTTATAAAGATGAGATGTTATCTGGCTGAGTGCGATAAGGCTGCCACTTTCTTGCACCATGTCTGTGACACAGTTTATCACTGGGCCAGAGTGTTGGACTGACTGCTCAGGGAGAAGCACAAGTTATTAAAGCGACAAAAAGGCGAATCCACGGGGGGATCTGCTTAGTACCGTGTCACCTGTGCCGTCCAACAGCAGGCCACTGTTTATGTACTGTACTTTGGGATATTTAGACTCAAAATCATTTGCCATCATCTGTTAGTCAGTACTTTTAATCCCTAAGTGAAAGGTAAAAATCGTTAAAAAAAAAAAAAGCTAGACACATTTGGATTTAGATATTGACACACACACACACAAGCATACACACACTGCTAATCACACAAACACACTCCAGGGTGTAACCCTCCCACTGGCCCAGCATGTTGAATAACCTGTGTTGCATAACTGGGGTCAGATATAAAAAGAGGCACATCATCCCCTAAGACACACACACATTTTACGCTCTATCTGGGTCACAGAGTACGAGAGCAATAATAACATAGAAGTCATTTTGGATTACATTGCTCAGATCAATAGCCCTCACTGTCTGCGTGAAAGCTGCTTTCTGTTTCAGCTTTCCCATTAAAAGGTCTAACTGTGGCCCACATTGGCTGTTATGTGGCATAATGACAAAAAAACGATGATGACCTACCTCAAAGCCCTCACTGCCATTCCCCCTCCCCCCTCTAAACACACACACACAGCAGAAAAAAACATTTAATATTGCTTTCACATATCTCATTTCTTGTAAATGATATAAACATGTAAATCAATGCTCCTACAGTAGATTTCTGACATCACTTGACTCACATTTTAAAGGAATATGATATTTTATGTACATGTATATAATGCTGCTGCTGAGAAGATGCTCCCTTACTGCTTTAATAATGTTCAGGTCTGAGCTCTGGGGAGGATGCATCACTCCATCAAACCTGTTGCCACTGATTTGTTGTCGAGTTCTCGTGTCACTTGGCGTACCTTGAGCTTTCCTTCCTGTTTCGCCTCATTAAGATGGTCTGTTGTAGAGCTGCCATGCCATGAAGGCTATATCTGATGATGCTTTGATGGACAGTAGATGGATCAATTGAAGGTCTGAGTCCAGCTTTGTTTCCTGTCTTTCTGCAGCATCACTTACAGACATTATTTATGTCCTGTTCCTCAGATCTGAGTCCTCTGCCTCAAAGGTTTCTAAGGACATGCTCCACATTCTGATAAAATATCCCAAATGTTCATCTAATACCACTTTGAAATGATTCTGTTAGTACAGTAATGTCAGCTTTTATGTCTAGAAGAATTGACACACACATAAACATTACTGACACAACAAAATTACTAGTACAACCCTTTCCAAGATTAAACAGAATACAAACACATGATGGGACAGAATCATGATGATTTTCAGCGTGCGCTCCGGCGCGCCTTTTTTGCAGGTGAGGTGAGAAAAACACGCATCAGGATGGATGACTTGGGGAAATCTCCACTCTTACGGGTGCAGTTTAGAAATGCTTTAAAAACACCTCAACAGACAAGCGCAGATAATTTGACAGTCACAACATACAGAAACACACAGTACAGGTGTTTCCATTATGCCCACAAACATTCAATTCAACATGAGAGAGTCATGGAAGTGGAAAGGTGGAGGCAGGGGCCAACTGTGGCACTGAGTACTTTGACATTTCCTAAACATGAAACTAATGAAATACAAACAGTCTTTTCAACACATCACACCAAAGTGAAATTGTCTGCTTTGTGTTGACTATTTAATTTAGGAACTTTATGTTTAAAATATTTGTAGGTCAGTGTTAAGTAACTAAAGGAGGAAATGAAATTACCAGGTTAAGTTGGGTTCAGGAAAAAGGCCACACCCCTGCTACCTGGTGAGCACTCACTCATCACTATTTATTTTGATCTCTCAAGCCCACCCTTCCTAACCCTGTCCTATTTCATCCTCCTTCATCATTTATTCTTCCTCCTCTCTTATGAATCCATCCATCTTTATCCTCTTACATTCAATCATCCTTTCTCTCTTCTCATCACTGATACTTTAACCCATCCTTCCATACTTTTTCCACTTTCCTCAGTTTCCTCATCATCCATTCGTCATTTCCTCCCTCTTCTGTTATCCTCTTTTCCCATGCTCATCTGTCCATCCATCCTTCTATCACTCATCCACTCAGTCATTCTTAAAGGACCCGTGTTGTTATAAAGGACAGGAGGCCCTTTGGAAAAGCCACACAGCATCATAAAAAGCAATGAATTGTGAAATAAAAGTATAGATTGCTAAATATAATTTCACATTAAACAACTAATTCATACAACAAAAAGATGAGCTTGCAAAGTGTTTTTGTAATTTCACATTTAAACCAACATGAAAAAATAAATTTCAAATAGTAATTCATTATTATATTATAGATCTTTTAGTTGTTTATAAATGTCTTAATGGTCTTGGCTTCTTATTTAGCTGACTTCTTAGTTGTAATCCCTCGCAGACCCTGAGGTCCTCTGGAACCGGCCTTTTATGTGTTCACAAGGTCAGAACTAAAACCTATGGTGAGGCCTCCTTTCATTATCCTTCTATTTGACATTTTATTTCGTTGTTTTATTTCAACTTCACTTATTTATTTATATTTTTATATATATTTTAATTGGCTCTTATTGTTTCTTAAGGGTATTTTATTATGTTTAGACTCCAGTGTTCTCATCATAGGGATCCTCCAGGTCCTGCCTTCTTGGCTTGGGGTTGGTGCTGCAGCGACTGCCCCAGTCTGGGTAGCGTGGGGTCCGATGCTGACGCCTTACAGCTGCAGTGTGGACCCTAGCCTGCCTTGACCTAGGTGCTGGGTGGTTGCTGTGATGGCAGCCTCTATAGACATGGGGGGGAACTGACTCCTGGTGTGGATGGAACCCATTAAAATTGTTTCCTCACATCAACATCAGTGCCGAGCCGGATGGTTTTACCTATTTTTTAAAATAGTTTTAGTTAAGAGACAGAGACAGTTTGGGGTGGGTGTGGGTATACCTGCATATCAGTGAATGCAGTTGAGGGTGGGAATTCACTGTCTTGTTGTTGGTCTGTGTGCTTTATTTTAATTGATTTTATCATGTACAGCACTTTGTGTTGCCTAAGGCAAGAAAAGTGCTTTATAAATAAAGTTTGATTTGATTTGATTAAATACTGTAATTTGTCAATGTATTTTAAAATTCTAATATTAAATGTACAATTGTTCATGTCATTTTTTACTTTATTCTTGAAACTGTTTTTTTTACTTTATTCTCAACATTTCAAGTTTATACTCAAAGTGAAGAAGGGAGGAAAAAAAATAATCCTCCACATTTTTTCCCCAGTGTGGCCCTAATACTCCTTCATACTCCTACATCCACCTCTCTCACTCATCCATCCTTTTCTTCATCTCCTATCCTTTACCTCTACTTTTACTTACATCTCTTCATGCCATTCATTTAAACTTTTAAATCTCTCCATAACTTCATTCATAGTTTTCATAAAACCAGTAAACCCACTTTGTTGAGGTGCTCTACTTGCTGATTCAACCTCCTCTGAAAAAATGGTTAAATACAAGAAGTTGACTGAGAGAAAAGCTGCAGATGTCCAAAGAAAGACTTTGAAAGGCTTTCCAAAACCCCGAAGAAACTTTTCTCAAGACCATTTTAATAATTTATAAGAAAATTTGTCTTTCTGAAAGCAATAAAACAAACTGAAGGGCGATTCTAGGCTAACAGTAGTCAGTGTATGCACGAGGTGAAAAACCTAGCATGTTCCTGACCTTAGACTTGTACAGGGAGAACATTGGGTTATGTTTTCTTTCTCAACCTTCCACCAAACAAAAACTTGTGTTAAAACACATAGATTTTAGTTCACCAAAAGCTTCTTGGATTTTTACTCTTTCCCTTAAAGCTTCAAGCTCAGAGGACCAACCCGTTTCTCCATTTTCAGGTTAGAAAAGCGCTTCCAGTCATCCTTCCCCTGTGTCTCCACCTCTCATCTAGAGCTTCAATGTATGCAAGCAGACACACAAACATCCCTGCTTTGATACAAATCCCTATGGTGAGCTTCTATCATCTCTATCATAACGAGCTGTCATTGGTCCTCAGTGATCTATCCGTCTGTGTGTCAGCAAGCAGGCAGGCTGACTGAACGTCGGGCTCGAGCAGTTCTCCACTTCCAAGGCCTGCCAGTCAGTGCTGGGGGCACCTGAGACAGCTCCATGTCAGTGAGGGATCTCTTCTGAAGGCTGACACTGGTTCAGAGATGGGGGGAACACAGATATGTCGACGTTTGACCCCACCTCCACATGAGTTTTTTCTAAAAAAAAAAAAAAAAAGGAAGCTGGGAAAGACAGCAGTGTGAGGTGATGAGGTACTGACGCCTAATACCAAATAGGTAGTCCCAGGAAGATTTTATATCTGACCAGCTAATGTTTTAAAGATAACAGTGAAGGATTGGGTTTATTAAAGTGGCCTTCTATAAAAAGTAAAACGAATGTTCTCGGTGAAATGAGTTTAAACTAGCTCAGCGGGCACCTTGGATTTTCCAAACCTAAATGTCACCATGATGCAAGATAAACCCAAATAACCCCTTAGATAACACCCAGATGCAGTCACCATGACACCTACATGTAATGTATTCCCCCCCACATTGTATGAGATATATTATCTAGCCTTCCTTATTGTGTCGGTGATAAATGCAGCACACATTAACTCAGCCAAATGTGTTTCTCCTATTCCTACAATAAAGGGGGCCTTACTTTCGTCTGACCTTCAGCAGGCTGCAAAGCCAGCACAAAATATGCATTTAGAAGAAGCAACCAGAGCGGATGTGAGGGGCTGCGGGAGATTGCTTTCCTTTGTACGGCGTCATGCAGGAACATGCATCACTGTCCACCTCCGACAAACAGCCAGTAATATGCAGAAATATTAAGTAGGATCAGCAAATAAATATATGGAGTGGAGGTAGCGGCGTGACAGATGTTGGCTATTTGCATGGAGCTCCTCTGTCATGTCATTAGCCAACTCTCTCAGCCGAGCAGGCAAAATGAATGAACTGGCTGGATGTTGGAGTTGTGGGGGAGCTGAGGCTCCATGTGCAGAGGGGGAGCAACTTGTGTCCAAGCAGATAAATCAACAATCAGATGATGTTTGTATTTTACTGATGCAACTTTAACTTTTGTTGTTATATAAAGACGTCCCTCTTCAACCTGTGAACCTGCCATAAAACACCTGCTTTGACATGTTTAATATGCGTCTTATTGTTTCATGACATGCATTTACACATAACCATACATGCACCAGACTGTATTTCTATGTGTTTTTTAGATGACCACAGCATTTAGCATCAAGGATTGATTCAGTCAATGAAGCAGTGTGTGTTCACAGTGTTCTCCGCGTTTCCTGCTCAAGGCCACTGAGCTTCATCCTGCTGAAAACACACACTGTCACGTGGCTTCAGGGATTCCACGAATAACCCGAACATAAATGAGTACAAAAGAAACTACATCACAGAACAATCACCTTTATTAACCCCCCCAGGAGCATACAGACTCTTGCAATCAGCGCCTGCATTGTTCAGGCCGCACGCCGCAAACGCGCCTCCCAGTCTGCTTTAATGGCGTGGGTCATCAAGCCCTGCTCAAGATGGGGGGGAAAAAAACGAAAGAGAGAGAAACATGTATTGATTTGAAAACGCCTTGTTCTGTTATTTTCAAAAGCTTTCATCTGTATTTTTTCATGGGCCGGTGAGTGCCTCAGGTCATGGTTGGGGAGTTTGGAAAATGTTGTGCGATCAGTGTTTTTTTCTTCTCTGTTTTAACTCGCGTGTGTGTGTGTGTGTGTGTGTGTGTGTGTGTGTGTGTGTGTACTCATGCATGTATCAAATCTTGTCAGCTGGAGAATACATATGAGGAGGCAGGAGAGTCATATATCTGACAAAGTGCAGCCAATAAAGTATAATTCATGACCGTTACAGTGCCCGAGGATAGTACTCATTACTTTTGTGTTGGTGTGCGTGTAGTATATCAGGCCTCCGAACAACAACCCTCATCACTATATTGATTGGCTGACACCTTCTAAAACATGTCTTTTTTTCTTTGAAAGAGTGAGATGGCGCAATATAGAGACATGTGAACAATAGCTGTTGAAGGAAAGATGGAAATGTGCGTCTGGTTTAATGCAACACGTATAGCAGTTGTCATACAGGAAGTAATTGGATATGTCTCGTTTTCTAAGAACAGAGGGTTAAGTTAGCCAAGAGGAGGATTTTTAATGGATTCTTAAATTGCTGATCGAAACACTGCAGTTAAAGATAAACTAGCTTCCACTGACACATGCTCATAGTTCTGCATCCAAAACTGGATCCAATGCGTGTTACAGTTTAAATTCAGGAAAACATAACCATACATTATTTAATTTTAACCACAATACATTATTTTTTTCCCAATTTTCCATAAAAAAATTCTGTAGCTTCTCTGTGGTTAATGTGTTTAACGTGAACATCATCCATCTCTTTCATAAAGTTGTCTCCGGCACTGGCTTCCCCCTGAGGAAAATAACGCACATCTGCATGTGTTATCTGTCAGCTTTCTCCTTCACTGTTGTGTCTTTCTCAGTGTTTCTGTGTCAGTGTGTGTTCATGTCAAACCACAGAGTTTGATAAATGTGTATGAGCTGGCAGTAGTGACGTTTCTCTAAGGGTTTCACAAGACTCTTGCTTCTATTGCACAGAGTAGTGGTTGAATTTAGTTTCTTTGAGGTAAGTAGTTCTGGGGAAAACTTCTCCCTGAAGGTGTATGAATTAAACTTGCCTCCGTTTCTGACAAGGTAAAATGTTTTAAAACAGCTAAATGTTAGTGGGATAGCTGTAGATTTCATTTGGAAATAATACTTGTTAGATCAGGTTAGATGGTTTTTTCCTGTTAATCTTGATTTGGAATATAGGAAAGGGGTTCATTTTAAGGGTTTTGTGCTTCAGGTTGTCATGAACGATTGATCTGTCTGTAAAAGTAAAAAACAAAATGTGACGGCCCCTGAAAGTTGTCATTATAAATTGTTTGCAAGTGCCACTTGATTCTGGCAGGCGCTGCACCTGGGCCACATGAGGCTCAGGCCTCTACTGAAGATCCGCTCCTAGCCTGAGTTGTCATCTCCTAGGACAGGGCTGGGAGATCAACGAAGCAGGCACTGTGTTGTGTTTCTGCTGGGTTGACCAGAAATTTTGACGTAACTTACCATTTGTGCCTGCCTCCTCTCTTTGTTATTGTCCCTGAGCAGGCCATAACAAATGGGGGCTCGTCCGGGGTTTTAACTCGGGACCCCTGGACAAAGGTTTTCGTTTCTTTTTGTGCTTTTGTGAAATCAAAACAAATCAATAAGTAATTAGCAGACTTGTGCAGAAATTGATGCTAAGCTTTGCACAAGTTTGTTCATTTAACCTGATGTTTGTCAGATGTGTTGCAGCAGGGAAAGTCCTAACACTTACAGGACTGCAGCCCCTGAGGACTGGACTTCCACATCCCTGGTTTGATACCACCATCAAATAGTCAGGCCAGTTCCTGGATGGGTGGGCCTGGTTTGTGAATGGGACCCCCCCAAATAAATAATTTTGTAGCTATAATATATGATGAGCCAAACTGGTTGCTGATGTGGCAGGTGATACTGGTAATGCAGATAGAAGAAGACAAAAAAATATGCAGATTGTCTGAAGTTTGACCAGTGAATCATAAATTAATTAGACTGTGGTTGGTCGAAAAAATGGCACAATCAAGCCATGTTTGAAAGTTATTGTCATTTAGTATCACTGAACCAAAACTCACACCAAAAATAGTTTTTGGCGAAACAAAACCATTTATTAGTATGTTTATTTTCTTCCATATGTAACTGAAAGCATCTTTAACTGATAAAGTTGACATCTGTGTGACTTCATCAAGACTTAATGGAAAAACATTAAGAGCATGGTGATTTTTAGGTGCATTGTCTCGCTCTCCATTTTCTTCAAACGGAAAGTGTCATGTCAGCTTAGAGTCATCAACATAACATTTGTTTGCCGTCATTTCACGTCCTCTCTCTTATCCACGTTGTATTTTGATTTTTCCCTCATTCCGTCTGTCTTCATTTAATCAGCCGTCTCATGGATTTTTCATGGACTTGATGAAAGCTCAAATTTTTATGCGGCAGCTGATATACGGTCATATTAAAGACTGGAGCTTTCTGTTTGACGAGCTTGGTTTAATCTAAATCGAGATATGGCTCCCTGGAGGCCGGTGCTGTAATCATGTCAAACTGGCTATACCCCCTAACTGTCATTCTCTCTCCATCTCGCTTGATCACCATCTACATTGCAATTATTGAGCAGATTTAGATGGTATCTTTCTCTTAGGTAATAAGGAAAGGATGAGATTAGATGCAAAGTTGTATGATCGGGTAGTTCAACTCTCTGGATAAATGACATCTGGGTTTGAGGTTTTGCGTGAAGTTCAAGGTTGAACACAAGATTGTTTGAGCACTGAAATGAAGAAAAGGATATATGAGTAAATGAAGACATCCACACAAATGCAGATGTTTGTGAGCTCTGAAGATGGTAACTTACAAATTAAATGAGTTTTAATGAGTAGGCATATATGCAAGCTGTTATTAAAAAAGTCTTTTTATATTGCTTAATCAAGCAGTCATGTTAATTGTGTAATAGGCTTGTATATTTCCATGCTGTCTTATCTCATTTACATATTTAGGCCTGTGTTAATGAGAAAAGCTAGATTAAAGAGGGGGAGGAGGGCGACATGAGTGGCTCCACCCTCTACATCACTGATTTATTTCCACTCATTAAGCGGGAATGTGCAGACTTGCAATCTCATCTGTAACAATGAAAGGATCAATTTTTGTTTTGCCATCTTTTGGTTTCAAATCAAAATACATACTTGCAATTAATGTTTAATAAATATTAATCTAAACTCCTGATGAAGTATTGTTAAAAATGGCAAGATCAGGAAAATTGATTGGGTTTTTTTTCCCAAAGATTAGAGCCAAATGGGAAAAGGTATATGCATATCATTGTCTTCTTTAAGCTTTAAGCATGCAGAATGATGACATTACAGTACATTACAACCCCAGTTCTGGAACTATTGGGACCAGGGTGCAAAATGTAAATGCAAACAGAAAGCAATGATTTGCTAATCTCTTCAGCAAGGCTTAGACTCTTCAGATGGATGATGACTCATCACTTTTTTCCAAACTGTCAGAGTATCATAAATACGGCTTATAAAATATTCCTGAATGCAACATCACAGAGATTTTTGGTCTTACTGCATTTATAGTGCATAAGAGTATGAAATGATTCAGAGATTTGGGGTTAAAACTCTGTGTTTGAAGCCAAAGGGCAGAAATGACTTGTGTTATGATCAACAAGCTTTCATATTCCACTCATGAGCAACCATATGGAATCCAGAACTCCCTGAAAAACCTTTGGTCAACACAGTCAGCAGCTGAATCCACCTTAAACTGTGTAATGCAAGAAGGAGGCCATATCTGAGCTCAGTGCAGAAATGTTGGAGTTCCTTCTGGGGTGATACCTAGGAGATGTGAAGACAGTGGACATGTACTCTGTGGTCAGTTTACACTCGTGCTGCTTTTAGGAAGAACAAAACAGATGTCTGGTTCAACGTGCCAAAAATGAGATAGACCATCCAAACTGTTTAAGGAAAGAATTATAAAACTACTGATTTAATATGCTGATGCATCAATGTCAGAGGCAACAACCTAGGCGAGATGAGCTTCCATCAAGGCAAGATCTTTTCCCAAGAGGTCTGTTGATAATTGAGCAGGTTAATGTGCGCCCTAATTCTCCTACAAACCACAAAGTGACTTTATACACAATGTCTGTGGGCTTCTTTATCAATTTAATGTTTTGTTCCGTGACTGGACACTGATTTATCTCAGTCTTAATTAAGCTTGTTGAATGCTCTACAAGAACACAAGACTTTGTTGTTGTTTCTTAGAAGAAAACTAAAGTTTGACCTGGGGCCTGTTCCACAAAGTGAGTAAACTCCGAATATGTTCACCCTGATTTGTGAAAAACTCTGGGTTTTCCATTTCAGAAAGCAAAGTAAATCCTACCCTGAGTTTGTTATGGTAACTGACTGTGAAGTAAACATCCTCACTGGCAGGTTCAGTATAAAGAAACTGTATAGAAAAAACAACTGAATATTTAAATTCAGCCAAATATCAGCCAGTGTGAAATAACAGTAGACGGGGATCTAGAATAATGGCCTCCCTAAAAGATTTATTTAAATGTAACTTGTTGGTTTGGTGAAATTGTATCTAAGTTAAATGAAGATTTTATTCTGTCCACCAATATTTCAACCCACATGTAACATTTTTATTAAAGTTAAATATCTGATCCGCAAACAAGTAGATCTAAACTTCCACACTGACTCAGGCAGCAGTTTCTGATACTTATCTCTACTTAGCAGCAGCAGTGTTTTACTAAATACCACTTTGTACCATCTCCTAATTAAACAAAAATTATTCCCTGTAATTGGGTTTTTTTCAGCCGTTGCCATGGTGAAACCCAGTATGGGGGATCCATTGATGATGACTTTTTGTCATGGTTCTTGACTCTGGGTAATCAAACTCAGAGCTGTTGGAACCAGCTCACAGTGTGTTAAACCTCGGAGTAGACAGAGTTTGTGAGAGGCTAGGGTTAGGTCATACTTCATTCACAGCTGGGCAGGGTTGTCCTCTCTAGCTTTGTTATGACTGGAAAATACAAAATGCCATTTTATGCAATGAAAACATAGAAACAATGAGTTCTCCATCCCAGCTATGTCACTGAGGACAGTCTTTAATGTAGATTTATTTTTTAAAAATCAAAGTTTAATAGTAATGCTTTCCAGTAGTATATATATATATAGACATATATATATATATATATATACACAGACAAAACTACGCACAGGTGGAATGAATGAACTAAAGGCATTTTTCCATTAGTACCTACTCCGCCCGGCCTCACACGATTATACCCAGAAACTGAGTGTTTCCATCAGGATTTGTCGTGCCGTGCGGTTACATTTCCCGTACCTACTTCGTTGTGGTTCTAAGCGTGTCGGGCCGTGCGGGTAGCGTGACGTACACAGGCTGGCGTCCATTGA
>JBAMHV010000018.1:5277895-5298739 GCA_037177535.1 Pseudomugil gertrudae
GTGGGGGGGGGGTGTGGGCGTGTGCTCTTTCTATTTTTCCCGCCGCGCTACCCCGCATATACACACACACACACACACACACACACACACACACACACACACACACCTTCCATCAATTAAGGTTTCAGGAAAAACTCCAGCCGTCACATTTGAATCTGGTACGGGATTTTTAAAAATCTCCTGATTTTGAGACGTAAAATCCTTTAACTCCACTGTAAAAGAAAATCCTCTCCAAAAGGTTTGTGACTTGAAACAAAACCGAAAAAAATGCAGAACTATCCAGGACTGAAACATGACATTTAATTGAGTGCAAGGCCAGAAAATTGTCCATGAAAAAAGCATAAGATCTGTAACACATTTTCAAACCATTACTACAGCCAAATACATAAAAATGAGGTTACATAAAGGATGAAGGAGTCGCAAAGTGTTGTGTCAGAATTGGCCAACCTTTTTTACAATTTTGTAATATATACTCCCTGACCACTTTAATAGGCAATATAGGGTTGGACTCCTGTTTGTCTGCAGAACTGCTTTTGTTTTTGCAGGCATAAATTCAACAAGGTCTCATCCATAATGAGAATCTTCCGCTCCAACATATCCAAACAGCGCTTTATTGGATTGAGATCTGGTGACTGTGGAGGTCATCAGAATAGTTATACAAGTCATTGTCATGCTCTGGAAGCCTCTTTGAGATGCCTGACACTTTGTGTCATGGTGCATTTTCCTGCTTGAAGTATCCATCATAAGATGCTACACTGTGGTAAAAAAAGGTGGATATGGATAGCAACAAGGCTAAAGTAGACTGTAGTACAATGGGCTTCCATTCCTGTATTACCTAATGATTTCTACATGTCTGGATACAGTCTATAGCAGAGCTGTCCAGTTTGGAGACTGATGACCAAAGTTGGCCTACAGGCAATTATTTTTGGTCCACAGCCCATTTTCCCTTTATCAATTCATAATTTATTTTATAATTATTTTCCCAGAAATGTTAAAATTTCCCTGGATGGACTGGCGACCTGTCCAGGGTGTACCCTGCCTTTCGCCCGTAGGCAGCTGGGATGGGCTCCAGCCCCCCCGCGACCCCGCTCTGGGAACAAGCGGTTGAAAATGGATGGATGGATGTTAAAATTTCTTTTGATATTTTTTCATTGTTGCACTACCACATCTGACCAAAAATGAACACTGTAATACATTGTGGGCAGGGTGGCGCTGTTGTTCTATCAACTCAGATCTGGAAACCAATGCTCAGAGAATAAGTGAGAAAATGCTGGAGTCAAATGTCAAAGATGGATCATAAAAAGCAGTCGCACACTGACAACAGAAAGTTTAAAAGTAGTTGGGAACAGGAGTTTTTTTTTTTTTTTTACAGAAATAGACTTTAATGCAGTATGCCTAAAATTCAAGCTGAAAGTTGCTGTTTTAAAAGAGTATAATTTTTGTCAATCTGCTTTTAAAGGTCCATTTATTCTCTTTTTCATGGTTGTTGAGCAACGTATCCACCAGAGGGCAGCGCAGAGTTTACAGTTCACATTCCTGTTCCAATTTCATTTTTATACTATAGTAACACGAGATCATTAAAATGCATATTTCCATGAAAAACATTTCAGTGACAGGCAGTGATCTGTGTTATTAAATGCATCGTTTTTAGTTTTCGTTTTTGTTATTTTTGCTGGTCACATATTGACTTTACTCCTCAACACAAGCAAGCTGAATTAATAAAGTGACCAGAATCTGCCATCTTTATATAGGCTATGTACATGTACACCAAATATTTGACTGTGTAACCCCTTTAGTTTTGTCTGGTGGCTTTGGAAATAATATTAAACCCATCCTAAAAAGTAGAAAAATCTGTAAATGATGCTTCATTTGTTTAATATGAATGCCTTTCGGGACGCAGTTTAGAAAATATTGCTAAATAAACTAACAGTTTGCTTATGCAGTGCAGTTCCTTTCATTTAGCAGAGGCTTATATCTGACTGGCTCTAAGTCCAGCAGCCTGTAGTGAGGTTACACAAGGGACCCGAGAAGAGCCGTTTGTACCTGAAGCACACTTGTTTTAGTAGCTGATGCTGTTAGTGTTGCACAAGGAAGAAAGCATATTTACAAATAGAATCTAAACAAAATTTTGACTAGATTTCAGCTTGGTAATGTTAACAAACCGCAAGAAAATGTGTCTTTTAGCTCCAGACAGTTTGTAAATGCATCAACACAGGCTGGAGAGGCAACACCAGAACACCATTTGGAGTCACAGAGAGGACTTGAAAACAGGGCATCAACTCCCATAACGGCTGAGTGGATGAAGGGATGGATGGAGCTGGAGATGTTTCATATCCCGTCTGTTCTCCAAGAGGTGTAAGTAAGTAATGGATGATAGCTGCTTTCTAACATCCCCATCATCACTGTGGTCAACACCTGCTCTTGGGATTGCACAACATACACACTCTTACCTGCACACATACACAACCTAAAAGCACTTTCATGACTCAAGGAGGCAAGTGTTAAAGGCATCAGGCAGTGGGGTCATATGTCAGCTGCTAAGGGATCTGAAATCATGTCAGGTTGCACTTATCCAATTTCAAACCCACATCATATACCTCAAACATATGTGCAAGCAGTTTTTTTATTTATATATAAAATGACTGTCCACACCTCTCAAAAATGGTATTCAGGAAACTCTCAGTGATACACCCTGTGGCAAGGTGATAGTCCCTGTCCCTTTTTAATTCAGCTCTCCCATGCAGCCACGCGAGGCCGGCTGAGTGCTACCAGCCAAACTGTGATGGATGACGCAAGGCTCATTAAGGCGTGACAACAGAATCAATAGACTGAGCTTAAAGGTGTCAGCACATGCATGTTGGTAAAAACCACACCGATAGTCTGTTCAGTAGCAGTGAAGTGTATCTGAGTTTGAGTGTTTAGATGTGTGAGTCTGTGGATGGGAGAGAGTAGTTACAGGGTGAGTGATTGATGCTGATGGATATGGATAATGGATAAACTCGACTATAAGCGCTCTCGATAGGGGACAGTTTGTACCTGATATATAGGTACATATATATATAAATATATATATATTTAAAAATACAGGAAAAAGTCACATTATAGGAGATAAACAACAAACAATATCCTCTTTTAAAGGCGTGATATTAAAAAAGTTAGTGAAGACATTGTTTCTATTCTAGACATAGTCATGGTGCCATAAACAGCCCATTGTCTCAGATCTTTATCAGCTTTATAAGCTTTTATCTGTGACAGAAATAGTCTTTTTGCCTGACTGGAAACTTCCTTTATGCTCCAAGGTACATTATCATACAACAGCATAAAAAAACATCCACACAAAGAACAGTTTTTTGTTTTTGGTTATTCTTCTCTTATAAATTCCCATCAAACTTAAAAGTGAGATAAGCGTTTGATTTGTCAAGCACGTGCATGTATGCGAGCTCACCAGGGAAGTCGGTGCAAGCCCTGGGAAAGTTCTTACTTAATTTAGGTCTAATTAGTGTGGCATGTAATCATTTTGCTGCTAGTTATTGTAATTTACCTTTCTAGTTAAACCCAGTGAGTGTTTCAGCCTCATAGCTAAACATTATACATTTAGCCTTTAGACCACATTCAACATTTTTTCTGAAGCATGGTGGAATTTGCTATGTCTTCTTATCATCAGGCAGTCATATCTTCAGGTTGTGCACGCTTGCCTGGAGACACGTTAGGGCTTATCTGTTGTTCCTGCAGTCCTTGCACGTACTCATACATGCACAGAGAGAGAGAGGTTGTGGGGTTAGATGGCCAATGACAGTTTGCTGTTTGTGGTCTCACAATCAGCAGATGTTTTCCTGTGTGAGGTTGTGCAGTTTTCTGTTGAACCCGAGCTTTCGTGATTTCCCTGTTTCACTCGAGACGCCACAGATGCACTCCTGACGGTTACAACTCCACTTCACAGTGGAAATAATTGAGGGTTAATGTCAGCAACTCTCTCTTCTATGACCCTTTTCCCATTCAGATTATGGACTGCAATGACTTTCTGAGAAGTAATGGAATTCCCAAGTAAAGTTTCATTCAATGGAACTCTGCTCTACTCCCCTAACAGACCTGTAATTGAATCGAAATCAAGCCTAATTGGATTGCTGAAAGAATGCCACTGAATAGCACGTCTTTTTTTTTCTGGGAAGAGGTTGTACAGAACAGGACATTGTGTGTGTGTGTGTGATGCTGTGTGTGTGTCTATGAATGAGGATGGAGATGAGGCTCGGCTCAGGGATGAATTAGATTAGACTAATCATCTTCGCTGTGAGAGCTCAGATGTGGTGGTTTGGTTCAGATGATGGCTCCCCAGTGTGCTGGCAACATGCTGACAGTCAGCAGTGGGCGGACCTCCCTGCACCCTGCCGTCACATCACAGAAACAAATGAACTGAACATCCTGTACAAGACACAATAACACAGCATCCTGCATGCAGCACATTTATACACCCAGCTTCCACGTCTTTAATCTGCTGAACTGATCCTCTCTGTAATTTACTCCTCTGCATCTTACTTAGTTTTAGATCAGTTTTCCACATTCTGCTTTATTCTATTTCAGACTAGCATAATTTCTCCTGACTATGATACAGCCATGACAGAGCGTGATCTCTGAAGAAACACCAATATGCGTACAGTCCCTCTCCTACTGGAAATGCATAGGAAACAGTTCCAATTGCTAACATTACTCTCATAACACACACTTGTTTAACTCAAACACCCAGCAATTATAATTATATATTAAATTATTTAGAAAATATTAGCAACATTTCTCAGAAAAGGTTAGAAAAACGGAAACAAAAAACTGGTAAAATAAGTGGCATGGATCAAACTCTACCAGAGAAGCTTTTTACATGCACAGTAATTGGGTTCATTTGGAACGAGTCGTCAGTATGACAGAGACAGAGTATCTTAAAAATGTAAATGTGGGCAGAGGTTCCCTAGTTTATAACAAAATTGTGAGACAATTTAAGATAAATGCTATTTCATGTCAAATTAGTTCATGTAAAATATCTCACTATCTACAGTATCAAAGCATTTAGAGAATATGGTTGTATTTAAATGACTAGATTGAAGGTTAAAGCCTCAATGCTGGTGATTTTCAGGCAGATCTACATTGTATTTAGGAACATCCCCAGAAATCCATCAACACTATCAGTTCAGTGGAACATATCCAGATAACGTGTCTTTAAGGGAAGGCCTTGCAGATTTCAGCAAGACAATGCAAAACCACATTCTGCATCCATGACAACAGCATGGCTTCCAGAGGTTTATGTTCCTGGTCCAGAAAGTAGAAATCTGATTAGTCACCAAGCCAGCTGGATTTAATGAGCACTGTTCATCTGCAGGTAAAAAAAGCCTGTTAGTGGAAACAGCTGTTCTAAATGTACAGGTAGATCCATAAACATGGCAGGATTGTTACTTTATGGCACCTGGATTATACACCACTGATGGCTTCACAGGATGAGAGTCAAATCCGAAAGAGACCTTCAGCTTTAAAAACTCCTGCAACGAGTCTCCTCACTTCCCAGATGTTTCCAAACCGTTAATAAATGTCATTTTTACACAGTGTTTAATATCACCCTGTTACAACTTTTATTTCAGATCTTGCTTCAACCATGTCCAATATGAGCTCATATTTTCATGGAATGAGAAAATGTCTCAGTTTCACCTTTTTGCTAAAACCGTGTGTGACTGCAACTCGCCACCACAAAAATAGCCTCCATACTAGAAATAAACTACATAGATCAGAATAGTTTCCAACTTTTTACTTTACTTCACACTACCTGCTTCACTCTGGGATTATCTACTGCAGGCATCTCCAAATCCAGTCCTTGGGAGCCGGTATCCTGCCGGTATCCCGCTGCTTCCCTGCAGCAACACACTGATTCAAATGAATGGGCCCTTAAAAGACTTGTGCAGAACTTGACAACAAGCTGTGGAGATCTATTTGATATGAATCAGGTGTTTTTTAGTTGGGGAAACTTTCAATGCTTGCAGAACATCGGCTCTCGGGGACTGTGTAGATGCTCTCGTTCTTCTATTTAAGTTTGTGCTTATGTGTTTGATCTATGCGGAGCCCCTCTATGTTGATATACCCTATGCAGAGCCATCTTGTAGCTTGGATTCATCCAGTTGGTGGGTGTGTACATGGAACACTGCTTTTCTCACATATAACATATCATATCTAAGAGGCTGTAACTGAATCATGTCTGATAATAATGCTGACAAGATTATCTGAACTCTGCCTGCAGGTCTGAGTATACCATATGCAGACAGTGCAGTAGCCTCAGTCAAAGTCATGTTTATCAGCATTCCACGTGGTTTTAAAACTGGTGTTACACGAGAAAATGCTTGTTTCCAGCCTCTGTTGTTTGAAGCGATAAGAAAACCTCTGAAAATGGATCCGAACACAGAAGCAGAGGTGGTGAGTTTATGATGAGGCGACATAAAGAGGAGAGGAGGAGGACAGATGCTGCATGGCGGACACAGATGCTACTCCAAGTCCTCTTCACTGCAGGCAGGTACTGTCCGGTCCAGAGGGAGAAAATGTGGAGCTGGTGGGGATGTGCATCATCGTCACTGGATAGAAAAGAGATATACATCTGTCTGCTGGTTAAAGTTGTGTTGATGTTTAAGTGGCAGAAGATCCCTGCAATGTTAAAGCCAAGGCTTCCTGTTTCATTTAAATGTTCAGCAAAAGCTTAAATATGGCCATGAAATAAGTAATGAAATAAGATAACGTTACAATAACTGCATCTATTTATGTGTACATCACTGAAATGAGTTTCACACCTGCAGAGTATGTTATTACAGTTAAAACAGCCACTGTTAACTTTTAAAAAAATAAAAAGGCTGAAAAACTTTTCAAAGGATGGAGAATTACATGAAAAATCTAAGTTTATTTTGACTGGAGGTTAACTTTTAAATCATTTTAAACGTAGAGATAAATACATGCTGAGGTGTTTTTTTAAATAACCTAACCTGACTGGCCTCATGCTGTCAGTGTTGTGATTGTACAGAGATGTTTCTTTATTCCAGAAGCTTCTACAGGATCCAATTAACATGAATAAAAACAGCAGAATTACAGCCTCACTATAAGATGTGGATATAACTGAAATCAGGTTTTTTACATTTGTTTACTTGATTAATTATGTTTCAAAATGTTTGGATCCAATCTAAAATGAACTCATAAAAACTAAGGAAGGTGTGGATGACCTTACAATAAATATCTTTGAGGCGGGGAGTTCAGATGGAAGGAGAAAGCAAAAAGCAGAGAAAGGAGTAAATGTGGGACAGGAGAGAGGTTTGTGTGAAATATAAGTTATTTTAAGATCAATTTTAGTCTCTTGACGTGTGTGTCCCATTTTTCTTCAGTCATATTTGTTTATAATGTGAAAGAAATTATTTTGGGAAGCATGTTGTTAAAATGCACCTTAATGATCCCCCTCTTGTTTACATATCTATGTTTGCAGTACTTGTTACCTCTTTGCTCTCAGAGTTCTTGTTTATTAAGCTTACCCTGTTTTCCTTGTTGATTTTCTTTTAACTTGTGTCCTGACTTTTTGTTTGGAATAATGAAAGTCTTGATGCCATTTAAACCAGTCACCCGGGATGCCACATGACTGGAACTCAGGGGTAGCGTTGATGTTTTCTCCTCTTTCATGCTGGCCTTCATATTATGAACTAAAGGAGCACCGAAGACTTCTTTCCTCAGGGACAATTGGCATTATAATTTACTCATGCAGCCTTGATGTGCCATGTTGTATTTAAACCATTTACAATTGAACCTTTTACACGTTTTATGTGTCATAGCAGTTTCATTTCAAAGACCCAACCAGTGTTTCTATATTTATCTCCATCAATAACTGTTTATTGTTTGTACACAGGAAGGCAACAATCTTTATCTATTGCTTGGTTATTAAAAGCAAAATTTCAGAATTGGCTAATAATGTTTTATTCTAGTACATTTTATATCCTGACCTCTCACAAGCATCTCCTTTCCATCCACTCATTACCTATTTATAATTATTCCAGTGCATGAACCCAGGAAGGGCTCATTCCAGCTGCTAACAGGTGAGAGGCAGGGTACACCCTGGATAAATCATTATTCCATCACAGGGTCAACGCAGAGTTCACTCCTAGGAAAAATTTAGAGACACCGGTCAACATGTTAAGTTTGTTTTTGGGCTGTGGGAGGAAGATGTAGTGTCCAGAGCAATCTCATACATGAACTCAAAAGTTTGAATCCGTAACCGTTTGCTGTGAAACACGGTGCCAATCAAAAGTTGGAATGTACAAGTGTTTGTTATTGGATGTATAACAGTAGAACAATGAAAAGTCAGGGTAATGGAGAAATATCAGTGGTGCCCAAGTTCAGTTCTTGACATCCTGCAACCTTTAAATGCAATCCTTCTCCAACACGCCTGTATCAGAAAAGCAGTTTCCCTCTTCTGCATGTCACCCAGCTCTGCAGAGGTCAAGTAATAACACATTCATTTGATTCAGCTGTGTTGGACAAGTAATGCATCTAAAAGTTGCACTATGGTATCTGGAGGACCGAACCTGGTAAGAATGGTTTCAGTCTGATTTGTGGGGTTATTTCAACTTTGACCAGTTCCATACATTACTCACTGAAAATTTGATTGTGCTGCTGTCATTAGTAGAACAGCAGACCAGGCAAATACAGAAATTAAGGATAACATTATTTTTCTCTGCCCTGTGATGGACTGGCGACCTGTCCAGGGTGTACCCCACCTCTTGCCCAATGTCAGCTGGGATTGGCTCCAGCCCCCTCATGACCCCGTTCAGGGAATAAGTGGTAGAAAATGGATGGATGGAGGATTTTTATCCCAGATTGGTATCAGTATGAGATCTCAGGCTAGGCTAATAAACTCACATATTCTTGTCAACTAAGAATTTTAGATTTGTTTGTACGTACATCTGTAACCCAGTAGAAAAATACCATGACAGTCTGCCATCTTAGAACTACAAACACCAGTAAGGGACAAATGGCACCAATAACAACACATTTCCATGGGAGACAGCATTCTGTGATTTAGACCCTGGAGGAGAAGGTCAGTGAGCCTTACTACCCTGGCAAGTTGGGAAAATTGTTCAATTGTCATTCATAAAAACGCAGGACCATGCATGTGCAGTAGCAGCGCTGGAGCTGTTTTCACCATCACCAAGAAAGTGAAAATGGGTACTTAAAAGGCATCATGATCAGGGCATCCACAAAAGGATGGAGTCTTCCCAGGTGGAAGAAGCTCAAGAAGAAAGGATTCTTCCAACGTTCTTCTTGATAAAAGTTAGCTGTGCTAACTTAAGCTAACTTTGTTCAATGGGTTTTGTTAGACAGTATCAGCTTCCACGGAGATCATAAAAGTAGGGCCTTATTTACTTACAGGGGTGTAGGCTTACAGTAGTTTTAAAAGTCACAGTAAATGCCAGCTTACACAGGCTTTCCCCCGACTTTCAATCCATCTTTACCACAACTTAATCCAGCATTCACCATAGCAATGAATGCTGTTGAAACCATGTAAACATGCAGTTCCACAAGAGAAGTGTAACCAGATTTCACTGTTTGGAATTATGTTTTCAGAAAGTTCTTTCCATACAATGAATTTGTTCTGTACATGCACTAAACCAGAGGATTCCAGTCAGCACAGTGAATGAACCAGGTTCAATGGCTGAGCAGAACAAATGAACAGCATGGAGATGACATGTTGAAGTGTTGCAGAGGCTTTTTGATCCACAGCAGCTACCGTTGTTGCAATAGGTTTTTGAAAAGGTGAGGTGCAAGAATGCATCATTCATGTGAATGTGATACACCATTTTCATTTTTAGATGGGACTCCTTCTTACTAAATGTAAGTCTTTATAATGCTGTTTGTGTGAAATAAAAAGAAGTGATACATATGTGTGAACATCTCCATCAAACAGTTCTTTTTCCATTTCTATCTTTGCTTAGCTGTGTTTATATTTGCTAATATTTCAGCAATTTTTCTTTCCTTTCTTTTTATGAAGTACTTCAGTACATTTTACTCTAGTAAAAATGTTAATGTTTGACTTTTGCTTTTAATGACAGAGGGAAGTTTAGAACTGAGCACATGTTTCTGAAGGTTTTTGAGTTTTTAGGCCAAATATTAATGTGACAGTGGGGATGTGATGAAACATCCTCCACACTCCCTGCTCTGCTTCATCCGTTTGTCAGATTAGAAGGTTCAGGTAAACCCCTAGTCTCATTATTTTCAATGAATACCATCCAGTTTTAATCAGCGTCCAGCTGAGGGAGTTTGGGGCATCCCAAGGGTGTGTAATGTACATGAAATCGTAATTTTGCCCAAGGTTGTTCCCTTGATATTAGCACCTCCAACAATCTTTTTCTTTTTTTAAGCATCATTTCTACATATTCCTGTTATATTTCTCATTAGAAGAAGTTTTGGACTTTAGTTTTGCTGTAGGGTCCAAGCAGGACTTCAATTAGACGGACGACAGAGTTAATGAAGTCTGTCTTTCTGTCTGTCTCTCAGACTCCCTCTCTCTCATTCTCCTCCTCCTCATCCTCCTCTTGCCTTGCTCTATTTCTCCCAGTGCTCAGGGGGACACTCGGTCTGGATTCAGTCAGTGTGGCGGCATTTCTTCTCTTACTAAATTAAATATGTGTAATTGATGGTTTCATAAACAGAGCTAACCTTGCCAGCAGCAATGGTGAGCTGCTGCCGAGGAGATCCGTGTGAATATGTATTGTGTCTGAGACGAGTCTGCAACTCCATCCACAAGTGCTCAGGTTCTTCACCCCCGTGAGGAAGAAAAGAAGAGAGCTGAAGGAACGCAGTGAGATATTGACTACAACAGCTTCTCACCTTCGCAGGCATAACACATGACATAATGTCTCCTACAGACAGCTTCCGATGAAAGCAGACAGCTTTGTTCTTGATTTAAACTCACACTAACAGGATGTTCTCTCTTTCTCTCTCTCTCATTGTTTTCTTTATCTTGCATTTTTGCACCATGAGACTGGAGAGATGAAAGCAGTCTGAGCCATGAAAACTAAGATGTATAGGCAGGTCAGCAGAATTGCAATGCTGGCATTCAGAGAAATGCAGGCATGTATAGAATCCTTGTGGGATGTCTGAAAACACGAACAAGGAGAAATGTATCACAGGTGGACTTATAAAAGCTCCAGCTTTAACCGTTACCATTTATGTTCTGCACGGTGAGGCAGTGGTTAACTCTGGGGCCTCACAGCTCGAGCCTTGGCTAGGGGGAGGTCCGAACAGTCGGCTTGGTTGCATGTTCACTCCGTGGGTTCTTCCTGGGTTTTTTCCGGTTTTCTGGCTTTCTCTCACCATCTAAAGATGTGTGATAGGTTAAATGGTCACTGTAATGTTTCCCTAGGAGTGAGTATGAGCTTGAATTGTTGTTTGTGTTGGCCCTGTGATGGACTGGTGACCTGTCCAGGGTATACCTGTCTTTCACCTGCTAATTGCTGGGACAGGCTCCAGCTTCCTCTATCCCACTTGGTATAGAATTGGATTAAGCGGTAGCTTATAGAAAATGTATAAATGAATTCATGTTTTTTTCCTTCAGATGCCGCTGTCTTTTACTTGTAAATTGTGTCTTAGTGTCTGTTTTAGTTTTAATAAACCCCAGTGCTGCCTTTGATAAAGTTGACTACAATTTATTACTTCAACAACGAGGAGCGGAGTGGGACTTTGTACTAAATTTGTTCAGAACAAACTTTGAGAACAGGAAATACTTTGTGTCATTAAGTAACTACATCTTAGCAGGCTGAATTCCCCATGGATCCATCTTAGAGTCTCTTCTGTTCAACATCTATATGCTCCCCCTAGGACAGGTCATAATGAATAACATTAGTTACCATAGCAGCTGGGATTGGCTCCAGCCCCCCCGCGACCCCGCTCTGGGATAAAGCGGTTGAAAATGGATGGATGGATAGTTACCATAGCTACGCAGATGACTCGCAGATTTATGTTACAGTGTCACTGTGAGACCGAGGCCCTGTATAGGATCTAGGTAAATCAATTTGCTAGTATCTCGAAGCAAATTTACCCATTTAAATGAATTGAAATGCCATTAATCTGTTCCAGCTCGCAAAAAAACTGTGTTTACTCTGGAGATCAGACAGTGTCAGCTGATGATGATGTGCAAGGAAGTTGAAGGAGGAGTAAACAGGTGAAGGAATTTTGTCTCGTATGTTGTTAGTGGAATTCACGTTTGTTCACTTACTACTACTTACTGCTACTGTACACACTTCATGTTGCTTTACACTTAACAAAGCGAGCTACACCAACACTAACCGAGTGAGACGCGGGAAGCTGAGGTGGAGAAAACAGCGCACACGTTGGTGTTGTGATCTTTGTTTGGGCGTCGATGGGTCGGATGCTCGTCTAAAATGCATTATGTGTAACTCAAGTGAAAAGTTTGCTCAAATCACAGCTCATATCTAAAAAACATTGTATTTCAATACAGTCGTATCTCGAAGTATCACTGTATACCTAAAAGCACCAGGCTAGAAATCAGGGTGTAGTGATGGACTCAGACCTACATTTTGAAAATCACCCCACTGTCACCTTAGAAATAGCGTAGTGGTAAAAGATCTGATGTCACAGCACGACCTGGAAAAATGAATCAATGCTTTCATCTTTAATTGGCTTGATTTCTGTAACAGTCTCTTTACTGGTGCTAAAAAATCAATTAGACAACTGCAGCTAATTCAGAGCTCTGCTGCTAGCGTCCTCACCAAAACCAAGAAAGTGGACCACATCAGTCCAGTTCTGAGGTCTTTAAACCAAAATACATCACAGACCTCTTCATCCAGTATAAAGGGTCAGTTTCCAGAGTCAGAAGGAGACACGGAGAAGCTGCATTCAGCTTCTACATGTTCCACATGTCTCACAGAAAGCTTCAGATCAGCTGAAAAACTTAGATTATTTAAATCCAAATTTTAATATTTTTTTATGTAAAAGTCTTAGTCTGCTTCGTTTCTTTCAAGCTGGAATATTTATTTAGTCTTGATTATGTTTTTGTTTGTATGTCATTTTTTCTTTTCTTTATATTTGAAATTATTTGTCATGTTTTTTAAATGATTTAATGTATTTTTTAAGGACTTTGACTGAACCTGCTGGTCTAGACAAATAAACTTGCCTGATAAGTCTTACAACACAACACACTGTACATTTTCTAACTCAGCTGTGTTTCAGAGCTTTCTTGGATGTTTCATAAAAACTACCAAAGCTTTTCACTTACATTAATCATTTTTCATTATTTTGTACTTTAGCTGATACATTTTATGATACTCTGTGAACAATAAAAAAAAATAACTTTATTAAATTGATCTGACTGCAGTTTACTTTTTGGTCACTTAGGGGCAGCATAATAAACTGTTAAGAAAATATTCAGTGATGTATTAAAGCACATATTTAACTTATTTTCAAGCTTATGAGTTAGTTTTGGTTAAGGTTAAAAAAAACAAATGATTTTTTCATTTTATATTTTCCTAATCTTTTTTTAATGTCTTCATTATCTTCTCACACATGCGCATGTTTTATTTCAAACATACCAAAACTGTTTATTAAGAAATAATTTATTAAAATGCTGATAAAAGAGTGATGGAGAAGAAAATAAGTTAATTTTTGAGCAGTGTTTCATATGAGAGAACATCACTTTAATGAGGGTTTTTAACCTTTAAGTCTTTTACATGCATTAGAAACTGTAACACTGCAAGAAGGAAAATTTAACATTATTCATTATTTAACGGCTGTTATTTGAAATAAACTTGAAAAGCCTCCAAATAAAAATAAAACAAAACAAAACTTTTGTGTCCATTACACCAAATTTAATCTTTTCTATACATCTAAACTTGTGAGTCAAACTGAAATCATGCAATACAGAAGTTTCTATGGTTGCATTTCAGATTTTAACTAAAAGATTAATAAGATTGAGTTTTTTCATGAAAGGGTTCTCCTGTAATTTGTATAATGATTTAATCATTCACCATTAAGAATAAACTCCTTGATTGCCAAGTTTTGTCAACTAGGAGCTGGTTTTTAAATACACTGTGATCCAATATACTAACAACAAATTTAACTTTGACTTGAGTGTCACCAATCTGACGAATGTGATTATATGTACATTTTAAATGTTTTAAAGGATTATTGTTTTTTTTTCAGTTTTGTTGTATGTTTGTTTTTTATGTCAGAATTTTTTCTTATAAGAAAACGTAACATGTCAACGACACAATTCACAGTATGGTTTGAAAACATGAAATGTTCATCATTTCAAGTTGACCCACTTTATTTAGAAACACATTTTAAGAACAAAAAGTTACCAAAGTGATGTTAAAAAACATTTATAAATAAAATAAAAAGAATCAGCAACTGTGGCCTTTGTTAAAAAAATATCACAAGTATAAAGAAATATAAAAACTTGAATAAAAAAATTAAATTTTCAAATACACACAGAGGGCTGTGTGCAGGTAATGCAGTACTCAACCACCAGAGAAAAAATCTTATTTCTTTACTTTTTTATCAAATCAAAGCAACATTTATAAAGCACTTTTCTTGAAGCAACACAAAATTCCTTACATGATGAAAAAAACAATATATGCATATTAACATTAAACAAGCTTTTACATGCTAAAGGACATAATAATGCAATTTAAATACACACACAGCAGCCTTATGGCTTCCTCTGAGTTTATTTCCCAGCTTTACTGGTGCTTGCTGTATCGTTCCTTCTCAGTCTTCTGTTTACATTTTTACACCATGCAGTTATAAAACTGGTTCTGGGTCACTAGGATCGTGTTGATGTAGTTTATGAAATTGAAGGGATTGAACATGTTAATTTCAGAGAATGACTCAGAAAGACAGTCAATTGTTCAGAAACGTTCTATATGTGTGTGTGAGTGTGTGTGAAATTCTGCATGGGAGTGTGTATAACAGAAGATAAACAGAGGAGGTATGGATCTACAGCTTTAGTGACGATGTAAACACAAACATAGTTACAGTGTTTTGTCATGTCATTATTATTAATCCTTATTATCTATATGAAAACAAATGTACTTTTTATCTTTTAGAGTTTACACCACATGTGGCCTCGTGATGGACCGGCGACCAGGATGTACCCCGCCTCTCGCACAATCATTGCTGGGCTCCACCCCTGACCCTGAATTGGAATAAGTGATACTGGATGGATGGCAATCCAGAAAGTGGACAAACATTTAGAAAATGATTCATTCTTTTTTGTTTCAATGTGTAAAGATTCAGCAGAAACCATATGAAATGTATTAATCAATTAGATTTGAATAAAATCTACAAATCTGAAGACCTGCCTTTAAAATAAATCCAAAAACAATCATTTCCTGAAGGATTCATTTTACATAAAGATTTTAATATCTGTGATTTGCTGCAGGCTACAAACCTGAACTGTGTTATTTTAGATGAGTTAAACGATAACAGTCCTAGGCACATTGCCTGTCCGTCCTGGGAGAGGATTTCCTCTTCAACCTGGGCTCCATGAGATTTCTTCTTTTTTTTTTTCCTACAACTGGGATTTTTAGTAGTTTTTCCTTAACATGAAGAAGGGTCTATAAGTACAGGGATGTCCTGGGTCTGCTTAGTTTACTGTAGTCATTACTGTGTTTATTGTGTGTTATGTCTACTGTTGTGTGATTAACTGTGTGTGAAGCCCTTTGAGACGACTTTGTTGTAATACTGGGCTGTATAAATAAAACTGAAGTGAACTGAATTGATCACACAGGAACACTCCAGGTAAATATTTTACAAATCAACTATTTAGACTAAAAGTGGCTCCTGGTATTTTCACATCAAAATAGTTTTAGTTTAAAAAAAGTAGGTGGTTTGCAGTCATAAATACCAGTATACCAGTTAGTTGTAAAGGTTCTCCATAGGGAATGGAATCCCTTTATGGGCCAAGCGCGCATGTTGGCATCAGCCACGTGATTTGGGTGACGGAGTGCTGTTAGAAAACATGCTGAAGTCCCAGAAAGGAAAAGGGAGTTATGGGGACCTGCTAACTAACAAGGCCAGAGAAACTCTACAGAAAACTGGCCCAATACATAATCTGGACTATTTGATTAAAACCAAAACATGGAGCAAAAGCACCAGAAACTACTATAGGTTGCCATGGTGATCCCTTCGCTTACCTGGTCTGTGGTGTGAGTTTCTACACAGCAGATCAGTCTATAAAACTATAAATTCTTGGAAGCTCATATCAAATTTGTAACAGATGGGTGCAGTATCTTTAAACTGGGAAATGGCAGCCCAGTGATTTGTTCTCAGGTGGGTGAAGCTAATCTTGGGAAGAGCTATAGCTGAATGTAGCATACACTGGCCTTAGCAGATGTTGTTTCCAATGCTGATGTTTTCATCTTAACCACTAAAAGGGACATAACTTACAGTACAAATAACATACAGTACCATTCAGGTATTACACAGGTTTTGTGCACAGGTATAATATTATTGTTAGCTCTAATATTTGGGGTACTTTTCTCTTCCATCACACAGTAAAGTGGTAAAACATTAGCCCAGGTCTCTTTTCCCCTTTTCTGACATGTGAGCAGCAACACAAAACTATTTTTTTAATCTTAATTGTCACCAAAATAAATACTTGAGCTGATCCCAGGAGGATCACAGATATGTTAAATGTCACTGCAAGTTACCACAGATGCCAACATCAAAGATCACCCATGATGACCTGTTCCTGCCAGTGGAGGGGGGGGGGGGGGGGGGGATTAAGGGGCAATTTTGTGATCTGTCAAAAAGAATTAATGTTTTTTTGTAGTGAAATGATTGATTACAGGCAACATCTTTTACTTTAATATACGGTAGGGGGGTCGGAAAATGTTGTTATAGTGGATGTCTATGGTGTAAATGCTACTGATAGCTAACACTACCAACATGATAAAATCACTTCAGAGTTAAAATATGATGGAAATGCATGAAACTGAAACAAGTTCAAATCCGATCGAGTACTCAATTCCCCCTCATTTCCCCTCAGCGAAATTATCTTAAAGGATACACTAACTGCACACACTTCCCTAACAGAGCTTTGAATTTCTCCACTTCATATTTCTTCCTATTTCTTTTGTCAGAAAGAAAAACATGACAGAAATTCTGCTCTTATAAGTTACAGATCCCAAACAGCTAAAGACGTCTGTGCATTGTGTGAATTTGACAGTACCTATCTGTAGATGATCTTTGCAGAAAGTTAAAAGCTGCAGATTTCCTTGTGTTGCAGCATCAGACACACAGTTGTTAGTCACAATCCTCTCTTCAGTATCCCCAGACAAGGACAGTGATCCAATTCTATCCCCAGGTTGAATTACAACTGTATATTGACTCAGCTGTGTGTGTTACATACTGATTCTCTTTGGATGTTGTGTTAAATCTGTCATTTGGTGCTGTCTAGACTGTTCACATTGTGCTTATCAGAGTATGCAACCACTTCTCTGACTTTCAGTGAACCTGCAGATTTTTCTTTACTCCTTTTGAGGAAGACTAGGGTTTTGTGAGAGGTTCTGGTTCCTTCTTGAATGCAATTTTGTACTTTTCTGCGCAACCCTCCCAGATGCACAAACTGTGAGGTTGGTTACAGCGTCACTATGTTATATGTAGATCCACTAAAGCCCAACGTGCACTCCTTCTTGCAGCTTGGCAAGGAGAAAGTATACTGCGTTAACATTGCAACACAACGGCCTAACCACACACTGCAAGAGCACATTTCATCACCGTCAGATGCGCTGGCCCCACTGTATGCAGATGTATGCAGAGTATAAATCCAGCTTTAGAGCTAGACTTGATATTCACAGATTAGTCTACATGTTGAAAAATACATGCTTAGACCATATAAAAATCCATATTGACTGACCGCTATGAGGCTCTGACATATGGCATCACATTTGAACACAGCTCTGTCTCATATAAAAAGTTTCATGCTAGTTTATATCTTATAAAAAAGATTTATCCAAAAAGTCTTGGATCTTAATCCTCATCCAAACTAGTCTCAATAACCTGCTAACATGTGCTAAATCCAGGTTTTAGGTGCAAAGAGAATGGGTTTGGTCAGCATTAGGCCCTGAAACTGACAGCAGCATCTCTTAGATAAGGAATGATGATATTGATCCCTTTACCAGTCTGTAGTGTGGTGGAAGCTCAGCCTCAGTCTTGTCATAAGGGTTGATGTGAAGTCCATACATACATTCATTTTCCATACCACTTCATCCAATTCAAGGTCGCGGCTAGCTGGAGCCAATCCGGCAATCACTGGGCGAAAGGCTGGGGTTACACATTGGAGAGGTCAGCAGTCCCATCACAGGGCTGATGTGTAGTCCAGTCCAAAACATAAAAATAAATAAGCCTAATCATTATAGAATATCTTGCTCTTTTGAGATTGTTGCCCAGCACAGCCTGCAGCACCCAGCACAGTGTCACAGCTAGTTACAGAGCAGCTAGTTTAACACATGGAAATATTGGCTGCTCGTAATAGATTGAATTCACTTGTTTTGTTAACACACTATTTTATATAATAACTCCCCAACTCTATGTTTAAAGTTAAACCAGAGCAGATAAGAAGTGCTGTTCTGATACAAAGATCTCATCTGCAAGCACAATAGGGCGTTATCTTATACAGCTACTATATAATGGATGCATAAAACACCTCATTCACTTTCTCCTTCCTCTTTCTCCTCTTCTAGTCCTACTATCAATAACACAGACATATCCATTAGAGCGGGAGAGGCTAGTCTGGGGCAAATACTCCCTCTAGCATTTAAACAAACCTCTACTGGGACTCATTCTCCCAGACTCCCCTGGGGCGGGGACACACCAGTGCCAGACCATACTGTACTGCTGGGATCCGTCTCCTTCACGCCAGCAGCGCCTCTGGCAGCAGAGAGGGAGGCCGGCACACAAAGACAAGGAGAGAAGAAAAAAATCCACACATGAAGGAGCGCGCTCATTTCTGCTGTTGTGTTTGCAGGGAAGCGCTCGGCTGGGGTTGGGATATTCAAATTAATGAATGAGAGTGAGGGAAGTGAAAGATGAAAAATGTGCTCGGAGAGGCTCTGACTTTGAGTAATGCTGGTAATTGGAGGGAAACATATAGAAAAGCAGTGGGCATGTATTGGTGAATGAATGTTGAGAGAGAGAGAAAGAAAAAACCTTTCTGGGTTTTGTCTCATTACTTATTGCATCTTTGTAGTCGGGACAAAGGAAGTTGCAGTGCAAACACAAAATTGTCCCCGGCAGTGCAATGTGGCGAATTTGGGAAGGAAGCCAGGTGCTCCGAGCTCACTGTTGTATTGTCAATTTATCAAGTGTGGTAAAGCTGCACTGCAGCTGATATCTTCTGTTAGAGTGCTACGATCTTATAGCTCTGTCTGATTTATCTGCTGTCTGGCTTCAGCACTCTCCTGTGTGTTTAGGTGCTAATTAGGGTACAACACACACGAAAACACACCCTCCCTCTCACATATATCCACACATACAGACCACAGTCACATTGGTGATACAGACGATGTTTTATCACAAGAAAAAAGTGTGTGTGGAACAAAACAAAAAGAGCATTACATGTCTGGTGACAACTTAAGCAAGCCACACACTAATAAACACACACACACACCAGCACCAATATATGGTTCTGCTGTCTGAATTGGCAAGAACAGTCTTGATTCTTAACTGGTTTTCTATCCTCTGTCTGTCTTTTCATCCATCATTTAAAGATCTCTTTAAGCTGACCCCCATTCACCCCATCCCACCCACCACGCCATCTCCTCCCCATCTGCTTGCCACAGTTCAGTATGTGCAGTAATCCTGGATGCCTGGGAGGGAGCGCTGCACCGAATCACTCCATAAATGTATGAGTGTCCAAAATGAAGAGGAGCTGAGAAATGTGTGGGCAGCGGGCTGGGAAGCATGTCCAAGCTTACTAACAGGATGGGAGGAAGAGGCCAGAGTGTGGGTGGTGGGGTGTGGAGGGGGAAAGGTAGATCAAATATGGCTTTATTTTGAAATTGTGCCATTCGTCATCTCTTTTCCTTTTACCTTTACATCAGCAACATGCTGTCTGGAAGATGAGTATTTCAGACACGGTGGACTCTTCATGCTTTAAGAGGTCCTTCTACTAAAGCAGCTTTTTTACTGGTTATTTCCTTCTATGTTTGGCCTTCACTCTGCAGAATAAATGAGAAGCAGAGTTTTGACACTTGAGGGCAGTTTTTCGCATTCAGAGGGAAGGCTTCTCTTAAACTTCACCTTTATTCTGACATGCGAACACAACAACACGAGTCTGTGAGCCAGTTGTGTTTAAAATCCTGCGGGATTGTAAAACTGTGTTGCATCAAACACATAAGGAAAAGATTCACAGGAAATCTCCTCCCTAATCCCAAACACGATCTGAGGAAGACAGATGTAAACAATATGGAGTGGTGTGCAACATCTTGATAAGGTGTTAGTGATACTCTGTGTGAAATGCAAACAGTCAGACCAGGTCAGATTAGAAGATAAAAGACTTGGAGACTTTTTCATGAATGTCTGATCTGATATTGGTCAGAATTGGCCACCTGATTTTTCTGTGTAACTAGCCCACACTTCCTATATATCAGAAATCCATGAAGTAAAGGTGCATTACTTCTGTATTTATAAGAATGAGAGCAGCCAGTAAAGCACCCAGCTGGCCCTTTATTATTACGGTTGGTATATTTTGATCCATCCATCCATTTTCTACCGCTTTTCCCTTAACGGGGTCGCGGGGGGGCTGGAGCCAATCCCAGCTCACAATGG
>JBAMHV010000018.1:5308968-5324509 GCA_037177535.1 Pseudomugil gertrudae
AGTGTGGATTATACATGAGTACATGACTGGCTTGTTTTTAACCAATGTTTTAGGGTTTTCTTGAATGTTAGGTAGTTTTCTGACATGAGCTGGTAGTGTATTCCATATTAGAGGTTGTTCTTGGCAGAAACCAACCTTGAAGAGGAAATAAATAACTGTCTTTAGGAATCTGTCATGGGAAGGCCAGAATATCGGTTTCCTGTTTTGCTTTTTTTTGTTTCTTCTTTTGTATTTTTCTAAGTTGAATCTCAGGACTACAAGTGTATGAAAGATTTACAGCATTATTAGATTTTCCCATTTACCCCTTCTTATTGAATCCCACTTTTAAAAGAGCTAAGGAAACCCACCTAATACAACGCTACAGAGAGGGAAATGTGTGCTTTTCTGATGCATTTTGAATATGGATTCACTTGGCCTTGAAAAGGTTCTGTTAGTGGAGTGTTACACATTAAATAATTGTGATGGACTTGTAATTTTAATGTACTGTACTATGCACAGAAAAAAAAACAGCAGGCCTAGAGGGAATGAAAACCTCGCTAGTGAGCTCTGTCCCAGAGTTAAATTACACAAGCCAGCCATGATTTCATGCTTCACTACATTACTGCTCCTTTTTCCCTCTGCTCTCTGCACTCTCCCCTCCTCTTTCTGTCTCATTTACCTCTACTTTAACCCCGCATGGATCTTATCTGGTTAAAGAGCAAAAAGAGGTGAACCACACAGCCATGCGGCATGAATATTTCATCCGTGTTTGGATTACCATTTTCTCCAAAGATTCATGGTTCTATGTTTAATACATGCAGCATCGCACTTGGGCTCCTAGATCATAACCCCTGCCCTTCTAATCACAGGCAAGGCATGACCTCACCTCTCCAGCCATGCCAATAGTGTGTGTGTGTGTGTTTATGTGTGTGTTATCGATATGTGTGAGTCAGGGGATTGTTTCTGTGTAGGTGGATGCTAGCGCATGAAGTGCATGTCTGCTGACAGGAGTGTATTTTTATACAAGTGCACATTTTGGTGTGCGTGTGTGTGTGTTTGGAGATCTAGGGGTTATAGCAAGGCTAAGACCGGCTCATCTTTCTCACACATACACAAACTCTTCAACCCCCTCTGGCTGGATTAGATGATGAGGTGGGAGAGTAAGTGAGATTGGAAAGGAAAGAAAAAATATGTCGGTAGGAGGAAGAAAAGAGAGCAAGTAATGGATTAAGAGTGAAATTCAAGTCTTTCGGCTGCTGGCTCGGCTTCAGCTTTAAGTTGTTGATGTATATTTCTGTGAAATGATCTGTCGCCTTTTGAATGCACAGCAGTGTGTGTGATCTTGGAGCCCATAGCATCTCGCTGTTTGACTGCTCGCTTTTCCCTTCATCTCCTCCCGTCTTTCTATTGCTAAGTGATCGCTGAATAGGAAAGTGGGCGAGGCCGAATAGATTTAAATGGCTCTCTAGGGTGGGTGTTTGATGGAGAAAATGGGTGCACGAGCCACTCTGACCCAAAACTCTCGTATCTTCTAAGAGTCAGAAATGGGCTCTTTTAAATGTATAGTTTCTCCTGAATTACCATTCAAGTAAATCAAAACAGTGAAGCGGTGAATATATCAAGACTGTTTGACCTGAAGTGTAACAGAAAAATCTGAAGGTGTTTAAATTTTGCATAGCTGTGTGCGTGCACGCCCAGATGTAATGTAATCTCCCTATCTTGCAGAGGCATGAGGGTAGTCGTCTCAAGCAAAAGCTCATCAAGGAGAAAATTATTCCTATTTAGCTCTCAGAGATAATCTGGGTTACATGAGGCTGCACATTCGTGCACACATACAGACATTACAATCGCTTCAGAGGACATACTTAAATTCATTTTCTGGAAATGCATCCTTTCCATAACTACGACGCATTATTCCCAACCCTTAACTGTACCCTGCAAATATCTCTGCTCATACTATCATCCGCTGGGTGTCCAAACTTTTGAGTGGCACAGAATCTGGGTGAGATGAGACTTGTGATCACACACCTCGCCCTCATGCGTTTCTGTCACATTTCTGAAAATTCTGCAGAGAGTCACACACACAGAAATACATTCATACTTGACTGCACATATTAGTCACACATATGGATTTGTTTGATGCGTTTCATGTGTTTTGCTTCAAGCTGTGATAGAAATACACTGTAACCTCAGAGACATCACAATTCCATGTCTGCAGCGTTATTGCTTTACAAACAGTCAATTAATATATAAAAAATATTGTCTCTGTGCTTAATTAGCACAATTTAAGTGCTGAAAAAAGGCCTTTTTAGGCCTGGAGAACCTTCATGGCATTAACGCGCTCAAAATCAAAGCGTTTACCGTTTTGTGGTCATCAAACGGTTGAAAGGATGAAAGTCAGTGTCTCATTTTGCTTTGAATTAGGCTCCGTCTTGGAACTGGTGGCTGTTTTTTTGTGATGGGGAGAAGCTTGTGGTATTTGTAATCGAGCCCCTCGGGACTGTCTGTCTCAGTTCGTCTCATCAAGCTGCCGCGTGCATCTCATTGTGTTTAAAGTTATCTGTGGCTCTTCAGCTACATGCACATCATACAGAATCTCGGGCTGTGTTTTTAGACTGCCGTGTCCTCGGTGTGCACGGATAAAATGTTTTGGGGTTTTTTTTTTTCTTTTTTTGTTTGCGACATGCTGAGAGTTGTTATTGTGCAGTTGAAACAAAGTTATAAAAGACAAGAAATCCACATGGGAACTACTCATTTAAGTCGTAGAATTGTGGTCCTGCAGCGGCCCTGAGTGCACCTTCAAGTTTGTTGATCTTCCTCTCTCTTTGCTGCAGTCATCTCAAAATGTCAACGCAGGAAAATCAATAAAAACACAGAAGAAGTTAAGAAAGAAGATATCTGTTATTTTGACTTTCCACACACTGCAGAGAACACTCATTATTTTCAGACACATCTTACAAAACTGGTTTTGTATAGTGGGAAACGGCAGTGAAACAGCCTTTACCTTCTCTGAGACTGACTGCAGAGGCTGCTGATGGAGACCTAAATGTTCTCCCCTCCTCAATAAAACCAGGTTCAGGTGTTGTTCCATTTATGTCAAAGTGCAAAATCACACATTTGAAATACACATATTTAGAAAACAGATCTTCTACAATGATCATTGATCATAGGGAGACACAAACCAGTACTGTAGCCTGGTGTTGCAGACTCTTAATGTAAAAATGGATTACCTGATGGCTTCTTTTTAAATATCACATTGTCTAAACTTTTTGGCTTCTTATTAAAATCGGTTAAAAAAATCCTCTTGTGGCATGGTGGTTAGCGCTGCGGCCTCACAGCGAGAAGGTTGCTGGTTTGAAGAACAGCTCAGGTAGTGGCTCCAGCTTCCTCCCACCATGCAAAGACATGCATGTTAGGCTGATTGGTCATTCTCAATTGCACTTAGAAGTGAATGTGCGTGTGTCCTGTGAGTCTCTCTGTGTTGTGCTGTGATGGACTGGCAAACTGTCCAGGATGCACCCCGCCTCTCGCCTTGATTACTGGGATAGGCTCCAGCTATCTGCGACCCTGACGTGGATGAAGCGGTATGGAAAATGGGTGGATGTACAAAGGGCTTTGCAAAAAACAAAACAAGATTTTAAGATTTTTCTTAGAAACAGCAGAACTGTTGGTTTAATAGGAGAGGTGCCTGAAAACTGACAGCTCTGGCTGTTTCTTTTACTAGACCCACTCAAAACAGGAGCTATGTGGTCTCTCCAATCTTCCTTTGTATCAGCTTGGTACTCCTTGGAAAAAGGCATGTGGTACCAGGTATTGTTTTTTTTTTTTTTTTTTAGCATCCATTAATCACCGGAAAAGAAGCTTCAGTGGCCCCTGTGAGAACTCTGGCAGCAGTATTCTTGGAAATATTCTTCAGTTGAAAGTAACGCTGCTTTATAAACCCATGTAAGATGTGTATTAACCCCTCATGAGCTGGAGCTTTTCAAGCTTCATTCTGTAAATGAGAAAAAATATTGAATGCCACACAATAGTTCATAATGGCAGTAAAATTATATCTATTTTGTAATATATCTACAATCATTTGTATAACTACCTATTGGCACAATTTGTAGAGCTATTTGAACTCATGCTGCTCAAAATATTTTTTAGTTGTTATGTTTAGACCCTCAAAACGTTCCTAAATATTCTGCCTTCATTCAAATAAAGCCTCAGACTTATCTCCCTCATTCAATTAAACTTTATTTATATAGCACCACTTCATGACAGTGTCCTCTCAGGGCGCTTTACAAATAATATTGAGCCAAGTCATCAAAAAGCCTAGATAAGGGAAGTCATAAGATTGCATCGAATCTTGACTTTGATTCAATCGATACAGTCGATACACTTCAATACAGCCTGAGCAAGCATTTGGTGACAGTGGGAAGGAAAACTCCCTTATAACAGGAAATAACCTTATAACATGTACATTATATGGACAAAACAGATTATGTGATTTTCATGGAAAGTGTCACTTTTGCTATTGCTGGATGTTTAGTCATCAAGAGGAAAATAATCCCCACCAGAATCAGAGATGGTATAGAAACTGACAGTTCTTTGAAAAAGTGTATTTTTCTGTAATCCACTCTGTAGAACCGACTGTTAGTGCTTTCTTATCAGCTCCATAGTTTGACTTTCAAACTTTTAAACAAAGTTTAACCTCTTTCTAAAGACATGGCCGGATGCTTTTTGACACTGGTGCCCAAAGAATTTAAAAAAAGTAAAAGAAGGAATAAGCTCAAAGGGTCTCATTCATTAGCAGCTCTTGAGGCCAAGTCCTGCTTACAAACCTTTTCTCAATTCACAAACGTTTTTTCATCTAACAACACTTAGAAGGTTGTGCAGTTCCTTAAGATAAAACCAGTCATCTGTCATTTCATCCTGAATTCATTCTGATTATTTACAACGTTGTTTCTTATTTCAAAATAACTTAAGTTAAGCAACCCTTCAAATTTACGCTCATTTAATTGAAAACCGTTCCACCAATTAGTGGTTCTATCCTTTTTATATGGGGATATGCTCTGGTCCCTGGTTAATAACACTACAAAACCCTCACACTCACCAGGGGGTTTTATTTAATCAGATGCACTCGCTTCACCAATGAGCACACCAAAGGCATCTTAAAAGGACTCTGGATGTGTGGAAACAGCAGGTGGCAAGTTGCCTTGCTACCAAGAGAGCTGGTAATTTGTTCTATTCTTGCACAAACACCTTGGACTATTTTAGATAGTGTTTTATTGTAATCAAACTCCTCACATTTCCTAATTCAGTACTTTTCTTCATCATTACAGTGTGATTGGATAATTATGTTGTGCAATGCATCACAATGAAACATGGTAAATCCCCTTGAGCTCCTTCACCTCGAGGATGTGACTCCTGACCTGCCCGTGGGACCAAACGTGTTCCTCAAGTTAGGGTATTATTATTAAAATGTTTGTAAAAAATAAGAAATGTTTCTTTAAAATATCTGAATCCCTTTTTTTAATTAACAGCAAACAATGTGAAATCTGCTAATCCTTTCACCTCAAGGAGAGGGATGTTTTCTTATCTAAGAAATGCTTTATTAGCTACTGGAAGCTTTTTACAATAAATTAAGAATGACTATCAGAAGATATTCATATCTAATGCCAATGTGGTCTGCTGCAGCTAACATCATTAGCCATCATTCACTTTTATTTCTTCATTGGTCTGCACTAGTTCTTAAAACTCATCTGATCTGACAAACAAACTTTGAGCCAACCCACCTAAACTTCTAAGCACCACACACTGATGATGATGACGATGGTAGAAGCTGCTCTACATGGTAGGCTACTGTACACCACTAAGTTATGAGTAAAAAGACCCATTAAACCCAATGAGTCTGATCCATACAAGCCAGTAAGCAGTGAACATGCTAGCTGTTAACAAAGTTGGGACATGTGACAAGGTCATGACATGAAAACACGTGAATAAAAGTTTTATTACCACTGTAGTTTACACCCCTTACACCCCACAGATGATGTCAAAGTTTCCAGCAGGGGAGAAGTTGGTTAGCTGTGTATGTTTACTGGTTAAAATGGTCTTCTTTGTTCTTCTTCTTCCCGTTCCTCTTCTTCTTCTTTGGTTTTCTTTAGTTTCATACTTGGGTTTAAGTTGTACTACTCAACACTGTTTACAGCCTGTTTACAGCATCAAGCAATAGAGCTGCAAGATCCCTCTAAACAATACTTTGTGCATACATAAAACTGGAGACGGACATCTGCATGCCCATTTGTCTGTGTGTCTGTCTGCGTAGTCGTCTTCTGTGCTTAGGTCTTCACGTTGCACAAAGATTTGTGGTTTTTCTGATTATAAATGAGCTAAAACACAAAGTCGGTTTTTTGTCTCGGTCCGCCCCGTGCAGATGATAAAATAATGTATCATAGTCATGTCTGTGATGGAGCATTCAGTCATTGCAATCATTTAGTATTACATACATTTAACAAGTGAAATGTCAACAAAAATAAGACACATCAGACTGAGCCAGTATCATAGCCTACTATTCATGAGTCATAAACAATTAAGGTGTCAGTTGTTTGTTTTTTTGTCGTTGCATTACTGCAGCCCAGAGGATTAAAAGTCTCTGGGAACATGTGTTTATCTGAACCATATCACAGTCCACATGACACTTAATTACTTTTCAGGAAGAAATAAGCTCATTTCTGAAACAGAAACTTTAAAAAAAAAAATTAATGACAACATAGAGGGAGAAGTCAAGACTTTCAGTGTGTATAATCTAGCTCATTCATTTATTACACGTTGCTGTGTTTACATAAAAACAATTAGCCTAAGAATATTTCCAATTTGAGGCTGCTTTGATGTGGATTTCAGTCAATACACTCGCTCTAATACTCATTAAACAAGGTCACATTTGAAACACTATAATCTGTTGGTTAATGGTTTTATGCCATGTGTGCATTTAGGGTGCAGCAACAGGATCTTTTACTTTAGGCCTGCTCTAAAAACTGGTATTGTAGGATAATTTAGCTCAAACATAATTTTCTAGATGTTTGCATATCCATTTATAGAAGGAAAGGATTAGCACTTAAATTACTATGTCACACTGACACTTTCATCAGTTTCTGAGTTACTGAACAGAAAATACTGCTTTACACTTTTCATAACATAAGCTTACCTCATAGTGTGATTTTACCTGTCTAATAGTAGTTGTAATGTCTCTGCATACACGTAGACACACATGCACACCCACATACAAGTACAACCTTCCCCACTACTTCATCCTGTCAGCCACGACTGGTGTAGCCTATCAATCAGTGTAAGCTGACAGCTATGGCTAATGCTCCCCTTTTATTTAACCGCGCTTCATAATTTACCACTAGATTGGCTTTAGATCATATACAGCATATACTGCCCTGTTTGTAGCCTTGTTTAACGGTGATGCATATTTGGAGATGGCAAACACTTGAGTTTATTGACATTCTGAGGCACGTGCTAACGAAGCATGGCCACCATGCGTCACATTGTGTGTTACGTGCTGAATAATGAAAATGTGCTAAGGATCTATGCTGTTCTATTTTTGTTTGCTTGTTTTTGTTTATATAAAAAAAAGCTAAATTAAATGCTAAATTTCAAAGGCTAAATGAAACACACATGTAGATTAACTCAGTATCAGTCATCATGTGGAATATAATAATTATTTGTCACAATATCTGTGCAAAGATACATCACGCTTCATAATTATCAGGCCAGAGCTCACTTAGATATTCAACAAAAATGAGTCAAACCCCCTTTGCTCTCTTTTATAAACACTGATGGAGTCATGTTTCTATCACTCCAGAGAACTTTACATTGACTTACATTCTTATTTAATGACCGCTATTATGGAGATGGGCTTTTTGTCCTCAAAGGGATGCAGAGGATTTCCCAAAGTGAACAGATTTGTCTCTTCGCATTATGAATTATACAAGTACACACACACAAAGATATAAATGCTGGAAAACGACAGTGACAGCTATGCCCAATGTGCCCCCGGACATATGCCAGTCCCTCTGTAGGACTTGAGTAAACACCAGGAGCATTGTCATCATCAGCAGCAGCCGTATATCTTACTCGAGGGAAAGCGCAATGCAAGTTTAACTCTGGAGTCATGAACTTTACTCGACCTCTCTGCAGGCATGGATCTATCATCTTAAGTGAGGCGATTTGGAGATGACAGGCCCGTGCATCCATCATGAGAAGTGCACAACCCACATCGGCTGAAACAGCACAGAAGCAAACTCAACAGAACAGAGCAACAGTTTTGAAAGTTATTAAGAAATGCTGAAGTCCACCTTTTTACACTCTGTCTGGAGGTAAACCCAAACTGCGTGACTTTGCTTTGACTTTCATGATCACACACACACCCAAAAGATATTTATGGAAATGTGCTGTCCCTTTGTAGTGCCCTCTGTTAAACTTCACTTTACATTTTAATGCTTCTCCCCACTCTAGCAGGTCTATTTCTTTGTTAAATCCCCTCTGTTCTGGCTGCTGTATCCCTCCATATAGAAAGGTTAAACACACCTAAGCAGAGGCAGTGTGAGTGATGCTGGGGCTGTTTCTAAATGTTAATGACACCCTGCGGGCAGAGTGCCGTTCACCGCAGTATCCTACTGTAGAGTTATAGTGTGGCGGTTATGCTATGGTGCCTCCATCTGTGCACGCACACATCAAAAATATAAAAATGTGTGTGCGAGACGTGAACACCAGGGACAGCCCACTGTACAGCTGGCACACAGCCAGGAGTCCTTCCACTGAGTGGTCAGGGAGAGAAATCAATCAAACATGGCTTGTCAGGCCCCTGAATCCATTATGGCGAAGAGTGGTGAGGCTTGAGTAAACAGGGATGACAAGAAGAGACAATTAGCAAGAATTCAGGCTGTTGTTTAAGGCAAGCTTGGGGATTTGGCAGTCCTGCCTGGCCTAGTTTGGCCCACCTAGGCTCAGTGCTGTCAACAGGCACGGCTCGCGGCTTTATTGCCGGTAATTCACTAGCCCTCAGTGTTTTATGCCTTCGCTTTTTACAGCCAAAGCAGGCCAAATCCATTTAAATAAACACTGGCGCTGCAGAATGATAGCTGAGGTGTTTTAAAGCACTGATGCAAGACGAGCGCATACACCACATCACAGCCGAAGCCATTACAACATATCAGGCCAATACACTGAACAAGTACTCAAACATTGGAGATATCACTGAAACTGAGAGCCTCGTTTGAATTTATATGCTGTATAGTTATGGTGCACATGGATGCACCGTACCCACTGTTTAGCATGCATGGTTCACACACAAATCTTCATGCAGAGGTTGTTTGCTTGACATCTTTAGCTACAAAATTAGCCGCAAGATTTGCCAGGAGATTCAAGGAAACGGATTCAGAAACAATGTGCAGAGAGCTCTCTTTACGAGTAAGTGCACGGCCATTACTCATACGTAAACTCATTACATTGGTATAATAGCTCTGTCGCATGACTCTGCCTGTGCCTGCCTATATGGAAAGGACATTAGTGCCTATGTATGGAACAGAGCACTGGAGTTCATTCATTCTTCTCAATGTTATGGATCAGACAGATAATTAACTGCAGGGACATGAAGTCATTGTTCAGTCACAGATGCAGACCCAGCAGCCTAATAAGAGCTTTAATGCAGAGTGCAGGGAGACAAACGGGAAACCTGTTCCTTTGCACGATTCTACATGTCACACTTTCAGCTGTTAAGGGTTTGGTGTAGATTTGTCATGTTGGAAGGACTCTGAATTTCAAGGTTCCCATGGGCGCATCTGCATGTTTGCATCAGCAGAAGTAACGGGCAGAATGTACCATATAAGGCCTAACATAATTACCGGTAAAGAGTAATGCTATGATAGATATCATTTGAAAGATTGTACATAAAGTATAGCGTAACTAGGATTGATCTGCACTGACAACCTTCTGCTCTGAACATGCAGAACCTTTCTTTAGGTGCACTTATTCATAGTGTTGTTTAAGTGCCAGTGAAGGATCGATCAATGTAATTGGAATTAATAGTCATATTCCAGTCTATTTTGATATTGAAATTGAAAGGAGATTCATTTACCCACGCAGCAAACCATTTATTTTCTATCCCCATTGGGCCCTTTGTCCGCCTGATGACCTGCCCTAGGTCTATTCAATCTCTTGCCACACAAGAAGGAAGGACAGATTAATTTACACTTACAGGCAATTTATTAGGTAACACTTGCTAACACTGAGCAGGACCTCCTTTTGCCTCCAGAACTGTCTTAATTCTTTATGGAAGAGATTCAACAAGGTGTTGGAAACATTCCTCGTGGATTTTACTCCATATTGACACGACAGCATCACACAGTTCCTGCAGGTTTGTCAGCTGCACGTCCATGATGAGAATCTCACGTTCCACCACTTCACAGTCGTCTAATGGACTCAGATCTGGTGTCTGTCGAGACAAGTGGAGTAAAGTGAACTTTCATGTTTAAGAAAACCATTTGGACATGATTCCAACTGGATGTACATAAAATTCCAAGTAGATCAGCAGTGTATTAGATTCTTAGATAGACTAAGATAGACTAGTCTATCTGATACCAAAAGTCATGCTGAGTTCAAAATCATTTAAAGGATGATGATGTTTTTAAATCCTTCCTTTTAACATATAAATCATTCATTTATTGTCTGTATAAAGTAGAACCACAATGCTTTGGTCTGAATTTCTGCTTATTCTTGCTCCACACACACCTTATAACCCTGTTCTGAGGTGAGATTTCAGAACGACTCGTTTTGGTGCCGTCTCTTTAAATGTGAATGAGGCATGTCATGCCCCGCCCCCCTCCAGGTCACAGGAAGTTCAACTCTACCCTGTTCCGCCATGTTTGTAGCTTGATAGCAACAATACAGAAACATTTTATTGGTAAGTTTACAAAAAAATTCAACGTGTCCGATTCACGAATTTGGTTACCCGGAAATCCATGATTTTATTTGGCAGACCCACATCAAATACTGTGATGTAATAGATTTTAAAAATGTAATAGAGAATAGAGAAAATTAAACACACTGAAAAATATGACCAAAAAGAATATAAAGATATATGTGCAGCATCAGGAGGGCATAAATTTACATTTTCTGCATTTATAAACACTTAGAAGTGCACAAAAACATGTATGTAATAGTTATAATAATAAATATAATTTCTATTGTGATGCTCAGTTTTCCTTTTCATGTCTGCCTAAATAAATGCAATGAATTGTTGCTATAAGGTCGGCTGATTAACTATTTGTATTAAGTCAATTACCAGTAAAATGTTCATTCACCTTATGTTCTGTATTATTAATGTTCAAGAATATCTGGGAAGTAGCACAAAAATTGGTTGCTTAACTAAGCAAATTAAAGTTTGATTTTATTAAAAAAAATTCAGATTTTCAGCTTTTTCGCATTTGAATTTTTAAAGCTCTTTTTTAGAATCGTTAAACAAACCACGTTAATCTTTCCAGAGCCAGAAGGGACAATGTTGGAGCTGGTGGAGGTGGTGGTGATTATTGAAACCTAAGTAAAATATTTAATTGGAAATGAGAGTAGTTATTAAAGCCAGAATGTTTTGGAGATTGCACACAGAACACTTCTGTATTTGCTTCACTTTACCTGCATGAAACACTGGAATGATCTTGAGGTGGGGCAAGGTTGTTTCCCTCAAAGGACTGAGTCAAAGCGGTCAAAACTGAATAGCAAAGTGAACATTTAACATGTATAGGGATGATAGCTGCCTCAATTATTTCTCAAACAGGCTTTATTTCCAAGCTTTGTTTTACAATAACAAGTAGCTAACTCACCAACAATTTGTAGGTGGTTTAATGCTTTGTGAAAATATTCTGCTTGTCTTTTAATTTAGAAGATGTTCATACGTTTATTGTATACATGCATTTTAGGTCATTTTTGAAGTCAACTTGTTGGACCTTTTAAAACCTATTAGCTGATTAGTTGTGACGCCATCATCAATAATGAATTAAAGAAAACACTTTTTCCAAAGTGTAATTGTAAAACATGTTTGAGATGTTATTTGTATATCTGTGAGGCACTCATATAGGGCGTTTTACTTTGGTAAATGTTTACCATTCAATTGGCTTTATTGTCTAGTGGCTACATAGTGAGTTAGTAATTCATGGGGATTGAACCTCGGTCGCTCCATATATATAAGCAACTGCATTACCAGGTGAACCAGTTACTCTTTATGTTTCTCTCTGGTCTTTTTGCTCCTGAAGCTTACATTTTCTGTAAGGGTTTAGTAACCATGCTCCTCTAGTCTGTTGCTTCATCTCTCAGTGAAACTCCAACAGAAACAGATGTTAAAGTTTGCGGCTTCTTCTCAAAACTATAGACAGAAAGCTGCAGCTAGCTCCAGGGTTAGCTCCCTTTACCCCCAAAAGGGGTGGAGAAGCAAACACGGGACTCTGCTGTTACTATTAAAATCGTATGGTCTTTATTGCTAAGCTTGTAGTAAAACTGCAGGTGTCATCCAGGAGGATCTTGGAGTAGAGCCACATCTAAAGGAGCCAAATGAGGAGAAAATAGTAAGGATGCCCACTGGACACCTTCCTGGTGGAGCTTTTTTGGGAATATTTTACTGGAAGGATGCCTTAGGGAAGACCCAGGATATTCCAGGGGGGCTTCGCTTCTCAGCTTGCCTGAAAATCATTTGGGATTCTCCTGAGCTTGAAGAAAACATCAGGGTCTGGACTTCTGTGCTCAGACTGTCGTCCCTTGTTGGATGGATGTATGGATTGATGGATGGATTCAGTGTCTACTTTAAACTGTCCACTTCTGGCCCCCAAGCTATAGTTTGGTAAAATGTGATCTATATAAAGAAAATGTGATTTTGATATACACGGAGATCATGTGAGTGAACAAAAGACAGCAAATAAAAATCAGAGCCATATAATCATGCTTTAGGACTGAGCAAGTTTCCCTCATAAAGTCATATTTATGCCCTCAGCTCGAGGGTTGGCTGGGTTTCCTGCACAAAGCCAGTCTGTGCTTGATCCAACCCATAAAACTGAACTTTTAAATCTTTGAATGGACCTCTGTGCTGGACGTAGGAGCCTCTGTCTGTGGAGTTGTGGAGGGAGATCTTTGCGTTTAGTCCACTAGAAAAATAACTGACGTTTATCACATCATTCCAAAGACCACAGGAAACTTTGTATTACAAGTCACAGGGGAGACAAGTATAGTTTATATGTTTTTTTGTGTATATGATGGTGTAGAATCTGCACCAATAGCATTTCTGAGAGTTCAGGGCTGCTGCGACCAGTCTTCCCATGGGATTAACATATATATGTGTGTGTGTGAATCTCAAAGGAATTGCTAATGGATGGCATATATTTACTGTACATGTTCCAGTGAGCTTGTACATGGTAGAATATTTATCAAAAGACAACTGCATGGACTAAAAGCGTAAAGTAAGCAAAGACCACATACTGCTCTTCTATTGGTTCCACTGATTCTCATCCTCTGTTTAATGCTGGAGGCAAACACAAGACAAAAACCAGGCCGATAACCATTTTTAAAAAAGGAAAACACATATATGCTATTTTGTGGGTGCCCTGAGAAAAGTGGGTGATCGCATCACAGCAAATCGCAATGAAATAGTTGCATCATGTTGTCTGAGAGCCATCTCTTTACTCTGTCCTTTTCTCACATGTATGATTCATATAGGTGCACAGAGGATTTCTTCAAAGCTTTCACATGTTTATGAGTCCATAACATCGGATGCATTCATGTTTACGCTCCCAAGCCACATTTGACATTTTCTGGATATGATGAATCATTAATGATGACCTCAATAGGCTTTCACATCTTTGGCCTGTAGATCAATAAAGTGGTTAGGGGAGTAGGTCAGCGACTCTCCAGAGGTGTCTGCCAGCACGTGCACGTGTGTGCGTGTGTCTTTGAGCGTGCCTCTAAACAGTCGCAACCCAGCGAGTGGCTGTAAAATGTTGGTGCTAATTGGCGGCCAAGCACAGCCTCGTCTCCCACACGGCGCTCCGGGGCTGGCAGACTGTGGACGGTTTTCCAAGTTTCTTTTTTTCTTCTTCTTCTTTTTTTTTTTCCAAGCAATCCCTGCATGTTAAACTGTGGGAGTTCCATCCATTATTGATCGCATCCAAGGATGAAAGCAGAAATGCTCAGTGGGGACTGAGCATCTTTGGCCCCACACAGGAAAAGAAAAACATGGAAAGAAAGAAAGAACTGGTATAAGAAACACAGCCTTGACCACCAACTCTGCATGAAAAGAGACAAGGAAATATCTTCTTTAAATCACATTGAACCGAGAGAGTGATCCAGACAGAAAAGGCAAAAAGAAATACAGTGAGTTTATTTTAAATAAAGAAAAACCACGTCACATGATGTGAATCTTTACTCACCCCTATCATTAAGCAGCACAACCCTCGGTGAAATGTTTAGTTCCCAGATGATGACATTGTGTTATGCGCTGCTTTGCCAGCCTTGGAAGCTAATCAACAGAGCTGTTCAGTGATTCAGCTTTGTAGAGCTGACCTCCACCTCAACTTGGCAATACTCCCCGACCAAATGGACGTTTGGCAGCCCGAACACACTCTGGATATACAAGCAAGGGTGTGTGCCAGTGATAACACACGCACACACATCTCTTACAAATACTCAGACGCACATGCACTCTCTGGGAAAGGTTACAATGCTGTTTGAAACAAAGGGGCAGATGGTTGACAGCGACACAGTGCCAGTACTGGCAAGATGGATAGAATATGTATTTCTGTGTGTGTCTGTGTGCAGGAATATATCCATATACATTTCTCTGAGGTAGTTCTTACTCTGCTAATTTTAGCCCAACATCAGAGTGAACTTCTCTCCTCAGAATGCAGGTCAGCACACTTGTTTTTGGCCTGGAAATGTGTTTCTCTGGTCTTACAGAAAAGAAGAATGCTTTGCCAGAAGTTGCTGTGAAATACTTAGAAAGTGCTATTTTTCTGTTATAAAGAAATTTATATAATTTATTAAATTCATTTCACAGTGCATCCTATGCACATTTATGATAATAAGATGCATTTCGCCACATCCATCATACTAAAGTTTTGTCATACCACTCATCTCTTGCTGTGAGGTCTCTTACCTGGTAGGAACGGCTTACTATGGCTTGCTCTCAGCTCCTCGCGCCCTGCCCGCACTGAGCCGCCAGAGAGACCCTCATATAACCCCACCCACCCCGTGATGTCACCTCAGACAGAGTGCGTCTCCCTGTCGACGTAGTTCAGAGAAGTAGTGAAAACAGCAGCCGATACACGCACACGTTCACCGGTACACAGTGATGCATAGAAATAAAGATTGTATCCATAATGGCAGTGCGTCATGCTGAACCGTATGTCCTGGATCCAGAATCTGATCCAGAGTTTGAGGTGCATGAAGCAAAAGCACCTCGGAAGCTCCAGCAAGACGTTTCTGTGTTAATGTGTGAATCAGGTGTTCATTGTGATACGTTTGTTTATATAAAAAT
>JBAMHV010000018.1:5352619-5363294 GCA_037177535.1 Pseudomugil gertrudae
CAGTGTGTGTGAGAGGTATTCTACCAGTGTGTGTGAGAGGTATTCTACCAGTGTGTGTGAGAGGTATTCTAACAGTGTGTGTGAGAGGTATTCTACCAGTGTGTGTGTGAGGTATTCTACCAGTGTGTGTGAGAGGTATTCTACCAGTGTGTGTGTGTGAGGTATTCTAACAGTGTGTGTGAGTGGTATTCTATTAGTGTGTGAGAGGTATTCTACTAGTGTGTGTGAGCGGTATTCTACCAGTGTGTGTGTGAGTGGTAAATTTTACTTGAAACAGATGTAATTTGCATAGTAGTTTGCATCGGAAGTTGCATAATTTAAAAAAGAAGCGCAATCTGAATTTAGATCTGATCATATCTGAATCGGAATGATACTTACAGTAGGTCTGATCAGGATACATAGATGTCAGATCAGCAACCTGACATCTTAGTGAAGCAGCGGCCTTACTGAATACAGTTCTGGCTTCAGCAGAGAACTCTGTCTAACGCAACAGCAGCAGGTGTCGTGCCAAGCGGGAGCGTGCATCTGCTGCGTTTAACGTTAGTGTCTTCATCGAGCTGAACCTCGCTGGCAACAACAATCCCCAAACAATAACTTCAGCATCAAGTTAATTTCAAGTCTACATGGAGAAATCCAGCATGATGTGCTGTGATGGTGCACCGTGGTTGTAAAGGGATGGAGATTATCCAGAAGGGCTGTGGTGTTATATGATGCTCAGCTGGTATGAAGCAGTCAGGAAATACCACCAGCTCCATCCTGAACCATTGATACAAGGCAGGATGAATCCATGTGTTTGTGCTGTTTCCTATAAATTCTGACTCTACTGACTGATTGTTGCAAAAAGCTAAATTGGAGACTTGTCAGACTGGGTAATACTTTCCCAGTCTTTTGTTGGCAAGACAAGGGAAGGAAATCAAGGTATGCAGAAAACCATCTCGGATGCAGAATATCTTGGTTCCAACCAACATGCAGTTATTTAGCTGCATGTTGCAACCACTCCGCACGTTCTTTTCTGATTTCCAACATCAACAAGACATTTTCATGTTTTCTCTGTTTCAGACCACATTCTCTGTACATCCTGTTTGACCTCCCAGTAGGCCTGGTTGTGTGTTAAAATCCCAGAAGACAATTAGAACTAAAATACTCAGACCAGCATATGTGCCATGTTCACTTAAATCCCCTTCTTTCTTGTTCTGATGCTCAGTTTGAATTTCAACTAATTGTCTTGACCATGCATTAAATGCATTGAATGGCTGCAGATGAGATACATAAGCTGATAAGAAACAGAACAGTTGTACCTAATAAAGTGACTAGTGATGGTGCAATACTTAAGTTTCATTTGATCAGCAGGCCCTGGCTACTTACCATCTTAGTTTCTGACAGAACTTCATCAATATTAAGTTCTTCACTCACTGCTTCTGTATTTTGGCTTCTTGAATACATAATAACTCTATATTATTCACCAGCTGTTGCTCATTTGAGGTTGCTTAATTGCTCGACCAGTTTGGAACTAAAGGAACGTCTCCTACGCAGTAAAAAGTGAAAGTTTTTTAAGTGAACCTTTATAATAACACAAGATTAGAGAAAAAAGATGCAACAAGCATGCAAAACATCCATCTCCTAAATCTGAGCCTGACAGGCAACAGGTTTTGCCCTGAGACATCACTGTCATCCATTCATCTTGTGTCCACAAGCCCTTCTGAGTCAGTCTGCACAGCAAACAGGTGCGCCCGTCTCTCTGATATACACTCTATACCCCGAGCTGCGGGTGATGAATCAAACTACTCCTGTGGTGCTCTCTCACTATTCATTTCATTCATAAACCCAAAATACAGCAAAGGTAGCCGATTGGCTGGGACGGCTCTGCGTAAAAAGACGCCGCGCTCTCAGTGCCAATGAGAGACGAGTAGTACGCTTTCTCCCTCTCTCTCTCTCTCCTGCTATCATGCTCCCTCTTTCACTCTCTCCCATTTTTGTTCTCTCCTTCTCGCTTCTGCTTCGCCACATTACAGCAGTCAAAACAAAAAGTCAGCTGAGGAGAGTGTGCAGCGGGAACAAGTGTCATATTTTGGGTGAAACGAAGCAGCCGGGACAGGCCCATCACCCTACAGTGTCAGAGTGGATTGCACTTGCTCCTAGTCACTTCAAAGCCCCCTGAGGGACAGAGTCTTAAGTTGTGACTTAGTCCACTGTCACCCTTTAAAGTCTATGTATTTTGTTCAGCACTCCAAACCCTTCCAATGTGCATTGTTTGCTTGCAGCTGACAGAAAAAATCATTCTTCAAATGAAACTTTATTAATTGATTAACTGTATAATTGTCTGCCATACCGATGCCCCCCTTCCTGGTGTCTTCTTTGCACAACAGGACACTGATGTCCGGCCTGGTCAGCATGAAACCATTCAATAATCATTATTTATAAAAATGTGTGTATCTTTGTTTTACAAAAGAAAACAAACATACAAACAAAAATCACTAGAACCAAACATCTATCAATACCAGCAATGATCCAGTGACTTTCCATGAACTCTTGAGTTGTGTCCCACTCTTTGTAGGGAACTGGGTTGACAGGTTCAGGGTTTTCCAGTCCAACACTGCCATCTATGGTCTCACTGGGATGCTGAAGGCACTCGAAAGATTACATCATCATGTTGAGGCGATGATGTGTTTTTCTAAGATGCTGTGGTACAGACAAAGAGAGCAGGAGACAGAGATAGCTGGATTTAGCAAACAAGTGGGAAAAACTTCCGGACACATTAAAGGGCATGTTTTATTTCACAATAATGTCCCCAACAAAGACATTTAGTTTGGACAGACATTTTTGTACCAATCTATCCAAGCTTAATACTTCATTATATGATGAAAAGCAAGAAAAACTGTTAATTATATCTTTGCAAACATTTTTATATGATGTCACAAAATGACAAATAGGCTGAGAGAGTTAGTAATAAAACATAAAGATAGAAAATATTTTTTTCCTGATATAAGCTGTGTGAAAAATTTCTCCAAAAATATTGTTGCAAACTTGATGGAGCAACAAATTCTTACATGGTCCTCCGTGTGTTCCTCCTGCAGTCATTAAGACATAATTCATAATTAGCTGCAACAGCTCAAAGGGTGACGTGTATGGCTGAAACATCCTCATGTAGCTCTTCTGATCTTTATTTTTTTTTACATAAAACATGTACCACACAGTTTTACCTCCGTCCGTTTTCAGCTGAATCCATGAAGATGCTTTCACAAAGAGATACGGGCAACACTTTATCTCAGTTTGAAAACAACACAAGCTGGTGAACATGCTGCTCGCTGTGGATTCTGTGGGGCCTCACTGCCTCCTAGTGTTGCCATGCCAACACTACATTGTGAGTGTGACAGGAGGGACAGGAATTGGACCCTCCTTACCATGAAGCAGGTCAGTCTGGGAGGAACATGAGCTGAAATTTGGGATACAAACAGCAAACTTTATCAGTGTGAAACAACTGATCTCTACAAGTGTGGATATGATGGAGCGGCTGGGAATCATCCGCAGGGATTCCTAATGTATCTGTTTTTAGTTGAAAATTCAAGTGTTTTCAAATGTTAAAATCAGTCAAAGTCACACAAGAAAAACTTTTTAAAAGGAAGTAACTGGAACTAAATAGTAATCTGATGCAGTGGTGGAGCTTGAATTGTATATGTGAGGGCTCGTTGCCCATATCGAGGGGGGCGGGGGGCATATAGACCCCTTGCAATGCGTACAAACACTGCGAGCGCATCCTTTGTGCAGAAAGCTTTTTACACTTGTGTTTAATCAATGGCTAAGTCCAACTCTATTGTTAAAAACAGCTATACGGGAATCCTTCCACCTGCTGATCGTGCCTGTTATTTATAGAAGCTAGCACTTAATACAGGTACGCACCTACCTGACCCATATTCGTTACAGGATTGGCTAGCGGACATGAAAACATGACCTAGCTTGCAGTTACCTGACGTTTACATGTAGCTAGAAGGTCTACAAATCACTGGAAGCTGTTAATGTGCTTTGTGGGTCCAAGAAGTGCTGTACTAACGTATGTAATGTCATGTTTATGTCATTTTATTATATGTTTAACTATAATATTTACTTAAGCAGCTACAGTTATGTCTCGTTCATGTCCATATATTACGATAAGACTTAATAATCATAGATCTACCTAAATATAATTATATCTACCTGAAATAAAACGTGCACTGCATGGTCTTGCTTTTTTTATTTTGACCTTCATCCAGTGATCCCGGCTGATGGCACGTAGCCATTAAACCAGTCTGTTTTTTAAATGGATGCTTTCCTCCTGGTATGGAGTAAAAAAGAAGATGTGGATTGTCTTTACTCTGATCTGTACATCCCACAGCACAGCAAGATGGTGTTTTAAGTTTAGAAAACTTCTTAAAGTCACGAGTTTTGCGTTGGTCCAGCTGTAGAACAAAGCTGTTTTGCCCCATGACTGTGCACGCATCACTCACATACGTCACGTGAAAGGCATCTATATGTGATGCTTTTTCTTGTCTGTAATTTCCTGTTTGACAGAGACGTAGCGTGGTCCAAGCTCACCAAATCTGGTGTTTTGAGTTGTACATTATCTGTTTAGCCACATCAAATGCAACTTCGTGTCAGTCAGGTTAAAGAACAAAATGATGGAAGTCAAAGAAAGGAAAAAACCAACAAAAGGAGACATGATTAGTGTGCATGCACTTGCATATGTGACTCATCTGTGGGCGAGGATAGAGCCACCTCTGGGCTGGAATAGCAGTCAGCTGTTCTCATGCAGCAGTCTGAGTGACGACACACTGCTGGGAGGGATATGAAACAGCCAGGCGTGTGATGTGGACACATATTGATCAATGAATAATAATGTCTGCTAACAGAATAACTGACATATGTTTACTGCAGGTGTAATTGGCGAGCCATGGCGCTGTGCTCCGAGGCTTGTGCTTCTGGTTCAGGAGGAGAGTCCTCTGGCAGTGAGGTGAGCTTTGATATTTTCTGGACATGTGCACTAGTTAAATACAAAACTGTATTTCCTAAAGAAATAATGCAGATATAGAAATGTGAACTCAATTGGCAAATATTTCAATAGTATCCAAGGCTACAGTAGAGAAAATGGTCTCAAACGAGCATCTGAACATTGCCACCAGTTGAATGCGCCTTTCAGTCATCCACTTTTTGCAGCTGTTTGCTGGTGTTTCTGTCATTCTCAAGCACTTTGACAACCACAAAGGAGCTTTTGGTATATTTTAACTCTTTGTCAAGAGCTTTGAAAGGATGAGTCAACCACTTACACTTGCATGGCTCTAACCTTATCTACAGTATTATTTTATGTCTTTGTAATTCATGCAGTCATAGCAGATTTTACCTGTCTACACTGCATGTGCAGTGTGTTTTTCTATCCACGGAGCACACATGTAACCTGTATCCACTAGCGGTGTGGTTCAGAGGAGTCTGAACAGACCAGTTTGTTCAGAAGAGCGTTTCCACTGCAAACCGGGCTGCTACTGATTATACAGGTTTTAGACCAGATGCTTAGCATGGCATCATACTAGTGTGTCAACAATAAATGGGATGCTGCAGACAACAACGGAGGTCACCCAGCATTGTGGTTGTTTAGCCCTTGCCTTTGTTGTGTTATGTATATGTTGTGATGCGAGTAGCTCACCTCTAACCGTACCGTGCCATTTTCCTATGGACCAACAACTAAAGCAGGCCTTATGAATGGTGCGGTTTGGTTGTATGGGCCACTTTTATAATGCTTTTACCATCAGTGAAATGAGGCAGCCTCTCCAAGGTATGAGAATTACCCATAGTGCTCCAATTCCCTTTTGCCAAGCAGCTGCAGATGTTTATTCCCAAGCACACAAAAATATCAAAAGGAAATAGAGCTGTAATTTTTCATTAGATTTATTTTCATTTACCTGATGGTCTAAATTTTAACCACATGGAGGAGGCTCTCCTCAAACTGAGAGTGCGCCCGGTCAGGCTAACGTTAACGTCAGAGAATAAATGGTGACACCTGCTGTGTAATTAAATGAATGAGCTGTCACCACAAGCCAATGCTGCTGATGTCCCAGCCTTTCTGTCCATGGCGGCACATTGAAGTGATTTAAAAAAAACAAAGTAAGAACCTAAATTTGGCAATAAAAAGGGGGGATAATTCTCTCTTACTGGGTTCTGGATGCTCGCAGAATGATAAAAACCTTCTGAGTCAAGTTTTAAATTTAAATACACGCATCTATATTTACAATGATATTTCTGTGTGTATAAATACACAGTTATAAACGTCCTCCTTGGTACTTAGCAGCTGCTCATTCGCTGCTGCCTTAGGCTAAATGAGTTCTGGGAGAGGAGAGGCCATACGGGCACATCGCTGTAGCCTTTGTTACAAGCTAAACTGCTGTGGATTTGTAGGTTGATATGAAAGGAGTGTTCGAGTTGGGACTATGACGTATGGGGCCAACGATCCACCCTGAAGTGGGACACAACTTTGAACACTGGAAATTGAAAGCCAGTTTAAAAAAAGCAACCACTTGGGAAAAAGTTTAGCGTTTCTCTCTGTTTCTACTCCTGCTCCCCATGTGGTGCTTTCTTCACCATTTAGGAGAAAACTTGGACTGGGTTTGGACATTTATGAGTCTGTTTAGTTCCTGATGTTTGCCATGATCCTGTTCCTACATGGGAAGATCTACTGGTTCAGACATCTTTATGCATCTCTTAGTCTGTAGTTGCTACTTCCGGATGTATTTTGATCTGATTTAGTGGCTCTGACTGGTGCAAGGAGCAGTTTCTTAAAGCCTAATAGTTCCTTTTGGGTTTAACTGATGGTAAAATGATCAGTCACCGTGATCACATCACTGTTTCTGTTTCCCTCCATTTCTTACCCATCAACTCGCACCAGGTGTAATTGAACCAGTTTTATTATGGTGAGTATTTAGGAAAATGTGGCCTTTGTTTTGAAGTTTTGGAAAGGATTTTGTTTTTGCTATTAGTGAAACATTGAGACAAATCTTTCGGCTTTGCCATTTTGAGAAAGAAATAGAAAAGAATCTGTTGCATCTATATCAGATGCATCTGTGTTTGTGCTCTGTGAGTTGGTACAGGTACAGAAAGCATATTACGTTAACACAAACAGCTCAAAAAGCGACTAATTACAACCATTACTACTTAAAAGGTCATTTCTGTTACTTCAGCTGGAAAATATATGACATGTAAAGATGATTCAGCTGCCAGTTTTCCCTTCATTCTGCAGATTTCCTTGTGGTTGTGGTGGAGAGAGGGTTTTTTTTTGTCTTCTCACATTTGGTCACAACATGGTTGCAGGGTTCCAGCTGCCTTCAGTTTGGGGTTCGATCTTATCTGCATCATTTTTATGAAGAGTGTTCCTCTTCTGTGTGGGAGAGAGACCCAGAGAACCAAGGGTTCGTCCAGAGCCAGAGATCAGCCCTGTGGTGGAACTCGGCGATCTGGAAGGTGAAGCTACACACCTCCACACATGCTGACTTTTTATTATGTTACAGGTTAAATATGTGCTGATGAACTTTACTGAAGATGTTTTTGTTTAGTTTTTCCCCACGTTGGCATCCAACATGGATGTGCCAGCTGTTTTATTTACATCCAGACTGATCAGTGATGCTTATGTGTGTGTTGGTTGTTTTATTCTTCCACCTGTATAAAAACTCTGGGAAAATTGTGCCTACACGGCACTTTAAACTGACTCCGTATGATAAACTTAGTGCAGTGGTGCGGTGGTATTTGTAAAGGTTTGGGGGGATTAGACTCAAGCCTCCTGCTTTTTTCCCCACTTACTATTTTCTGCTATACAAACAACAATATGACCTTTCCAAGCAACAAGCAAAGAGCACCATGCAGAGAGGAACACCTTTACTAGAAAAAAGTCCTCATTAAGTCTGCACTAATGTCCACTTCGTCCGTGATTTCTCCTTGTTACCTCCAGGTGTCCTTGGCTCTGGGTCTTCTTATTCTGACTGCAGGTATCATGTCTCTGTCCATCGGTTACTCTACCCCACATAAAATCGAGGCGTTCGGAGAAGGAGACCTGTTCTTTGTGGACTCCCAGGCCATCAGCTATAACAGGGGGCTGCACGTCAGCACAGCAGCCGGGATCGGGCTGTCCTGCTTGGGCTCTGCCCTGGTGGTGATGGGAGTTGTTGTTTGGATCCTTCCCAGGGCCAGACTGAAAGAGGGAGTGTTGCACGGATCGGAGGAAGAAAGAGGAAAGCCAGGGTCAAAGTGGAGGGGATTTAAAGGTTTGGGGGATGTGATCACTAAGCCTCCAGGTACAGAGGCTGTGAAGAGTCTCTTTACTCTGTCAAAAGTGAAAAATGTGCAGCCTCCTTCGTAAAAAGATAAGTGTGGAGCAACAGGGTGTACATGCTTTTGTTCTGGTCCTGTGGCCTCGTTTACCGTGTCGCCCCATTGTCTCTGATTGTTTCTTTTTCCTGCTGTGACCTAAATATTACAGGCATTAGACATCTGCAAGGTAACACCTTTCAGGTTGGAAAAATACATCTTATTCAAAGAAGACTAATAAGATCAAAAATGATTTCAGTGGATCATAATTAAAATGCATAAACGAAGCCTCAGACCAAACTCAGGAGACCTTATAGCTCTCACCAAGCAGTGAATCACAAACACACAGTTGTCAGCTGCGTTTTGTCCTTGCAGTAGTGTAGTTGCTGCTGCATCAAAGACCATTGCTATTAAAATGTTTGCATTTTAGTTGAAGTAATTCTTTAAAATGACAATCTTACCAGGTTTCTAAATAAAAAAAGTAGTAGTGGCAAACAGAACAGGTGTCGGATCAAAACCCATCTGCAGTTTCACATATCTGCACTAATGCTGAACACATGTACAGTCACACACACTCTGTCACGTCTCCTCACCCACACAGATTTGTGCTCCATTGACAGTGTCACCTATTTTCTCCCTGCTGTAATCTGGCTCTGTAATTGCCTGCAATCTGTGTATCCAGGCAACAGCTGGGCTTCAAGTGCTCTATTTTGAACTCTGAACAAAGACTTAATCCGGATTGGTCCCTCTCTTCGCCTCTCTTTATTATCGCACCTATCAGATTTTTTGTTTACAGGCATATACAGCAGCACCATGTAAGTGCTGAAGTGCTGATGTGAGAGGAAATTGCACTGGCACCTTAGAGGCCACTGGTCCAATTTGGTCCTACTATTTACTTTAATAGGCGTTATAATACAGAGTACAAAGGTTTAAAAAAAAAACCTGTAAATAAAGGACCTGCCATCATGTCCAGATATAATGGCACTGATTCCCCTGAATGTTAGTGTTGGTGTTTCCTTGTTTTGCTGTGTTTTGTTCAAAATAAATGGCATAAAATTGGGTTTGTGCACCAGTGCAAAGCTGACTGAATAAATTTGTGATCTGCATACCTAATTTTTCTGTGTTTGGGTTCATTTAATGAAATCACTTACTGTCATTTGAAAAAAAAAGGATCTCAATTCAAAGGCTTTACATATGATTATTGAATTTAATTAATTTTTTTCCGTTTTTTCATGAAGCACTTTTTAACTTTCACACTTAAAAACATGTAGCTTATTTTGATGGCATCGTAGCAGGTATTCAACACATTCCTGGAGCTGTTTTTGCTGCGCAGTGTCTTGAATACTGCTGTTTTTGACTACTGTTTCCACATCCTACAGCATCACTTTACTGCAGCATTCCTCTTTACAGCACCATACTACCAACTAGGTATTAATACACTGGCATTTAAAAGGCTCAGAGCACAAAATAATATCAAAATCAACTTTGGACTGTCATTTACTGAAGAGATAGGGTGCAAGTTAGATACATAATTAGCTGTCTTCAGGGAAGTTCAGCAGTGGAGTGTTAACATTTAGTAAATACGGGGTGCATGATACAGCAACTTTTTGTCAAATTGTAAACATAGGCATTTAATGTTTTAATTATGTGGGTGCACAGAGGTAATGCACCTTATGTTGCTTTGTGGCATGAAAAGGGCTTAATAAATGTAAATGTAAAACTTGATTTTACACAAACCAAAAGATTTATTTCCACCCAGTGTTTCATTATTTTTTTACTAAGATCTTGTGTTAATGATGGAGAGTCCAACCACTGCACAAAGCCTTCTGCAGCAAATCCCAGGTTCAGGTCTGGACTCTGAGGGGGCCACTCTAAGGTTGTTTCAATCAGCATGCTAACACAACTTTGCACAAAACTTGTACACTGACATATAAGCTAAAAATTCAGTGCACTGAAAGTACCTAAAATTCTCCAATAATGTAGTGTGAAACGATGGACACTTTGCGCACTAAACCGACATTATCTGGCTGACATAGTGGGAAAGGAAGTGCTGGACTTTACCAAATAATGACAGTAAACAATACTGTGGCAGAGGCTAATTTGTATAGATGTGCGTATGAAGTTATGTTAAGGTTCTCATGTTTACCGCAGCTTGCTACATATCTAATTTTATGCTAACTCATGGATCCCATCATTTGTTTGAGACTGTGGTAACCAATCCGAGGCAGCTGATAGGTATCGACAGGCCAAGCGGAGTGCGGCTTTGCCGGTCGCCGAGACAAAAACTCGAGCATGGGAGGAGTTTGGTGAGGCCATGGAGAACGACTTTCGAACGGCTTCGAGGAGATTCTGGTCC
>JBAMHV010000018.1:5364629-5374698 GCA_037177535.1 Pseudomugil gertrudae
GGGCATCTGGTTAGGATGCCTCCTGGACGCCTCCCTGGTGAGGTGTTCCAGGCACGTCCCTGTGGGAGGAGGCCCCGATGGAGACCCAGGACACGCTGGAACGCCTCGGGATCCCCCCAGATGAGCTGGTGAATGTGGCTGGGGAGAGGGAAGTCTGGGCTTCCCTCTTCAGGCTGCTGCCCCCGCGACCCGACCTCAGATAAGCGGTAGAACATGGATGGATGGATGGATGGTAACTGTTCCAGTACAGTTAGCATGCATAAATGTCAGCAGTTTTTAGCCATGTGGTGGACACAAAATAATAATTTTGACAAAATAATATGTGACTTGCCGTCACTAGTAAGTGCCCAACGTCCAGTATTCGAGACAGCACTACATTCCAGCGCACTATGGTATTGAGACACAGCCTATGTGTGAAAATGATGTGTCATGCTCCCTGAACCTCTGAATATGGATGTGCCATCAGGAAAGATTGAATAACCTGCTCATTCAGTGTATTCAGGTATGAGCTGACCTCATTCTTTGCCACATTGTGTTGCAGAACCTAGACCTGACCATCTGCAGCACCCCAGATCATAGACTTTCCTCACAGGCATGTACACTGGGTACACTCATGATGGCACCTGCTTATCTTCTTACCCTGTTGCACCCACCGCTCTGAAACAGTAAATCTGAACTCAACAGGTCACATGACCAGTCTTTACACTCCTGAGGTTTTTTTTTAGCTTTATTGATTAGTGGTTTTATGTCTACACGGCTGTTCATTCCCTTGAGGTCACTTCACAACTGCATTATTCTTACTTTCACTTTGAAACACAGCTTTCAGTTCTTCTGGTGTTTTTTTTTTTTTTAATTCACCGAATGTTTAATTGATCATTGATTATGAGAATGATGGTTCTCCTCCTTCCCTATTTTAATAATGCATTAGACCATTTTAACACAATAAGAGCAGTTCTGAACTCCTTTCATTAAGAAAGGTCCATAAAGAAAAATCTGATTACAGAAGAAAAACAAAGATGTATTGAATTAAACTGAGACATTTCCACAGCCCTATCATCTGGAAAAAGGAATAAAAACTAAGAAGCAGATGAAAGTTGAGTGTCTTGGCACATAAACGTGTACGTTATAGATGCACTTGTTTAGCCAATAAACTGACTGGGTATGTGAAGTAGCTGTTATTGGATGTTGGTGAGCTGTATATCTGTACGAGTACACTGTGTGACTTTGGTGGGATGAGTCACAACTGCGTGACTCATCTCCTCTTGTTTCCCAAGTCACACACCAACAGGAGAGACGACTAATGATCGCCAGTTAAGACAGAACAAAGCCACACACTGCACAATTCACATTTGTCTCGGGTCACAGCTCATCATCAGCATTATGCTTCTTTCGCAGCTCGTTTGGCTTTGAGCATTTGCTTTCTTTATGTCTGCGTCTCTTCTTTTTTGCTAGGTTTTTACTGGATTTACTCACGAATCTTAAACATTTTGAATAAACGTTTTAAGTGATTACTATTATTTTAAATTTGTGCTTGCCAACCTGAGGTCCGGGACACACTGAGGGGGTGCCACAAAGGCTTTAAACATTCTGAACCCAACACATTGTCTCTGATTTAAGAAAGAGAAAGGCAGTATGTTAATATATTTTTAGCACTATTGAAGGATAGGGCTCAGCCAGGATACACGATTTATGATGATAATCTTAATTTTAAACGCATAAAACCAAGTATGGTTTCAGCATGGGGTGGGTTTCATGTCGTTTTAGTCGACATGAAGGGGGGTCCTCAAGGAGAAAAGGTTGGGGTTTACTGTTTTAAAAGATGCATAAGAAACAACACACACTGTGTGTGTGTGTGTATTATGTCATGTATTTTTAATTTCCTCTACTCATGATAAAATAATTAACATATATGCAGCACATGGGTTAACTTCTCCACCCTCACAGAAACCACTTTCTGCCCCAGTTGGCAACATATTTCCTACACTTTGAGAGCATGTTTGCATGGCTAATTTAAGCATGCTAGCTCTATCATCAAGTGTGTATATACGTGCATAATGAGACAGAAAAGTGCCAACATTACCTGAAAAGACTGAAGCCGATATGCTCCACCGAAGCTTGGAAGGTGAGTCACACTGTTGTGGCAGAAGGTGCTGAGGATCATATGATTGACAGGGCCTCACATAACGCATAACCCAACATCTTCTATTTCTATTCTTCTAAGATAGAAATAGAAAAAGAAAGGAAACATTTCTATTCTATTTCTATTTAATTAGTCAATGAAAAGTCTTTCAGCCAATCAGCAAAAACCAGATGTGTTCGGATCACAACTAATTCTACGTTTCAGTTTGTTGGATTGCTTGATCCTCACAGAACATGTGGGTTTGACTGCTGCTTCACTCATGATGAGTGTCCAAGCAGGTGTTGTGGCTGGGCTGGTGGTTACCACCATTTCCATAGAACACGTTCAGGGACTGAAAAAGTACCTGGCAACAACCTGCATCTGAGGGATTGATGTAGAAAACTTTTGGATGGATAAGAGTTCTCCGTCAGGGATGGGATTTTCAGAAAACGGGCTTCATAAAGCTGTCTTGATAATAAAATATCTGTGATAGAAAATAGTCAGCATAGCCAATCAAAATCATGATAACAGTATTAGGTTCCCCAGATCCACCTAGGGTCCCATTTATGTTCTACATAAATAGAGCATTTTGTTCATCCTGAAATATTTTACCATTTATTCAGTTAATCTGCATCTATAAGACCTTATAATGTTTAAGCATGTTGGGGTTAGCACCAGCAGTTCTGAAATAACAAAAATCCTTCTAAAAACTATAAGTATGCACTTGTTTAAAACATGCATACACATCATTTATGTGCATAATTTGGTCCATTTTCTGAGCCGTTATTGTACAGTGACGGTGCAAACACAGAACTACAAGCAGGATCACTGTCAGTGCAGCTAATGTGAAACCCTATGAAAGGAAAGACGAATAAAGAAACTGTGATGTGAAATATCAGGACAGCAGTTTGCAGTTAGGCAGGCCGAGGCAGGTAGGCGCCGAGCACATATGTTAGCATGAGTAACACACTCATAATCACAACGCCCATAAACCAGTAATAAGCTGCTCATTTTACCTTCACCTTCTTCACTCACTGAGATGAAATAATGAGATGCTTGTTATTAATCAGTCATAAACCAAAATATGGGACATAATATCTGAAAAGCCCATCCAGCAGCTGTTCCTGTTGTGTGGAGCAGCAAGTGAAAACATTCATCCTGTGTAATAACAGGCACCTGATCATTTATAAGACAGTTTAGCTTTGGCCACAGCATTATTTACAACTATTGTCTAAAGCAATTCAGCTATTGTGCTATTTAGTAAGACAATGTGACACATATGTTACATGTTTCACTATCATTTCCCAGCAGCCTGGCTCTTCAAACCCATCAAAATGTTCACAAGTTTAATATTTTTTACTAATCAGTCATGTTTTCCCACCACTAACTGACATACGCTCAGAAAGCATGTGGTAAAATACTGTACGTCGGGAAATGACTGTTTACACCGGCAAAACAGAAATGCATCCTTCACTGTTATTTTCATTTATGCAGCGCAGAACTCCACACACACGACTGAAAAAGGAAAGAGAAAAACACAGGAATGTAGCAGCAAACACAATCTTACTATCACTTTCATTTGCCATTACATGCCTTCAGGCGAAAATGAACATTTTCCTCTAAAGCAACCGAACATGCACACAGCCCCATTACAACTGTAGCAACAGCAGGCAATCACGCTGCCAATGAACTCATCAAAATTCTACTGAAGAAACGGTTATGGTTGACCACACAGATGCCAAACACATCGTGACATGAAGAGAGACTATTTTCCTCTGCAACCACAACTCAATCTAAGCATTTGTAATGGCCAAATTCTTATCAGAGAAGTGAAATATACAATCAATCACCATGAAACACTTGATCCAGCCCAAAGCAGGCAGTGCGTACAGGCTTATTAATGACTGAATCCAGCCCTACGTTACTGTCTCTGTGTTGTCCCAGTACAGCATTAAGTAAATTAGACTGAATTACACTAATCAGATGCATGCAAGATGAAGCTACACATCCAAGAAACCAATTGGCCAATGCTGAGCTGATGTTCCAGACTTTGAAGATGAAATAGATGTGTTTGGCAGAGCACCACCCAGATTCATCAGTCCAACCTCCCACATCACAGAAAAAGCCTGGAAAGGGAAAGCGGGAAATAAAAAAGAAATATATATACATATATAGATATGTGTATGTGTTTTCCAATCAGACTCTTAGTTAATAAATTATTAAGTGGAAACTTGTAACTGTAAATCATCATCACTGAGCTCATTCATGCTGCTTCTTCGCTGGGTGACCACTCGTAGGTACTAAACTAGGCTGCATGTGATTTCATTGTTGTAATTTTGTTGTTGTTGGGTAAAAGTGACAGCTCACTTGCTGCTTATGAGGTGTCATTTAAAGAGTAACATGCTCTCTCATGTGTGTGCGAGTCTTTCCAAACAGAAAACTATTCTTGGTTCTTTGTGAACTGGAAGGATTTTAGATGCTACTTCTGGTACTTTCTGGTATTTTTAATGAGGAGTAATCATGGAAATGGGAAAACTGTTAACAGGTGACTAAATTTTCCAAAAACCAAGCAACTCTTAAAGTAAGCCACAGTTCCGGGCCTGTCTGAGAGGTGATAAATAATCTGCTTTTTGCTGTGGATTTTCATCCAAGATGTCAGAGAGTTTACCTGCAACACTATTAGCGGTTCGTTTAGGGCTCTCTGGACTTTTCACATTCACTTTTTTGTGGTTTTTTATTTGATCTTTTTTTAAATGAATTTTTCCTCAGTTTATATTGCAAAAGTATAATATCACCTTTGAAAATTGATAAGTTTTGAATTCATTATTTAACGGAAAGTATGATGATTTTCAGTAAAAACAGATTCATTCAGGACTTTTATTTAGAAAAACTGGCCAAAACAAAGCAAACAAGAAAAGATTTCTAGCTAAATCTGTTCTGATAAACGCACCTCATAGTGACGGATCAGTAACTCGGTACATGTTGAAATGGCCAAAACAACTACTGAAGTTTATACTGAGGATGACAACGAGGAAGAAACAGGATTTGAGAGGCTTTGTACAGAAACTGCAGATCTGCTGGGGTGTTCATGTACAGCTAGTTCCAGGCTTTACAGAGGAAGGTCTGCGAGAGAGAAAATATCCAGACAGCATCAGCTATCTGGACCAAAACGCCTTGTTGATGTCAGAGGAGAAGCAACAAACTGGTTGGAGATGACAGAAGGAAAACATTAACTCAAATAAGAACAGCTGGTAGGATCATGGAGCAAACTCCTTCTCATCTCCAGCAGCTTGTTCACCAAGCTTCAAGTTTCTTAAGTGACAGCAGCAACAAGTTCTGTAGAAGCATAATGGTGCAAACATTAATATGTGCCTCTGGTTATAAACAAACATGGTGAAATGTTGGTTGTGATAAAGTGGATGGCAAAATATGCTTAAACTCTTCTGGTTTTGTATGTTTTTATGGTTTTTAATCATTTATTTTTTATGCTGTTTTTTATTTTTGCATCCTTTAAACTAATGTTCCTCCCTCCAGGTCTTCAGGAGCCACTGCCCTGCATGTGTTTGAGGTTTTCCCTCTTTAAATATGAAATAAATGACTCATTAAAAGGTTTGCAAAGGAACTTGAGGGGTTAGTTCTATAATCTGACTCAAGTGTGTTGGGAGTAGGAACAGCCCTAAAACATGCACGGCGGTGGGTCCTGAGGACCCTAACTCTGCTTTAACCGGAGCCCATTTTCTCCCAAGAGAAACAAATAGAGAAAAAACCCCACTGGTTCCAGCCCAGCTATGCAGAATCATCTCTGAATGTGCAGCACGTCCAACCTTGAAGCAGACAGGCAGCAGCAGTAGAGGACAACACCAGGTGCTACTCCTGTCAGCTAAGAACAGGAACCTGAGGCAACACCTCACAAGAAACAACAGCAGATTAAAAATGTTGGCTGGTGTAATAAGCTGTAATATTACATGATTCCAAAGGAACCTACCCAAAAGGATCAATAACATTATATATGTTTATCTCATTAAATCTAACCATAATTTGATGTAAACATGAAACCATGTACCCATCCTGCCTTGTCTCAGTAGTTTAAGCTGACAGGGTTGTAATGATGTTGGGTGTTTCTTCTTGGCACATTTTGAGCTTCTCATTACTAAATACCACAGCTGACCTGAGCGTTGTTGTTGAACGGGGCCATCTCTTTAAGATTAGTGTGTTTCTATTCCATCATTAACCAGACAACTTGCAGCAGCATGACGCACCATGTCACAAAAATTCTAATAATCTCCAATCGTCATCTTAAACATGGCAAAGCTCACTTTACTCCTCAGCCTCCACACCAGAGCTCAATCCACCAGAACGGCTTTGGGATGTGATGGAACATGAGATTCTCATCATGGATGAGCAGCAAATGTGTGATGCTATCATGTCAATAAGGAGCACAATCTCTGAGGAACGTTTCCAACACCTCGGTCAATCTATGTCACAAAGAATTAAGCCAGTTAAGACAAGAGGGAGTCCAACCAAGGAGCCAGTGGCTCAGGTGGAGGAGCAGGTTGTCTAATAATTGACAGGTTCATCACTATCAACCTGTTGTTGTGTCCTTGAGCAAAACACTTCCAGTGTCGGCATTACTGGCATATAGAGGTTTGGTGGCCGCCTAAACACCAACAAACATGAAAGAATAATAGACTCAGTGTGAAGCGCTTTAAGTGCCATTGGCAGGAAAATGCATCATAAATGTAATAACTATAATTAACCAGAAGCAATGTGTGCCCAGTAAGTGGCAGGTGAGTGTATATACACAACTAGCAGTTAAATAAGCAACTTGTTTGTATGTTTTCTTGTTCTTTGTGATGCATTGTAACACTATACAGCTTTATGAGATCATAGATTTTACTACAGGTGCTACACTAGACTCACCTCCAACGTGACACTGTTGTGATTGAAAACATTAAACGTCTAGGAATACAAGACCATTTCCCCGCAGATCATTTAAGAGATTACTTCATTTATTGTTCCTGAATAACTCCGCTGGCTGGCACGGCCTTGAACACAAATGAATAATGGAGTGATGTTGGATGAAGGTGAAACAGCTTGGGAAGAAAGAAAGGGTTAAACAGTCTAAAACCATCCTAGGTGTGAAAACAGAAGCTCAGCGTCAAATCTGTGAATATGCAACTTGTGCATATATTACCAGTGTGTGTACACACACCAGATGTGCCCCCTTTGGGTTAAAAGAAGATCACATGAACAATGCAAAGTTCAGGGCGCTGGGAATGAGAACCCAAACGGCTCAAAGAGAATAAGCCTCATAATTCTCCGCTTCTGATATGAATGCTCCCGCATATGCTCTTTATTGAAGCAACAACTCACTGCTTCTGTGTCGGAAATCACTCATGCAGAAAAAAAGCAGGAAATAAATGGCTTAAAGGAGAAACGTTAGCGAGCCAAGCGGAGGGGAGGCAGGTGAGGAAGGAGGGGGTGAAAATGAAAACACTTCATCACAGCATAACTTCAGGAATACATTCAGCTTTAGATATCAGTGCTGTATGGTTATTTCAGATGATCTGGGACTAGGTTTTAATTTCAGTTTTAATGACTTGTAAAAAGTCCATCTCCCCCCCCCCCCCAGTTTAATCTGCCGTGTTGATCTATCAGCTTAAGTATTTATGAGAGGAACCTGATAATAAGGCAGCTAAATTCCAGGCTGCAGGTGTGCAAAGGCAGACCTCAATAAAGTGGTACGTAGCATTTTTAAATAATTATGCCATCGTAAGAAAAAAGTGTTGTGTAAATGGGAATTTTTCTGTTACACCAAACTAATTTAATCCTTTTATGTAGATTTACATGGCATAACAGTGTATCTCAATCAGCAGTAAAAGCTAAATTTACTTGATATTAAAGAAGGGTGCGTGTAAGATTACCCCACTTAGAGACAATAGAAGGTACCTGTGTCATCTCTGATAAGAATAATGAATGACTAATACGGATTTGTGCGTTTGAAGGGGGTTGACAGTGTTTCTGCTCCTACACAACATTTAAAGATCAGCCTTTTTTCTCTGTGTGTATATCTCCCCTACACCCTCACTTAATTTAAAGCCTCACTGACAGAGGAGCCCAAACACAGCGCTAAGCTAATCAAAAGTTTGCTTCGTGTAAAAGTTATTTCTCTGTCTTTGTCTGAATCCCATCAGGAGATTTAGCACACTCAAACACCTCTGCATATTTGCAGTCGCCATTGGTTTGTTGAGCATTAAAAATGTTAATTGGAATTTTTAAAAAGGAAAGAAAATATCACATTACCATCCCACCTCCTCCAGTCACAGGCTGTCAAAATGCAATATTCCAAATTAGATTGTATTTGGATAATCTTTTGAACTGTAATAGGTTTCCAGCCAGCAGGCATATTACTATTGGCACATCATTATTAAACAAAAGTGACACCGAACCATCACTTTGCAGGCGGTGCCAGATAAACGTTCGACACCGTGCAAATAATATTAGTTCTGCTTCCAGAGTCACTGGCTTATCTCTGGGATGCTATATTGGGTTCATATCCCTGTCGGCTGGCGAGGGCCTTCTGACGGAAGTGTCTAAATTTATGAGTAGCCAATATGTGTGAGGTGCATGTTTGAATAGGGCTGCTGTGTTTATACTATGTAACATGTGAGTCGCACATTAATGCTTTTATATGTAAATGCTTGGTTTTCCTACATGTGTGGGTGGTAGAGATGAGTGTGTTCCCGCTTTGCAGGTTGTGTGAGCAAAACTGGAAACATTCATATGTAAATAGGCAGTGTATGTGTGGCTATATATGCAGACGCGACCCATATCATGGCATAATGAGATCCGCCACTGTTGGTTACCCTCAGACAGTGGTAATTATGGCTGCAGTGAAAAGGACTGATGCTGAAGGCAGAATGGAGGCTTTCGCATCCACACATTGAACCACACACAGGCCTCAGACGTGCTGACAGCCAGCTGCAGGCAAAATGACGCCCTGTCCGTTTTACAGCGCGATGGAAAATTGACTCTGTTAACTGGAATTGATAAATGAGATCTGCATTTTGCTTTCTGATCAGCCTTACAAAGCCTGCATGCCCATTCATATATTCAATAACAGAGATAGAAGACATTTGCAAGGATGTCATGTCAGAAAAAAACTGGATAAAATAAAGAAACCTTAATAGAAGCGAGCGTGGTGCAAAGACTCAGCAGTAAAAATGAGCAATATGAAAAATACATTGTTCCCTTTTTCAGGCTTATGATGAAACTCACTTTATTTGACTCATGATGTCAAGTCAAGCAGGCTATGGATGTTTTCAATGGAGTGAACAAAGAAAAATAAGGAACATATTTGCTTTAAAAAATTAGAGTGATGGTTGTGCAGGGATGCAGTTTGGTTGGTACAATATGATTTAAACTTTAAAGCTTTCATGTGAAAAATTCTGAAGGATCATCTCTGATAATATTTATTATGCAAAAATTGAAATATGCCCTCGTGTTGCTTGCTACTATTTGAGCAACTTGTAAAATGTTACACAGTCTCATTACATAAAAACTGAAAAAGTTTGGATAAACTAAGTACACGTTTGACTGTTTTAATAGGTTATTAAGAGGGAAAGATATGTGGGTCAACATTAACGTGATCCTCTCCATGAAAAGCAGATGTTTTGGCAAATCACCGGTATCCAGCGTTCAGTTTGCATCAACACGACGGCAAGGAGGAAAGACACCAGCCTTACAGGAGGAAAATCTGCATCACTCATAAAGTCACTTCAATAAGTTTGTCACAAATCGCAGCAGCTACCTGTCAGACTCTACAGTCACCATGTATTTATACAAGAATTTGAAAATGATGGAACCAGTATGGTGCATGTTCTCCCCGTGTTAGCGTGGGTTCTCTCCGTGTTAGCGTGGGTTCTCTCCGTGTTAGCGTGGGTTCTCTCC
>JBAMHV010000018.1:5378814-5392986 GCA_037177535.1 Pseudomugil gertrudae
TGTGTGTGTGTGTGTGTGTTGGGGGGTTAAGATGCAATTCAGTTTTATTTGTAAAGCAAAAATTCGTATTAAAGTCATCTCAGGACACTTCTCATCTAAGCAAACAACCAATTTAATTAAATCAAATGTTTGTTTTTTTTTATTGTGTTCACATGAAGGAATTTAATTGTATTTTATTTTATTTTTGTCAGGGACCAGAAACAAAAGACACAATAGAGATTGAATCTTTATGGCTCGTTACTTGCTGCAGGGACTGCAGAGGCTAAGAGAAAACAATTAAAAAAAGAAGAAAAAAAGGGAAAAAAGCTATTTGAAACAGACACATCAAAATCACTTAAATAAAACAACGGAACCTGAATCCTCTCTCCGATTCAATCCCCCATCCTGGGAATGCATGAGGGGCCGGGCCACTGGGGAAATCTCCGTTTAACAGGAAGAAAAGCTTCCAGCAGGACCAGATCCAGAAAGGACAATTATCCAACTCAACCAGGTGAAAAAATTCACATCCGTTGTCTTCTTGTCATCAACCTAACCTCCTCTCAAGCTTTCCCCTGAAGCATGATGAATACTTGCTATTAGCTACATCAAATTTACGTAAAAACTCCCATTTTATAATTGTTCATGTGGACATTAATCTAATTTCTCGCTTTTTGTCCTTTTCTTTATTTAGATATAATGCTTGTTCACTTATGGCGCTCTTGGCAGGTGCTGATTTTTGACTCTGCTGGATCCCATGAGATATCCTTTGTTTTATATACAGGTGTAGCAGATGGAGTGGTATCTGGTTGGATTGCAGTTTCTCCTTTTGCAGTGTTTACTTTTCTTCAATCTGGGTTGTGTTTACTTTCTCTTTTCCTTTCTCTGTCTTTTCCGGTCAGGTCCAGCAACAAGTATTCATTTAAAACAAACAAATAAATAAATAAAGAATTCTGATTATCAAGATCTCCATATATACATATATACATGAAGATCTTCTTGACAAAAAAAGCTTGAAGAATACAGAATAGTGTTGTTATGGCGGTGGTAACTGGGTGGGTTGTCGGGGTGTTGTGGAAATGGCAGGTATGCCACAGGTCTGAACAGCCTCATGGTGATGCAAGAGTTCAAGAAACAGCTGGAAGGAAAGTTGTTGCTTTTTCTATGAAAAGAAACATCTTTATACAAGCAAAAAGTCCTGAAAAAATCTAATCACACTGTGGAAACATTTGTAATTCAGAGCCAAATTCTTTGAAATGAAGGCTAATTAGAAGAAAAAAATCAGCAGATGTGCACAGCTGTGAATGACACTGGTCTGCATCAAGAGTTACATTTCTGTTGGCCAGACGCTTCTCTGACTCGATAAAGAAGCTCTATTTAGAGATGATTACATGATGCTGGATCTCTGGATCATCCAGAGGCTGGTAGCTGTGCAGAGACCTGCACTTCAAACAACACCAAGCAAAGGTCACAGTGAGAGATGTTAGCAGAAGGCTCAGAAGTACCACTTTGTCCATAAACGGCCACACGTAAAGAAGAAAGTGGCTGAATTACAATCAGAGCTGGAATGCTGGGAGATGTGATTGTAGGTCCCTTTAGGAACCTCCCGAGTGTCAAAATGACCTCTACAAGGCATGCAGACCTCCTAAATCAACATTCCCATCCATGGAATTGTATAGTAAAGAGTTATCAAACCTGTGAAAAGGTAATTGTGTCTGTGTTGGACAAAGCTCAGCTGACTCTGGTTGCTATGGGAATTAAAGGAGAGAAAACAATATTCCCTGATCTTCACCTCATGGAGAGCCTATAGTGTATTCTTAAAACAAAAGATTTATGAGTTTGGGCAGCAGTGTAGATCAAAACAGCAGTTCTGGGAGGCAAACGGGTATCCTCGAGTGAAAAACGTGGGCTTGGAAGTGGAAAGGATGAGAGATCAAAAAGTGAAGTCAGAATTCAGAAACAACAAACGATCACACTGAATAATTCTCAGTTGACGGGAACATGTACAGTAACCCACAGGCAGGAGATAAATAAGTAATTGTGTAATAATTTGTGACTTTTCTTTTGCATACCAACTCACTTCCAAAGCAGAGAGAGAATTTCACTGGTGATGATTTCATCTGTTACTTCATCAGTGAAGCCGGAGGGGCTGGAAAACACAGCGAAGCCGCCACATGAAGCGGCGTGGCAGTGGAGACTGACATGTTTGCTCAGATGTGTCATCAATCACTCCCCCAAAAATGGATTTCACTTCAGCTGTGAATAGTTGAGCAGAATCAGGTCACAGCTAAAACCCACTGAGATGCAGAATATTTAAATAATGCCAACTGAGGAGGAATTCAACAGTGAAATCAAAGCCAAAATGTAGCAGCACTTACTGGTTCAACATAGTTAAAAAGACTCAATTTGACAGCTGAAGAGGAGATTATCCTACTTTTTATTGGACCACAAGACAAGGATGTGGCTTTTAAAGGATTTTCAGATGCAGCACATCAACATTGACTCTACCAGCTAATGAGGCTAACTGTATGGATGTGTATTAACTGTTTCACTTATTAATTTAGGTTTTTACTGTTTGTAATCACTTATATTTGCCCATCAGAATGAGAGACAGAGACAAATGGACTATAATCAAAGTTTTCCTTTTTTTTTAAAGTGCCACTATTAAACTTAAGCAGATTTTCTCACAGTAGTGCAACCCGGACGTTCGTTAATTCAGCATCCAGTCTCTTTTTTTAGCTCATTCCATCGAGGAAAAGTCAGTCTGATTCTGACTCGTCTCATCTTTTGCTCTCTTTCTTTCTTTTGTACTCTTCCTCCAATAACGTCTCCTTGGATATCCTTGCTGAATCGGTACGGCAGCTGCTATTGCGTGACTCTGTGCCATAAAAGAAAATGCTGCAGTAAAATGATGCTCTGGGACGGAGAAGCAAACCCGGGATGCTCCTGGGCAATGTCGACTCCAGGAATGTGCCTAATAAAAATCAGTCGTTCATCACTTCATCAGTGCTAAAGTTGGAGAATTAGGTAGTGTTGCTTTAACCACAACATTTTCTGAACACCCTCATCATCATCATCTGTGGGTTTACTTTATAAATCACTAAATTAAGCAGATTGTAGAAGCTCTAAACATTTGAAACTGACATGTTGAACAAACCATCTTCCTGCAATGACCCAGCTTTACGTTGAAACTACACCAGTCACCACCTGCAGTACATGTGCTGCTGGTGTTGGAATACCATGCTGCACGTCCTTTTTCATTAAACCTTTTTTGTGAAAGGCCTGCTCTAAGCATTCATTCAAAATGAATGAATGACGGACATGACGGACATGCACAACTTAGCTCAGAGGAAAAGAAACGGGTCGAGAGATGCATCTATTTTTCTGTGTTGCAAATGTAAACAGGACCAGTGAGACTAAATGCTTCCCTAAAAGGATGAATTAAAAAAAAAAGTATTCTATAAAAATCCAGATCAGCAACATTTTACCCCTTCAGGTAGGTTCACAGCCACCTCTGGTATAATATTCATATTAGTGAGCAAACTGCACCAATCACAGAACCGCATTGGCAAAGGTGAGATCATCTTTCTGAGGTGGATCTTTGGCTTTGTGGGGTTGCAAACCAGAGTCCTCCAGGGTGGTGGTGGTGGTGGGAGTACTGTGATGTCTCCTCAAGTCACTGGGATTAAATCCAACTTTTGAGGATGGATTTTTTTGGCTGAGGTAACTCCTGGAGACGGGTCCCTTACACCGAACAGATACAAAATCTCCTGCGTGGTGGGTACAGTAGGCTGCAGGCTGCCTGCTTTAATGGCCGTCTCCTTTTAGGCAGGAGTATCTGAGGGATGCTGCAGACAGGCACTGCTCAATGAGCAATTTATATGTTCTCCACAAAGCCTCTTCTTCAGACCCTGAAGGCAGGTCTTAATTGTTAGACGTGATATCTCCACTCTCACTCTCTCCTCTTTCTTTGACTGTTTTCTTCAGCCTCCTTCCCTCCTCCACCCCTCCCTCCCTCCAGCTATTAGGAATTGGATTTGGAGCAGAACGATCCATTTAGTCCCTCTCCTCCATCGCTATCCCCCTCTCCCTGCTTCCACACCTCCTCTGTAGGTTTCTCTCATCAAAGCCCAGGCTTAATCTGTCTATTTTTACCTGAAGGAATGAAAGGAAGGGATGAGGTAATGCTTTTCCTGTCCATCAGGTGGGCAGTGGTGCATGGGCCTCACTGGTGTGGTTAGCATAGGGAGCTAGCACCACCATCTGGACTGTGAAGAGAAGAGTCTTTATGAAAGCAACAGGAGGATGAGGTTAAACCTGCTCATCTGCTGTGCAAGTAGAAGAATTGATCTTCAATTATAATGTCAATTAAAAAAATAATGCTGAAATATAAAAAAAAAACACCTAAATCCACCAGAAACTTTATGTATAATAAAACGTTCCTGACAGGATTCTTACAGTAAGGCCACTTTAGACACATGCATGTGAAGGAAATGCATGAAAGCAAAGCTCCACCTAGTGGATAAAAACAGAACAAATGACAAAACTGACTGTATTTAGTAGTAGTATCATTAGCACATTAAATGAAACTGCTCTTTGGGTCCATGGCTTCAATCAATGACAATGGATCGTAACAAAAACGCTGCAGTGAAAATGTGTGTCAGTCCAACATAAACTGTTTGAGATCGACAATTTCACCAGCAACAAAATAAAAGAAGACAAGCGCTCCCTTCATCACTTAAAATAGGTCCTCTAATCCAGAAAGGCCAAAAAGTTGCCCAATGATTCATTTCCTTAAAAAAAAAAAAAACAGAAATAACCTTAAAGAAAATGACAACGTTTATTTGTCAAACCTAAAAAAGGCAAAAATGTTATTCTGACAGTGGACATAAAGTCATTCTTTATCTTTATAAGATCCTTTAGAGCATGAAAGTAACCATCTGACTAATCCACCTGTGCTCCGATGTTTGGTAAAAACACTCCATCAGCATTTTTTATTTTGAGAGATAATGAAGGGAAAGAACCAGTAACGCTGCAGGTGTCCCAATCTGGGAAAGTCCTCTGTGGGACACGCAGTAGTCCTGATGAACCAAAACAAACATACGCTCTAAATTATAAACCTGCATTACAAGTTTAGATGCACTTCTACCAGGACACTGAATCTAAAACACTTAGGTAGAATTTTAGGAGAAGAATCTGAGAAACACAGTTTATACAGTGTTTCCATTGTTCTGAACCTGGGACTTGCACTACAGCTCCTCTATGAGCAACCATGAGCCCACTCATCGCTGAACTTTTATCTATGGGATTATTTTTTCTCTGCATAGAGCACGTCATGATGCAAATCTGGCGTCACATCATCTCAGTTATTACATAACAGTATCTGTTTTTTGTTTTAAAAATTAATTACAGAACCTGGAAATGTCCTCAGATCAGCCTGAGATAACCTTTAATAAAAATAACTCATCTGCAACAACGAACTCAGCTTAAAACATAAGAAGATTAAAATAAATTACATGTTTGCATGAACATGTGCCTTGTAACAACAAACTGGGAAGTAAAATAATGAAAAAAAAGAAAACTGATGGAAGAGAGTGGAGGTTTTTATCCCATCTAACAGCTTTGCTGTGTTTACCTGCACTTAAAGGCACAGAGGTGGCAGGCAGATAAGATAAGAGTCTGACGTTTAGCTATCTTTGTCATGGCTGTGGCCGTTGCAGCTTCCTGGTCGACTGGTGCTGGATTTGTGTGGATGATCTTTTAAATGAAGGCCATCCAGGGCAGAGTGTGGATGCTGCTGCATGAGATGCTGAAACTTGTCTGAAACGAGGTGTAAGAAACGGACAAATATTAAAAAAAGCGATTGTGTCAAGTCCTTTTATGGTGAAGAAATTAATCTTGAGCTTTAACAGCACTAACATGTCTGAGATAAGCTTTTATTTAGAGACATTAGAATAATTACTCTAATCATTTTAGATCATTACAGATATGTCTAAAGAAGCTCCCCTGCGTGCTGCATTTATGACGTGCAGATGAGAAATATGCTTGATAGTTTCACTGTAAAAGAAGAAATGGATTTATGGGACAGCTGAGAAATAACAGGGTAAAACAAACAAAAAGAGCTTTTGACAGTTTCTAGGAAAAGCAGATGGTGCACATACAATCTTTAACAGATGGCGTTTATCTTCACCAGTAAAGCCAAGAAATAATCAAAAGTGATTGTGACAGCACAGATGAAGTGGAAGACGTGCTGACAGACGCTGTCAATCATACCTAACATGGTCTCAGTTGTATCATAGTGCTATAAATAGTACAAGTCCTTAAAAATAAACGCTTACTATAAGTGATCCTCTCTGTTTGAGATGCTTCAAGCAGATCTGCGAGCTCCACTTTCTTCACTCCCAACATTACTTCCAAGATGATGACCAGCTCCTCTTCCAGGATATCTCCGCTCTCCTCGCTTTCATACATCTGTTCAGCAAAGCAGCATTTTAGTCAGAGTCTACTAACCATGGTATGGTTGTATAAGTGCTCACCTCGAAGGCTAATTTTAGGGTCTCCATTGATTTAGAAGGTCGATGTGTTGTAGACAGGGCGACAACAAAGTGTCTGACGTCGATCCGTCCATCTCCCTGCTGAGGTCACAACAATCTCAGTGAGAAAAAGCAATCACCAAACCAGTTTGCAGAAATCTGCTGTCATTTACCTGTGACGGTACAAATTACACTCAAATCAATATTTCATTGTAAATGGTAAACAGTTAATCTTTACATCATTAAAACCATCTCAGCGTTATGTGCTGTACAAAGTGTTTGCTGTTTTGTTCTTACTGGTATAATCAGATCATTTTCAAACCATTTTAACCATTAGTTTTATCTTTAAATAGGTGTTCAGCAGCTCCTGCTTTAGAAGTGTTATCTACAATGCCTAATGTTAAAATAATGATTGGAAAAATATTTTCTTATAGCAGAAAAGAAAAGAAGAAAAAATATTTTTATTTTATTTATTAACTTTTTTATTATTATTTAACCAAGGTTTTTCTTTAGTTTACTCACAGTGCAACATGACAGACCTGTAGTTACAGACTCTAGCTGTAAGCAGACACCAGTTAATATACTGCTAAATATTTCAGACAGTCACTTTATTAAATAAATGTAATTTTCACAGCTGATTTGGGTTATTTACTGTTAGTTTATGCCCTCCATTTAAGAAAAGGATAAATTTACAGCAGTCACTAAAAAACTGGAGACTGAAAAAAGTCATAAAAAACTGCTGAATTGTAACTTTGTGAAATATGATTTTTTTATCGAGTTGAAAAAATAATAGAAAACAAACGAATAAAAGCAGTCCCAGATGAATAAATGTGCTTTCCTGATGAGCAGTGGGACAATAATCCTGCGACCAGGTGCAGAAGTCTGGCTGAGAGTTACAGAAAACACCTGACTGCTGTTTAACTAAATATAAGTTTAAGAGTGATGCCACGTATATTAGTTTACTATATTTCAGTTGAACCACAATTAAAACACAATGTCAGGACTTTTATAAATGTTTCTGTTCATTTCATCTTATGTCACTCTTTAAGGAAGTTTTCTTCCTCATCTAACGGGAGGTTATGAACATGTGACTGCAGGCGGGGAACCGTAGACATCAACATATGTTATCATGGTTTAAAATATTTGAGATCTATTGCTTCAAAGTATATGTAGTCCGTTTGGATCTATTTATTTTTCCATTAATCAATCAAGGTTTTTACTGCTTTTTATTAAGTTTAATTTGTGTTACATGAGGTGTTTGTAGTGGGTTTATTTAGAGCATATATGCAGGAATTACCAGACTTTTCTTTCTCTCAGTTAAATTTATCCTCACTCTGAGGAATAACAAGTCAAACTCATTCCTTATCATTTCTTCTAGAAAGGGTTTGTAATGCAGATCACTTTGACACATAAAGACGTAACAGACCTCATTTCCTTCAATGCTAACCATCATCTTTGATATGGTGAATCCCTCCTTTTCCATTCTAACACTCATTTGCATTATTTACTAAATAAAATGCTTGTTTATGGTCTGTGTTGTGTTTACCGGATCAAAGAGGCTGTGGACTTGTTCCAGCGTGTCTGTAACTGGTAAACTGAGGAACTGGGCAAAACCCTCCAAACCCAGTCTGTCTCCCTGCAGCTTCCTGGCTCTCCTGGCATGCTCCTCCAGCAGCTTCTCTGTGCTTCTTGTTTTTAACCTAAATAAATAAACAGTCTTCATTCATTTCACATTGTTTAGGCTGAAAAATTACAGAAAAAAACTAAACAATATTCTCTAAAATGATTTCCAGAAATTTCCTGCTGAAATATTCCAACACCACTACACATATAGTAGGTTTTACTTTAAAAAATAGCACCTGTTTAGTGTGGTTGCCTCTTAGGATGAACATAACCCAGTGAACATACTAAAGGTTTACACAAACATTACAGTTTCCTCTGCATCAGGGCTGTCTCGCTCTGAGTGGCAGCAATGTTATCATTATACAAACTATTACTACATGTAGGATCAAGTCGAGTTACTCAAATGTACCTACTCCCAATCTGTGCATCTGAATAGCCAAGAAGAAAATCTGCTGTGTAATCGTGTTTTAGAGAATGGCTCCTGAGTGTGTTTCTGTTCTTTAACCACTAGGGGACAGTGTGCACACACCTTGGATCAGCCCCATTAAACCAGTTAATCCAGTCTCGGTCCACTCACCCCAAACGGGACAGCAGCTGGTTGAGCTGCAGTAAGCGGCTGCAGTCACGGATAGCCAGCGGACCCTGTGACAGGATGAGGTCCCGGTCATCGAAGGACAGGTCTGTGAGTGGCAGGTCCAGAGCCCTTCCAGGACAAATGGGAACCAGTTGTTTATGCACATCCCAAATAAAAAATGAGTGGATTAAAGTTCATCAAAGAAACTTGTGCAAGCAGAGCAAAAACTTACTTAGCCATCAGCTTTCTGACATTATTGGCAAACAGAGAGGGATTTTCCTTTTCCTCCTCTGAAGGTGTATATACTGGTAGGTACTGAGGAAATAGAGAGAGTATGTTAGCTCATGTCTGTCACGCTACTGCACACTAAACCATAATACATTACGGTTTTAAGTAAACAGAAGATACAAACAGCTTACTTCTGATAAACTTGGCCACTCACCTCGATCTCCATGGGGTTATGAGGTTGGCACAGAGTAAGCCAAATAATCTTAAACCTGGAAAAGATTTCCTTTTAAAAATGGGCAAGACTTTCTATACGACTTATTTCTGATGCGTGTAGGTTTCCTGACAGCATCATGCCTTCTGATGAAAAGCAGATAACATCACATATAGCTTGGCTCATGAAACCCTTTCAGTAAATGTCTTGTCTGGTACTGTATATGTGTGCATGTGCTTCATATGCTAATAGATTAGAAGAAAACTCACGCTCCAGGACCACGCCATGTCCATGTAATAGTGTCCTGCAGAGATGGAAGAGACAACAGAGAGAGCATAGAAACACATCACACACTGCAGAAAGTAACTGTGATTTGATCTGATTATTTATCAATATGATGGATTAACTTAAACCTCTGGCTTCTAATCACAACATCACTTTGATTTTACACATTCACCATACAGAAAATGTTTATTTTCATCATTTCACTTATGATACATGCTGTCAGAAATGCTCCCTCTGTTGATACATCACAGTAAAGATGAGCACATTTCAGCCATAGCTGTGAATGTAAGCTGTTATTAAAAACTTTTAACCAGTTAACAATCCTTCTTATAATGCATATTTAATTAATTCTTATTCAAATTCAGAAAACTTTATTTGTCTCAAAGGGACCATTCAGTTTTCAGTCATATGTTGTGATAAAGGACAGAAGAATGGACACTCAACAGATCTGTGTGTTTGCAATATTTCCTAAAAACTAACATGAGTCAGTCAGTCAGGCTTCAAAGATACTTTTTGTCTAATATCACCCAGAAGGTTTTATTTAATTCCATTTAAAAAAATGATTGTATACTGGGATCATTTATATAAATGATACTATCACATAAAACTATAAGAGACAATGAAAAACAGCCACTTAGACAGAATGCATATCAGATTCAACAAGGAAATCCCTCAGAAAATACAAACTGGTTCACTGATCAGGAAATGATAATGTAAACAATGTATGCAAATCACTCATTGAATCTATCCTCATTTTTAACATCACTTCCTGGTACAACTTCCTCCCTGTTAAACACAAAACACACCTGTCCCTAATCATTAAGGAAGTAAGCTTACAGGTTACAGACACCACTGACAGTTCTTTATAAGAGAGCAGTGCTCAGAAAGGCCTTCCAGATCACTGCAGACCCATCTAATCCCCTCCACACAGACCTTCAGTTACTCAGGACGGAGATACAAAGTCCCACTTTCTCAGAAAAATGCTTACATAAAAATAATTTGTCCCTCAGCAATCATGTTTTTTAAACTCTTAACAAATTTGTCTCAGTGAGAGACAATAAAGATTTATCTTATCTTAATCACTTCAACCAAGAAGCGTCCTTCAGCTCCATCAAATCTGCTCCCCTTACACGTTAAAGCTTTGGATGCCTTCATGTAACCCTAAAGTAATAAAGAAAAGTTCCTTATTTAGCCCCATGGACATTATTTAGCTCCTGATTCCTGAGGTTACAATGGATGAACTGGAGGAAAGGAGCCTTAAATAACTTCCAGATGGAGCTTTAATCATAACTCTCATATCAAGGATGTGGAAACTATGACCTGAAAATTCTTATTGTCTACTGTTAATCCCCTAATGTCAGATGAGTGAAGTCCTGATCGATTTTCCTCAATGAGGCATCATCACATTGTCACTGAAGTAAGCAGCAACTATTTTGAGTACAGAGATAAACAGGACAAGGGGCTTTCTAGGGAAACAAGTGAGGAAAACTAGGTAAAACTATATAATAAGAAATGCATTATTTATGAGAGTGAGGTAAGGTGCTGAGGGGGAGACATGACACCTGTGTGTGCAGGTTTGCGTGTGAAGGGGATGAAATATCATCCCCAATAGAACATGAAGTCATTCATCACAAGAGGAAAACACACCCTAAAGGGATTGAAATCATTACAACATGTGTGTGTGTGAATATGTACAGCTCCATTCCTGCACAGAGGAAGATGCAAAAAGACTTCACTTCTTTATACTGGTCATTATTTGGTTCTAGTGTTACATCTACAACAAGGCTGGACACATGTGGTGTTTGTATAAACACAAACATGAACATGGTTACAGATGTGGAACAGGAAGAAAAAGTTCAATGAAAGGGACACCAGAAGGAGAAGATAGGGTGGGTATGGGATTTACCAGCTTGTTTGGGTACCGTAGTATCACTGGCTGCACTGGGAGTCCTGGTATGAAAGCCCCTTTGAACCACAGGAGAGAAGAGGCTTGTTAGAGTCAAAGTTTTAAATATAAATATTTATATTAGAAACAAAAGCCAAATAACTGGATTGTTTTGGGATTTCTTATATAAAGCAGAATAAACTGATGAACCGAGCTGAGATGTGCAGAGAAGAACTGAAGCTACAGAGAGGAGTGCCATCTTGTAAGGCATGTCTTCTGTTACTTATGTTTGCTACTGTGGCTGTTTGTCAAAGAATGTCCAATCGGACCAAACAGGGAAGCAAAAAGGAGAAGCTGAACAGCAAAAATAAAGTCCTACATTTAGACAAACCAACAACAATAAATGTACAGTCAGTGGTGCATCTTTTCAACTGCATTTAACACATTTATCCATCTCTGATTGCACAATACTTCCAGCCTAAAAGAAGATGGGCTATGGTAGCTGAAGACCACAGCAAATGTCAGGAAACTGAAGCTGCAGTTTACAGTTTTACTAAAATTGTACAACAGAAGTTTGGACAATGTAACCTGATCAGATGATCAGGTCATTTCAGCTGCAACAATCAGATGGTAGCGTCAGAATTCTGCCTTGTAGTAATTATTTAGACGGCTTCTGGTGGCTTAATGGTGTGGGCGGTTTTCTTTAGCACACTTTGGACCCCTTACCACCAGCTGAACATCATTTAAACACCACAGCCTACCAGAGTTTAGTTTCTGCTCATGTCCATCCCTTTAATAACACACTCCACTATCTTCTGACACCTACTTCCAGCAGGATAAGCACCATGTGACCAAGCTCAAACCTTCTCCAACTGGTTTCTTGAATATAACAATGACTTCACTGTACTCCAATAACTTCCACCATCACCAGATCTCAGTCCAACAGAGCGGCTTTGGAATGTGGAGATTCTCATTAAGGATGAGCAGCAAACTAATCTGCAACAACTGTGTGATGCTATTATATCAACATGGAGCAAAATCTCAGAGGAATGTTTCCAGAACTGCCCTGTGATGGACTGGCGACCTGTTTGGGGGGGGAGCTCCAAACCCAATTTTAGCATCTATTTGGTGTTGAGTCAGTTTTAAATTATTACTTTGTTTTGTGTGTGCCTTAAAAACTTAAAGCATGTACGCAGCATCCCTGCATAAGAAAGATAATGGGATCAAAACATGGCATGTAAACAAAAGATCCACCTACAATTACCCAAAATGCAACATGGCATGACGTCAAGTTGTTATTCTCCACACTAGCCCTGATGAGAGACAGCCTCAGCATAACCCGATGTATTATACGCTGTTGATGATGGATATGCTGATCTGCTACACGCAGCATGAACAAGACCCATTCAGACTCTGTTTCCTTTGAAAGAACTACAATATGAAAAGAATATTAGAGATGAAAAGAGTCAACCCCTAAAAAAAAGTTTCATTCATACTTTTGGCCAGTTTATAACACACACACACACACGCACACACACACACACACACACACTTCTTTTTCAGTCAGAACCTGGTGAAAAGAAAAAAATGGCATTGCATACGAAAGACTAATAAATGATTTTAAATAACACAAAGTTACAGTGATGATTGTTTGTACAAGCTTCTGACGAGGCAGAGAGGACAGGAAGCATAAAACGGATCAATATCTACATCATGTGAATAATGATGGTATTATATAAAGAGAACAAAGAGACAAAAGGGGAAAGATGAAAGAGATAAAAAGCTGTTTGAAATGTGAAAACAGGGTGTTCATGCACAGGTGGCAAATGCATAGCTCACTCTCTCTCTCTCTCACACACACACACACACACATAGCTGATGTGTTGTCCTAGGAGGCAGTGATGAGACATAACTAGAGGAGACACATCCTGAGAGGACTGACAGCACACCGCAGAATGATGAGGCTGGTCTAACACATATACACCCCATCACACAGACACCCAAAGCAGGACAGAGAGCGACCAACGGGGCTTACTGGGAATGAGAGAATTACAGACTGGAAGAAAGGGGATTAGAGAAAGCAGCCAGAGGACAATGGCTGACAACCTAACACACACACACACACACATATATACATACACACAGGATGTGAGCTGAAAAACAAGTTCTCAAAGTGAGCCCTCGGCATCCTGAAGCAAGACACGGACTCTACTAAGCTGCTGAGCCAACATCAGATTAATGTGCCCTGATACCTGATGCAGTTGGCTTCATTTACAAATATGCATTTACAAGTTCAGGCGTACCTAATGAAATAAATACACAGGCCTTCTATTGACACAGACACACCCAAGGTTTGCAATCAGACCAAGCAAAGCACTTCTCTGCCTTGCTAGTGTGATGCCTGCAACAACAGCTCTCAGTGGTACTGAATGAAATGCTGGTTTTTCTAAACTAGAACAAAATAAAAAGAACAAAAATGCATTTATATTTACTGTAAAATTAATATAATTTATTTTTGATCCTTCTGATTAGCCTTGAGAATAAGAAATACAGTATTAATCATGTGTATCCTTTCCTTTTTATTTAATTTTTATTTCAGCAGCATTTCAGATCAAAGTCTGTAAACCTAATTGGATATTAACATATATACTTACCGTATTTTCGCGACCATAAGACGCATATAAAAGTCTTAGATTTTGTTCAAAATGTGCGGCGCGTCCTATGGTGCAGTGCGTCCTTTGTGTGTGTGTAGTACTGGTATACCGTGCATACCGTCACTGTTTATCTGTGACTCTATGTGTCAAACGGTGATCTGTTTAGCCTTTTTCCCCAGTTTGTATTAGTCTATTTTATTAAG
>JBAMHV010000018.1:5398477-5409171 GCA_037177535.1 Pseudomugil gertrudae
AGTGGATTAAATGCACCTTGAACAGCTGAGTCTTTAGCTTGTTCTTAAAAGTAGACAAGGACTCTGCAGACCGGACATCATCTGTTTAAACTTTTACAAATGTGTTTTTAGTTTTGTTTATTTACTTCTTCTTTGTGAGGAAATAAGTAGCTGCTATTTGAAATTCATATTATTTACCTGCGACATTGAAAAGCAAGCAATCCAAATGCTCACCTGTTGCATCTGGAGGCCAAGTAAAATGTCAGGATCAAACCAGCAACTTGGAGTCATCCCAGAAAACTTTGCTCATATAATGTGGTCAAATAATGACACAATAATGAAATAATATGTTCTTGTCTAATAAATACGATTCTCTATTTTTTAAATGTGCACCATTCGGCCTTGAAAAAGAAACATTATTTACAACCACACATTCCTCCACTTTCCTCTTCTCTGCATGCGTATGAGCATAAATCTCTATGCTTTGTTATTCCAAACAGGAGAGCATGGCAGCACTAAACTTTCTGGGTTTTTTTAATCAGTGACTGAAAATAGTAAATATATATATATATATATATATATATATTCTTTCTCTGGAAATACAACACATCAATTCATTTGACCAAAACCTATTATATACTTTTTTCTTTTTAATGCACCTGTTAATAAGTTTATTTTAACTATTCATTTGAAATGGAAGGATGTATGATCACACTTTAAATCAGTTCAGTTAACCTCTTATGGGTTTCAAATCCAGTTATTCTAGCTTTTTATAGCTTACCTCTTCAGGTATATTATTAGCCTATCTTCTGATAATTTAACAAGCGTGGATATTTACAAGCTAAAAAAAAGTAAAGTAAATGCATAACAGCTCATTAAGCCTCTATTATACCATGATAAAATAAAAAATGTGTTTTTCTGTTACACTATCACTGGCTGGGACTGCAGGTATTATGACACCATCATCACCAAGTATATGATTACCGTAGGCTATATTTTTTTATTACTCAATAATAACCTATTTTCTAGTCCAACTTCTGAGGCTGTGTAATAGAACATAAATTATTCAGATTGAAGGGTTTGTGGGAAGTTTTCTCTTTGCTGCTTCATTTCCAAGCCATGAAATTTGCAAATCACTTATTTTGTTTATGAGTAACATGGAGACTTTGCATAGTGAGAGAATAAATAAAAACCAGAGTAAATCCTTCTCACACTCCTCCAGCAAGATGGAAACACTTTTCCTGTAAGGTGCAGCTTTATTGGCTTCATTTAAATGGCTAACTTAAACCTTAAAGCTTGCAGAGTTACCTTATTTTAAAAAACACAGAGGAGCAACAGAAGTGAGCAGCTGGCTGACCAGTCATGTTTTTTTCTTACTGTGTAATAAGTGAGATCTGTCTGTATGTATCAACATGGTAACGGGGTAAATCCAGACTGTGTGACGAAGCTCCTTCCTCCTGCTTGTCCTCTGTTCAATCACTTCATTCCCTTCTCATTAAGGTCTTGGCTTACACTATATATTAATCTCTAAACCCAAGGGGATTCCTCTCCTCACCCCTCCATCCATCAGTCCTCTCCTCTATCTGTTCAGCTGCTCGTTCATTTACTGTGCTGCTCTCCCTTCAACCCGGTTCCTCCTACTTTGCAATGACATGCTTTTTGTCACTACTCTGGGGACTAGTATCCAAGCTTCTCTCTTCTCCTCTGCCCTTTTTCCATTTGTCCCAATATATGGCTGTAGTTGGAGGACCCAGGTGCATTCGGGGCTGCATTAATAAATAAACAGCAATGAAGGTGATTTATGACGTTCAAAACCTCCTTCGAACATTTCACCCTCAGTGGCTGTGCAGCATCATCAGAGCTTAACAAATTTATCCGGGAGGATCTGCTGACATTTTCTCAAGAGGCGGAATAAGAATGAGCCGAGGCGGAGCAGAGCTGAGCAGTTTCCGATGTTTTATGGGAAACGTAGCTATCAACAGCGTCTGATTTATTACGTCTCATGGACATAAACTTCAGCACGGCTGAACTTGCTTATACCATGGATCTGCAGTCCGTTACAAATGTACCAAACAAGTTTTAGTTTATCTAATTATTTGTTTCTATATTCCTCATATGCCACCACAGATCCAAACATTGAGGCACCCTCCATCATATGTCCTCTACAAGTCTCTTCAGGATTTGTTCAACCCCCAACACGTGACTCCAAGCAGCTGTGACTACCAGGGGTTAATTGATCACAGTATACACACACAGCTGTTCTGTTGTGTACAGCTGCAATTTATAGCATCTCCAAAAGGTACATGTGCAGGAGATGAGCTGTGTTAGGGGCCATTTTCCTGTTAGTATCATCAGAGAACAGCCACATGATTTTTAGTTTATATGTCAGTATAAGAGATTATTTATTAAATCTGCTAAAATACTTGTTCAGAGTGACTGAAGAAGCATTTTAGCAGATTGTGAGTGGGTTCTCCCTGGGTACGGTACTCCTGCTTCCTCCCACTGTCCAAAGGCATTGTACTATGTTACGCAAACAGATCTCTCTTGCAAATTAGACTGTCTCTCAATGGGACCAATATCACCATCATAAGAAACAAGCTGAATCTATCATCGCTGCAGTCATTTTCTGAGCCGTATTAGAGCTTAAAATAAATCCAACAGTCGTTATAGGTTTTTAAAGTCAGCGCATTATGAGATCTGAACTTTAGGAATATTTACAGCAACTCCAGTAAATGAAATGGTTTTCATCAGGACATTTTAAAAAGTAGTTTTTTCACAGCAAAATTGCAGCATTTAGTTATTAAAAACTGGCCCACTGTGAAGTTTGAAAATACATTTCGCAGCAGAGTGTGGCTGTCACATGACGGTGACACCACACTTCATGAAATTGTGATTAAGCAGGGCTGATTTTAAGCTGGATGAAACTTACATCCCATGAGTTTGTTTTGGTGGATGGATAATGGATGGATAGATGTCAGGTTAGTGTCGTCCACCCCCCACCACAGGCTGTGACCTGTGGTAAACACTGATCTTAGTTTCACATCCCATCCAACACTTGATAATGTGACTGTACAGTTTTGACAGCTTGCTTCCCTTCAGCTTCTTTGTTTTCAACTAGCAAAAGGAAATGAGACCTGATTTCCACCCGGTCAAGCAGAGAGAGTGAAGTCTGGCAGTAAAAACAAGGCCACATCAGAGTATATTGTAAACACTTTGTATTACAGGAAGCTCCTGTACGGTCTCTGAACATGGCACAGGTGAACACAGGTGTTCTGTGTACGGGTGGGCTGGCAGTAATGACTGTGTCATGTTCAGCAATGTGTGACTCAGCTGAAATAAATACTGTTCATCTGTCACATACTGCATGGGAGGAGAAATATGCTCATACATGTATGGTGATCCTAATGTTGAAAACAGCTGGAAAAAATATGCAAAATATGCAGATCGAAAAGCAGATTTTAGAACAGACAAGTTTTGTTATGTCTGTTTTTGTTTAGGCAGAGCGTGTGTTTACTTGAGCGTGTGTAACTGACTCCTCACAAGTGGAAAAAACACACCAGGCAGCCGGAGGTGTGAAGCAGGCTTGGAGACACACATGGTCCAGCTTACAGTTGCTGATCTGCTGCGGTCATCTGGCACACACTCATAACTGCTCACAACCGACTGCGAACCCCGATGGAAAAAGTGACAACACCACAGACAATAATAATAATAAAAGGTGTTCTTTCTAAATCTGGAAAAATAAAAATTTTAGTCAAAGCCTTCAATAAGCCCCAGTGAAGAGTCCCAGCCTTGAAGTGTGGTTTAATGCTGAGAAAATGGTAAAAACAAACCGGCCTGGTTCACCGTGTATCTTTATGTCGGCATAAAGGCCACTTCACTGCAGTTTTGTTCAGCTCTGAATGAAAACTGGGGGTATTTGAAAATGGATAAACCTGAAAAGAATGGACAAACCCAAGATTTCCCAAACGTACTGTCTGCAATTTGTTTCAGGGACTGCTTTGCACATTTTTAAAGTAGTAAAAAAAATAGTTAAACTATTAAATACTTTGCTTAATAACATTAGAACATAGACAATTCCTCATTCAGGGCATAAAAGGAGCTGTATGCCATCAGCAAATGCTAATAATCACCTCACATGTGAATCCATTGATCTGCTACTGATTAGGATACATTTCATCCACATTGAACTGCTCCAGCACAATCCATTGATTTGAAAGTGCTAAGTCAGGATACAGGATGTAAGAGTGTAACAGAAGCAGTGAAGTAGCTCAACATCTGGGATGGAGGGTGTTGCGCTGTTTAGGCAGTACACAGTAATAAGGTTTCCCTCACATTTATCAGTTTTATATGGTGTTCCACAGGGTTATGGTCTTGGACCACTGTCTATACATGCTATGTTTTCATCAGAAACATAGGTCTTCATTGAACTTACACATTACCATTCTTCATGGGTCAGAGTAATATGACTGGAAAGAATCTCAATCTAAATGAAAGTCAGTCCCCTACTTGGTAAAAATACTTCAATGACCTGCAAGTGTTTCCTTTATCAGGGTTCCAGACTGTGTCCAAATTGTACTCGTGCATGTGTGACCAAGAAATTCCCAGATTTTGTTTTAGTAGTTGAATTTATTTGGTTGCTGAAGACGTCTCCTTCCCTCTTCTGCCCAGTAGTTTAGTGAAGTATGAATTAGCTTGTTTCCTTACTGAAATTAACTTCAATTTTAAAATAGAGACGACCTAAAGACGAAGATCACTACCGGTCCATAATATACAAAAATGGCCAAAGAGGGGTCTGTGTGCCTGGGAGGGGGGAATGATTGACATCTTTCAAACTCTGAGCTGCCTATAATAAAAAAAAAACAACCCCTCCACCTCACAGTTATGAAAGTAAACTTTCTGAAAAGTTTAGAATAGAATTTAAAATAATTTTAATTACATACTCAACATAATAAAGCTCCATGTTATCTGACAGATATTATTCCATTGAAACATTTGATTTCAGCGTATAAATCTACCAAATGCAGTGAGGTATCCAAGAAACTACTCGGATAACTAGTCTCTTTTGTAGTTGCAGACAATGTTACCGTTTTAGTTACTATATTTAAAAAAAACTACTAATCTGTTCACCTTTATCAGGTCTTATTGGACACTGACATGAAAGCATGTATTGTTCTTGCTCTTCTCAATCAGCAGTGTTACCACAGACCCCTCCCGTGTCCCGAACTAGTTACAAAACACCCAGGGGTTGTGTCACAATAAGCTCTCCTGCTTATGGTGGTTTCTGTTTCAGCACAACACCTGCTGTAGCACCGCCAGCCAATCCAGCTGCAGTCAGAGGAGATGCTCCACACCCAAACTGAAAATGAATCGTGCCACCCTTTAATCTGCCCTTGCTTACAGATATTAACACAGTATGTATGCACAAAAAAGGTCAAACCATACATGTTTTACGCTAACATATTCATTAAAAACCAAATCAGATTAAAGTCTCACAATAACAACTCGTTTCTTATTGAAGTTTTTGGCTTTTATTGACAACTAAATTAGTTTAAGTTGTTCTTTGTGCATAGATCCAGTTCACATCTTTTTGCTCTGTGCTGTTTTGGCTCTGTAAAGCACTTTGGTTTAAAAGAAACCACAAATATAAAGTTGAGTTATTCAGTCATGTACACACACACACACCTAGTACTGTCAAACTCCTTCATATCATTACAGTGCTACCCCTGAAGCCTTAACCTCAGCTTCAGCCCTCAGCTAACACCCAGGTGTAACCATGCCTGTGTGTATGCATGTGGTGTGTCCATATGCAACTAATAACACCTAAAAAGGAAAAAAAAACTGTAAAAACAGATGATGGAGAAAACATTAAGTGATCACTGGGCCCAACAACGCTTGTGTTTACTGCAGCTGGAAATCTAATGCAAATGTCTGGTATTTAAATTTTGTCAATTATGATTCTAGTGTACAGCTTCAACCAGGAAATGAAGGGAAGGGGGCAGATAGTTACAGTTTCAGATAATACTCAAAGCAGTGCATGTGGCTGCTACCTGCTGCAGGTAGGGACTGAAGGGGACATGCTAATGTAAACCGTTAGGTGCAGTGTGATCATTTACCAGCAGCTAAAAGTAATGATAGACAACAATAGGAATGTTGAACCATTTTCTAGTCTAATTCAATAACACAATAAATAACTAAATCAGTCATTGTGGCCTAATAAACTAAGAACGGTTACATGACACGGATAACTAGCTAGTTTTGTGCGGGGCTATGTCAAAATATAACAATACTCACTGGGGTAAATCTCTACTGATTTTATTTATGCACTTTGTCTATTTAAAATAAACATTGTTTTGGTTGTTTGTTTGTTTTCTACTATCCAGAAAAACAAAACAACAGCAAGCGCTTTTTCATGCCAATGTTTACATGACTTTACAGCGGAGAGTGAACTCTTCCCAAAAAACGCCCAAACCGGAGAAAGTTTCCACAAAACGACTTCTCTGTACACGCAAACCATGCAAATGAAGCTTTTAAATACTTTTAAACACAAAGAGGCTACTTTTTACATGTTTTTTTCACGAAAAACTCTCACCTTTATTTTCTCAGCCGTAGTGAAATTGAGCTCGTGGACGAAGGGGTTCGTGTCCGCTCCTCGGGAGTGGCTGTTGGGCGTCTTCATAACTAATAAGCTGACCTCTTATTATGTCAACAAAACTTCTGTCCACTAAAATCACCGGTATTCCGTGAAACATGCAATCCTTCCTCCGCCGGTGGTGGTGAAGACTGACGCTTTTCCGGGCGGGCGGGGAGGAGGATTCCTGTGCGCGCGTGTCAAGTTAGACACGTGTACGCAGGTGCAATGCTTTAACTTCCGGTTTTGAAAAGCTGAATAAAAACTGATCTCACAAGCTAAGAGTAATATATTGTTCACTCAAACAAAAACACAAATGAACGTAGACAGTCAGCTGCATAATAAACTTCATCTGATCCCTTATTTTCCAGTTTAATAATGATAAAATTATTCTTATCAGCACGCGACACTGAAGCGGTATGGAAAATGAATGAGGGCTTTTGTATTTTGAAATTAAATAAAAGAAACTAACAAGGAGCGATACAAATTTAGGACACTTTAGCATTTGTGAGCGATGAAGAAACAATATTCTTTAACGAGTTATAAAACTACAGGAGGAAAAAACCTAACTACAGTATCTATGGTGGGGTTTTTTTTATATAAAGACTACTTCCGTTTGGCTGTGTTTCTGTGCACTCATCTGGCATCATTTAAAGAGATGTTTAAGGTAATTATAAACTATTTTTCTGGTCACTTTTTGTAGTAGTTTTTTTAGAAGTATTTTTTCCTTACAGTTGAATTCATGTTCAAAGGTGCCCAAGCAGGTAATAAGGCTTAAACCTGCTCAGTGGAAATTCACCAAATGAAGAACCAGTCACTTTGCAAGTGGTTTTGGATCATGTTCACAGCTGCAAGCTTTAAGATACAGGTGACAGAAAACTGAACCAGGATGGCAAAGCACATTCAACAGTTGGTTAGATGTGTCTTCTTTGTGCATAACTGCAGATCAGATTTCTGCACAATAAGAGGTTATACAAGAAAAGCTGGTGTTTCTCTGTTTACTATCTATATATGTGCCCACAGCAGTGCTAATCACAGTATCCTGTGACATCATAATAAAACGCAACACCAACCCATTTGATCAATGAAACAGGCTCCACTATAAAACTTACATGAATAAACTAATCTGAGCTCATCCACTTAAAAGAGATGAAAAGAAAATGTTTAAATTCACTTAACACTGTCCCACACACACACACACAGCGCAAACAGGTATGGAATGTGGATGTTAATGACGAAGGGAAAAAGGCATCTGGTGTTGGATCTCCTCCAACATTTAATTCCTGATATCTCATTTTCTACATGTCGAAAACGTACAGAAGACTGAGAGTCTTCTCTGGATCATGCAGCAGACTGATTTATCGTTGTTATTTGAAGTGTTCGCAGACCAACTTATTTCCCAACTCAGGAAGCTTCTGGTATGTTTGTACTTGTAAAGCATGCTTCAAGAAATGTAATGCGTGCAGATGCTGGATCTGTTGTGCTCTCTGAAAAGCTGACATGCTCATCAGAAAAAATGAAAGTGCTCCATAGTTCCTTGTTCCTCCATTGGTAAATATTAACCATTAGGAAAGCTATTTGAGCAGGGCCAGTGTTTGTTACCAACCAAATCTGGTTCTCTTGCTTTGCAGTTTAAATTATTATTTGAACACATTGTGCTTTCCTCTGGCACAAAATGTAGTGACTGATTTTTCTGATCTCCAGTTCATCTCATGGCTCAGTAAATTACCAGTTATAATATAAGGCTATGAAAAGCAAAAGTACTGCAGTTGAGCAAAGGCTGCTTTCTCAGCTCAGCGTGATCCTGTGCCCAATTTGTAAATACTTTGGCTCCCTCTTGTGGTCAAAAAGAGGAATGCAACCTGTCACTACAAAATGCTCATGTTTGTACATTTTTGTACATCTTTCCATAACCCAAACCATTAAATTTTAAATAGTCTAAATAAAGGGGTATAATGTCTAGAGATTTTTCAGCACTTAACAATTTATTGAGATCATTTATTTTTAGTAAATATCCACAACTTCAAAGCAGTTCTCTCCAACAATTTAGCCCTGCCTCTGCTTATGTCTTGGATTTGTCTTACAGAACACAAACAGGCGTCCCCTCCTGCGAACAAAGAAACAGTCTTTGCAGCGCCTTTTCAGGGCAGATTTAGTTTTCATCCCAGCAGAGGGCTGGATGCAGGGAAGATGCTGACACTGTCCAAACAGAGATGGTCCACATTGAACAGAGAGGCCAGATGAATGAGGAAGCTGGAAGGAGCTGACTCTGGCTGTCAATACAAGCAGCGAGCGAGGGGCAGCAGCAAGTGTGCTAAGACATCTGTAGGCACTGGCTGCCGGTGAGGAGAAGACTGGGTTCAAGCTGCTCATCTGGGCCAACTGACGAGAAAGGGAAATGGCCAGATGCTTCAGCAGGACAGGTGTCATGGTGGAAAATGCTGGAGAGAAAATATGCAAAGACATACATGTTTAGTCTAAAATTATACCATGTAATTAATGCATTCATATTTATTTAATTGTAATGTAATTAATGCATTCATATTTATTTAATTGTAAACCTGAAGAATAAATTTTAAAAAGATATACAATGTTTCAGGTTAAGAAAGTAGTTAAGAAAAAACACCACTGAATTATATATATAACTTATACAATTCCTACTATATATCAAATATACAAGTATTTTTAAAAAAAATTATCCTCTAAAACGTATACAAGTCTAACGACAGGACGCTATGGAGAGGAGCTACACAACTTGCCCAAGGAGACGAGCTAGTTGCATGGTTTGACCTGCTAAAGCTAAATCCCGACATTAAACCAGCTCATACATTCACTACAGACAATAATAACGTCCTGACAGAATAAAGAAGGTGCAAATACCTTAAAACACGTCCAAATAGTATAAAATCGGGGGTTATACCCCTGAATGTTGTCTTTTTATGTGCTACAAACTAGCAATGCTCGTCCTGGTTTGTGCAGTTTAGCGGACAACTTCCGGTATTAATATTGTGTTCCCAAAATTATGTCTCTCAGACAAATCCCACCTCTGTTTTTAGAAGTAAAATTCTTATTTTTATATAAGCAGGCTTAGGCTCAGGGAGTTAGGAAATACCATTGTATTTGTAAACATATGAAATGATGTGAAAGACTTGTAAACGGTTATACATTTTGTGAACCTGACAGAAAAAATCCGGGTAAACTAATAATACGGAAACATTCTTCGCAAAGCATCTTGGGAAAAAAGAGACGGACGTAAACATGGCGGCCGCTTTGGGCAGAGTTCTGTCCTTCAGTAGAAATGCAAAGGTGCTCGTTTCGCCTTTGAGGTTAACTGCTGTACCTGTCCACCGATACAGTTTGGAGGTTTCCAGCACCGGTGAGCCCATTACTCACACTGGCCAGGTAGGTTTAAAATGGTTTACGTGATCATTTTCAGCTAACCCCAAGGATGTGATAGCGTTGCTAAACGGACACTGATAATGGACATAAACGCTTGAATATAAATCACTAGATCTATTTTCTTTTATGACAGATGGCAAATAATTGTACAGAAATTACCATTTAAAAAAAAATATGCTTAACATTTTACCATTTATTTTATCAGGTGTTTGATGAAAACGATCCCAGGAGAGCCAGATTTGTTGGCAAACAGAAAGAGGTAAGATCTCAACAGTAAATAAGCATTAAGAAAAACTTTAAGTGTCTTTACCATTATGTTCATCAAGATTTATTTTGGGTAAAACGTTTTTTATTCCCCAAATAAGGCAAATTTCAGCTCAGCTTCCAAATGCGACGTAACCACGGTTAATCGATTAAAATGGCTTTAAAGTATAAAAAGGACAAACAAGCTTCTTGAAATTAACATTGACATCAACATGAGAAATGCATTTTCTTTCAATAGTTACAGAAATAATGGATAAAAGTTATGACTAATGTACCAGAATAACACAAGTCTGACAGAAACATGACATTAGAAGTAGTTTTGTGGCACATCGTGAGTGGGTTTCTAAAGGCGCTTTTCCATTAGTACCTACTCCACCCGGCCTCACACGATTATACCCAGAAACAGAGCGTTTCCATCAGG
>JBAMHV010000018.1:5430953-5443076 GCA_037177535.1 Pseudomugil gertrudae
CTCTTATGGAACCAGCTCCCAGTATGTGTACGGGAGGCAGACACCCTCTCTACCTTTAAAATTAAACTTAAGATCTTGCTTTTTAAGTTAGGGATAGTCTAGCTATCCATTAGTTATGCAGTCATGAAGACATCCCATATTGCACTGAGCACTTCTTTTTACTTTCTCTGCTCCTTATCTTCCATGTAATAATAAATGACATTATTGACATCATTAACCTGTTTCTCATGTTTCTGCAGGTCTTGCTGGATAAAAGCTGCAGTGCATGTTAATCTGTCTTTTCTTTCTCTACATCCCAGCCAGTCGAGGCACATGGCTGCCCTCCCTGAGCCGGGTTCTGCAGGTTTTGCCTTCCTGTTAAAAGGGAGTTTTCCTTCCCACTGTCGCCTCATGCATGTTCAGTATGGTAGACTGGATTAAAGTCTAGACTTTATGCAATCTGTTGGTTTTTATTAAGTAGGCTATTATTCTGAATTAGCTTGAATTGGCATGTCTGTAAAGTGTCCTGCGATTATGATGTTAGGAAGTGGTGCGTTACCAATGAAGCTGAAAGCTGAATTATTGGTGCAAAACCTACACTTGATTAACTTGGGATTTGCAAACCCAGATTGCCTCTTGTATAACAGCCTCAGACATAATGGCTGACATCTGGTTTTTTGTCTTTAACCATTGGATTTTACCCCCCAAAAATTACAATTATTTAAGATGTTTTTCTGCCCATATTTTACCCTGGAAAAACAACATTTCCCCATAATCCTTCCAGCTTTTAGTAATGAACTGGATGGTTTTGAAGCCAAGTTAGTTTCTGCATCTCCTTAAATGTTTACGCTGCATAATGTCAAAGGTTTGAACCTTTTTAGCATCTTTTCCACGACCACAGGATGTCTCTTTTCACCTGACTTCCTATAAAATAATACCCTTCTCATTGCATTAGTTTGGGTTAAATAACTAAATATAATCACAAATGCTAAAGCTCTCCAGCAGGAGATTCACACTACAGTAATTGCTCAGTGAAATCCCAGATGGTGCCATTTTTTCCCTTTTTTTTGGCTCAGATGGTGTATATTATTTGATGCGATGTTTGATTAATTAAAACAAAAGGAGGCATCTATAGAACTGTAAATGTAAATGATAAAGAAATACTTTGATAATAGAAGTGCAGCAGAGGTCACATGTATCCAATATAATGTATTTGGCATTAAAATGTTAGAATAAGTAGCTTGGTTGTTCATAAATTCGTATCTTTGTTCAGCATGTACTACAAACGATTACAGTGTTTTTGCTATTTGCAAATTAAATAGATGCTATGGATCATTAATAACAAAGAGAAATCTATGTACAGATGTATTGTCAGACTTCTATGGGACACTCTGGAGATGTTTGACAATCACACATCTGCAAATCTTTGTAAACTGTGATGAACTGCATAAGATGTAGGTTTAAGAAGAAGATCCTAACGGAGGAGTATGTGGACGGCTTTTATAGGCATCTGAGTGAGCCAGCATGGTTGCTGTATTTTGAGTGTTAATGCTAATCCTGCACGTTCACAGTACAATTTTGTCAGTTGTTACCAGTACTGTTTGGGAACATTGCAAAAACACTACCAAAACGGTTCTTTTATAAAAAAAAAAAGATAGAATGATTTAAGCTTTCATCTTGCTGGAATTAGTTATTATTTTCCTATGAATAAAAGTAAAATAATCTCATGTAGAATCCCTGAGAAGCTATACAATGAAAAAAAAGATAAAAGTACCAGAAAGATAAAGTAAGAGCCTTTATGTGCACAACAAAAACAACATGAAGAAGTGGATGCGGACCAGAGTTAAAGTCAAACTTGGGGAGCTGAAGAAATTGTTAATAGTCAGGGGATCTGAAATGGAGCGAAGGGATGTGGTGAGGTAAAAGGACAAAATATTCCCAGTGCACCCAGAGTAACGCTGGAACAACAGAGCTGCATCACCAGAAAGCATCTCGGTCCCCACCGGGGAGAAAGCATCTGTGTACCGCCGCTTGATTGACATTCCATTTGTCCCGTGAAAGGTGCTCATATAGCGAACATGGCCTAACTGTCTTCCCCTCATCTGTGCTCAAAGCTTGGAAATGAAGTTATCTCCCTGTGCTGGTGCCGCACATCTTCACACAAAACATATGTCACTCAAAGAAAATGGCAATTTGTTTAACCACTGACAACGAACATGACTGAGTTTAATCTCAGTTTGGTGTAGTTTATTGGGAAATAACTTGGGAGCTAGACGGGAATGAACAGACTCCAGCGGAGTCTGAATTTTTGTCACCTTCTTTCCGGAAAATTCATACAGAGTATGCATTGCACATAGAAGTGCATAGATAATGTTATTTCCCTCTTTTTGAATATTCAATGCACTACTTATATATTAAAATATGGTCTGTTTATAAATTTATGGCATTCCTCTAGTATTTATTTCTTAAGGCTCTGCGTTCGTTAGACCGTGATTATATCTTTCTGATCTCGCTCCCCTCACATCAATCATTCATTTCAGATGCTCAGCAGGAAAAAAAAAGAGAAAGGAAACGCATCCTTTATTTCCTCCTTCCTGCATCCAGCTCCAGCTATTATGCAGTAGGTGGAGCATGGGGGTTAATGATAGAAGCGTGTTAATGTGAGAGGAGGAGGAGGGCTAAGTACCACAGAAAGTGTTTGGAAGAAGAACCAAAACAACTCCAATCACAAGTTCCTTCAATCACACTGTGTTGCATTTCAGCATTTTCTACCTTAAGCCTAAAATCTATGCAATTTTAATCTGTTTAACATGTAGATGCTTTTTAAGCCTTCCGCTTGGTTTTAGATATTTCACCTCGGAAATGCGGGCAGTACTGAAGGGCCCAAACTGGAGAAAGACTTTCACTCCCAGTTTCTGAACTGGAGCGAAAAGTTGTTATTTTCTTTTGTTGTTTGTTCTCATTTGTTTTGCATGATGTAGTTGGAGCAGAACTTTGGAAAACCAACATGGAAAGTTGTAATTAGTTTCCTTTAACATCACGTTATGGAAGCCATTATTGCTTTCAGTCACTTGACACTTTGGTACAAGTTTATACAGTTCAGTTGGGTTTAATTTAGCTTTTTAGCCAATCACATTGGCTGGTCTGATTAACTGATCAGCCAATAAACAATCTCAGGGCGACAGAGAATGGTTTGAAAAGGAAAAAATTATCCAGTGAGCAGCAGCTGTTTGTATCATTGTTGATGTCAGAGGTTAAAGGAGAATGGGCGGACTGGATGAAGATGATGAAAAGGCTTTTATTTGAGCAAAATGTTCTTTATTTTCTTCATTGACTTTACAGCTTTAAAAAGAAAGCAAATGATTAAAGTTAAGGAAAAAATTCAGGTCAGGGTGTCAGACACAAACTTCATAAAATGACAATTAGGGTACATTATTTGAAGTACTTTGCTGAACTCTAAGATGCTATGACACTAATCAGGAGTATTCCTGGTAAAGTCACAGAACAGCAATATCAATGAAAAAACAAGAATTTAGGTTAATATTCCAACTGATAAATGCTTTATTCTCTGTGCACAATGTTTCTTTTGTGTAAAATAAAAAAAACTGAGCTATAACATTGGAACAAGCGGCGTTTCAGTGGCTTTCGGGGCATGGAGCGACAGAGGGAGGCTTTTCACCCTGTTTCCAGTCATGCGTTCAGCCAGGCTCACAGAAAACCCCTCATATAGGATGCATATATTTTTATTCAACATGAAATCAGACTTTATGTTTTTTCTCCTGTCTTAAGACAAGTGTTGTTTATGTGTGTGAAAAAGTGGTCGGGAGATAGAATAGTTTTAGGCCCTGATAGTACTTCCCTCAGTGTTAATAGATTTATAAAATAAGTCTGTTAAAGCTTTTATTCAACCAGCAAAAGTAAGAAAACATGATCTTCAGTGTTATTTCCACTTAAGCAAATTGAATGCAAGGAGGTCACTCCAGAAATATAAATTAAAAGGGGAGGGGAGATAAAGATAGATTATAGGGCTCTGGAAGACCTCACCACTTACAGCTAATAACAGTGAATCATCTGAAAAGAGAGAGAATCTATCAAAGAAAGTAAAGTCAAACAAACCAGACACAAGCAAAGGGTGCAAAAATAAGATTGTCAGATGTGAAGGAGTTAAAATTACAAACTGAGACAAATTTCTGGTATTTAAAGTATTCATACTGAGGGAGCTGGTGACTAACATAAGGCAGGTGTAGTGATTGATATAATCCAGGTGTGCAAGAGGAGCGTAGATCGAGCACTAGATGAAAACGTCAGTCTCCTGTTGGGTAAAATCCACCCTTACAGTCAGACACAAACCATGTTGTGGATGAATGCAAGTCATCTTTATGTGGGACTGGAAACTCCTGATTCTTGCTGTTCTGCTGTCTGGAGCAAACCCCCTACCGTGTTAGCAAGTCTGCACTCTTCAGATTAAAGCATTATGAGACTGATCAGAAGTGTTTATTTCCAGATACTGCTGCAAACATGCCTGCCTACGTCTGGGACATGCTTGTTTCTGACTGGAAACCAGGATTTCGTGTTCCTAGATACAGACATTTTTAGATGTTTCCACCTGGGTCTTACTAAAGGCGCGTTTATGCTCGATGCAGAATCCGGTTATGCAGACAGATCGATAGTTTTGTCTCTTTCCTGTGTTGGTTATGCATTTAATTTGGTCTCTTTTCCAGGGGCTTAGCTTTTTGTTACTTCTTTTGTAAAACAAAGCAATACAACCAAAAACTGTGTGGGCAGTTTTCCGTTGCATAGCTGACACGCAACGAGCTAAATCACCAAACCAGAGAAGAAGAAGATGAATAGCAAGAAGAAAAGAAATGATGCAGAAATCACCAAAAAGCAGCACCGAAAAAGAAAAGAAAAGCAAACATAGAAGTTGAGAACAGAAAAAAGCTTAGTGGTTTTATTATTCTATTTCTACTGGTGTTTGTTGATTGAATACTTGATAGCAAAGCATTATCGCTAGCAACCAGTGTCAAAAAGCTGAGTGAAAACCGACAATCACTTAAAGAAGTTATATCGTGCTTTTAAATCCTTTTTTTTATTTAAATCATTAATTTATTGTCTGTATAAAGCAGAACTACAATGCTTTGGTCTGAATTCCTGCTTATTCTCACTCCACACACACCTTATAACCCTGTTCTGAGGTGTGTCTTCATAGCATCTCGTTTTGGTGCCGTCTCTTTAAATGTGAACAGGCCTGTTAAGCCCCGCCCCCTCCAGGTCACAGGATGTTTAACTCCACCCTGTTCAGCCATGTTTATAGCTTGATAGCAGCTATACGCTAATCTCCCAGCAGAGAAATTTTATTGGTAAGTTTACTATAAATGTCACAAATACTGTGATGTAATAGATAAAAAAAATTGTAATAGAGAAATTTAAACAGACTGAAAAATATGACCTCAAAGAATATACAGATATACAGTATGTGCAACATCAGGAAGGAATAAATTGACATTTTCTGCATTGCTAATCACTTTAAAGTGCACAAAAACATGTATTTAAGGGCTAAAAAAAAAGTATGTTTTGCATATGTCCCCTTTAACTTCAATGTAAAAGATGCATGAAAGTATCCGGGAGATGACGTTTGGATGATAAATGTGACCTTAAAACAAGGTAAGGAGGAGTCTGAAGTAACACACATGAAAAAACAGGAAAATAGACGTGGTTTAAAGTCTTATCCAGAAAAATTGAAAACCTGCAGACAACATCTGATGAACTTTGAGCATGCACGGCTACAGGCTATAGTGGATGTTTAGCTGAACTTTGGCTTTGGAGAAACTGGGAAAGCGGTATTCACTCCCAGTATGTTAGAAGAAAGTCCATCTAGCAGTAGGAAGCCTCGTAAGAAGGCTCAGAAAATCAGTGAACACTCGGTTTGGGATCAGATGATTTCACATTTCAGCTGCTTTTGGAAAAACAACTAAGATCTGAGAACATATGGACTATTAAAAAGCCAGTGTCTGTATGGGGGTGCATAACTTTTGTAGCATATGTGTGAGGGTGTCATTGACGCTGAGGCATTAATGGAATTTCAGAGACACAAGCCACTAGAAAGGTGACGGCATTTCCCAGGAAGCATGTAGTTATTTCAGCAAGTTAATTCCAGCCTTCATTCTGCACGGCCTTCATTGACAAAATGTCTCTTTGGCTTGTTGTTTTTTGTCATTCTTTGTGGCTTTTAGGAAGTTTAAAAGTATTCATTATTGATGAAAGCAAATAATTAAATTCTGACACTTTCTGAGTTGCCAAGCCTTTCTGCACGCTCATAGTCTGTCTCTCTCTGGAACAGCAAACATTTTTACATCAGAGCAGCCCACACCCACAATTGTTTGAAAGTGGCATATTGCATTATTTTGCATTGCAAGCGTTGCTTTTATTTAAATTTTACTTCTATTTCAAGCTTTACTGCTTATCTCAAGTTATACGTATTGCTGTTGCAGCTTGTGCAGCACTTTGGTCGACTTGAGTTGTTTTATATGTGTTGTAGAAAGAAACTTTGGCTTGTTTCTCTTTGTGTTAATGTTGATGAACTGTCCTCTGTCCGGGATGTACCGTGTCTCATAGCAGTTTGCTAGGGAGAGTATGGGAAATTTTAGAAACAAATCTCCATCTATTTTTGGCCAAAAGACGTTGAAGACTTACTGCGTTCTACCAGCAGACAAATCAACATAGAGGTAACTTTGCTACCTCTGCTTTTTGAGAAAAGGGAAGTGCTTTGAGACAAAGAAAACAACAGGGGAGAGTGAGCAATAAATGGATCATGAGGAAAGAAAGTAGCCCTTGCTTTTCCACCGGCCACCAAAAGCTGCCTCTTGTTAAGCACAATTGCACCCACTGGGAACAAGTGCGATCAGATCCACAAACAAGGTTGCCAACACCGAGCAACCTGTCTGACCACTGAACAGCGGCCATGGTTTGCACGCTGCTTTCTCTGCTCCTGTCTAATAACAATCTCATGGAAGATCTGGAGCCGCTGAACTCTGAGTGGGATACTATAAATGCCTGGGCCTTCTTCATCAATGATGTAGGACACTGGAAAAGAGACAAGCTAACCCTCTTAGCCACTGCGCAGCGTGTGTTAGTGGATGTGTGTGCGTGCGTGTGTGTGAAAAGACGCAGATGTGGAAAGCCTAAGAAGCAGAGAGGGAGTCGGGTTTAGGCTCAGGCAGCTCTTTAGAGTGTGTACAGTTTGAGTTGAGCCCTGGGAGGCCAGCCGTATTCCTCCCCATCACTTCCACTTCATTACTCCAGGAGCAGACATACATTATTCAGCTGCAAGCCTCAGTCCACAGGGACCGATAGACCCTTTAACAAACACTTTAACCCACCGTAGCTCACACAATGATCCGCTCTGTTTAGCTGCCCATTATCTGTCTTTGTCTCAATTGATTTTTGTGCTGCATACATGTACCCTCAGACTTATCTTTAGCTTTCATTTACAGTTAATCAGTTAGTACTTTTAATTTACCCTCATGTTGTTTGTAGTTTCCACAAACTTCACAGTAATGTCTGAAAAACTATCACAAAATTAAGCATGCTTTAATTTTTTTATTTTAATTAATTAATTAATAAGCAGCTTTAAAAATGTCAATACACTAATTGAACCATTTGAGATCAATTCTGTGAGCTTTAAGGGGATCTAGGCATTAAAGTGTACACATCAGGTCTTTCATTTAAAAGCCAAATATCTCATTCATTTTGTGTGAATAATGAGAGAATTCCAGAAAACATTTATTCATTTTAAACCTATTGTATAACATAAGCTCTCAGACGGAGGGAAGACCAGATAATTGGGGAATCACTGGTGTGTTTCAGCTGTTCAAACACTGCCAGACCTCAGCTGCCATCCTCTGGTGTGTTTGTGTTACTGCAGCTACACATGTAAGGCTCTGATGACGGTGTGTCTGCTTGTGTGTGGTGGTGTAAGCCTGAGGGTGCTTTGGGCTCAGCTTACAGTAGTTATTGAGCGGGGTGAAAGGGTCACCCACAATCTGGTGACCAGCCACAAGTAACACAGTACCTCTGCCTGCCTGCACGCGTAGTCACACTAAGGTGTGGCTGCTGATTTCACATTACTGGACCTCCCAGGGTTTAAAGCCATCTATATTTTTGCCTTGTATGGCTTTACAGACTGTTTCTACCCAGTAAATTTAGTTTATATCTATATATATATATTATATATATTTGCAAGTGTCAAAAAATGTTGCTCCATTCTGCAGGAGTGGACATACAGAAGACATTAATCATTGTATCAGTCTTCATCCTGGTTTGTGTCTTACTTTAAAGACAATGCTGCTAGGTGTCTTGCCACCATGTTCCACATCTACACACAAAATAAAGGTACCAGCTTGTACCTAAAAGGGTACGATTGCTTGTCGCTGGGGGTGTACTCCTTCCAGAGACATTTCTGTACCCTTCAGTCCTGGTACATGTTTGTACTTTATCAAGTTGTACCAGTTAAACTTTATTAAAACAGGATCATGTTAAAACGATTAATGATAGAAAATAAAATATAGATTATGACAATAATCAGACACCACAAATGGCACAAATTTGTAGTTTTTATCACTTTGAACCCTTTTTCATTGTCTGAAAATACATTTATGGTCTTTTAAAGACCAATGTTGTACTTTTGAGAGAAAATTCTTTAAAAAAATGTACCTATAGGTACAGAAACGTCCTCATCTCGTACCTCTATTTTTAAGTGTAGAAAGCTCAGCAGCATCTCATCCTGTGCGCCATGACAAAGCATGTACAATCAAACAGTGCTTCACGAATTATTAATCCCCACCAAATGCTGAAAAACTTATGCTACGCTGTTGACAGAGAAGTTGGATGCGATAGCAGTCAGTTAAGTGCTTCTTTTCTGTGCACTGACGGTCCCTGGAGAGAAACTGGGCAATAATTTCCTCAGATAGCCCCTATGGGAACGAGCCTGCTGGTTTTCTGTGTCCACTCCAATCACATCACTAATGGAGAGGCGGGTTAGCATCTGTGACAGTGGGAAACCAGATCTGTACTCCCCCAGTGTATGTGTGTATCGTGCAGATAAACAGTTGGCAGGTTTCTCCTTTCCCTGTGCATGGACACACACACACACACATCTGAGGGAAAAGCAAGCTGGACAGGGTTAATACACTCCATTAAGCTCTATTACCCTAAATGACTTGGGCAAATGAATGAGGACTCACATTACTCTGCAACTGTTTGTGTGTGTGCATTAGAATGATGGTGTGTGCACGCACGTGCACACATTTCATGTGTAATTACACTGTGAAGATATGTGACCCATGAGTCATATCTCATTATCCACAAAGTGAAAGACAGCAGAGGGAGGGGTTTCCACTCTCTGTTGCCACTGTACTTTGCCTTAAATTTAATCTTCTGGGATAATTTCAATTTTTTTTAAAACAAACCAATTTTTGTCAATAATTTGGGGATGGAAAGTGTCCTCATTCAGCACACTTGCAATTATGTTCAACTCTGCTGCTTTTTAAGGCCATTTATGCAGAAAATTGCTTCATGGTTGATGCCAACATCAGCACGCTAACATATAACATGCTCATTAATGCTAGCATGCTTATCTAGCATCGTGGTTACGCTTATTGACATATTTACATCGATGCTGCATTTATTTCTGCCGCTGGTCCCACCAGGTTTCCAGTTTTTAGCTGGAGTTAACAGAAGACGGATGCCTGGATCTTTTCTGGTTTGGGGCATAAAAAACATTTTAACAGGACAACAATGAATCACTGAGGAACATCTGTTTGTTTACATCTATTTCCTGTCTCGCTATTTCTAATTCAGGGTTGCAGAGGCGCCGGACTGGATCCCAGCAAGCCGAGAGAAGGAGTGTGCCCTGTACAGGTAACCAGTCTATCTCAGGGCCAAAACAGAAAGACAGACCACCACTTCAAGGGGGGAATTAGAGTGAACTTATCGTACATGAGTTTGTACGGGGGAAATTTAACAAGCCAGAGGGAACTCACACACAGCCTACTCAGGCAAACTCCTCGCAGAATGGCCCCAGTTTGAACCCCACAGACCCTAACACCCCCACCACACACACACACACACCACCCCCACCACACACACAACCACACCCATCTGCTTTTCACCACACTACTGCATACTTGTCAGGCATAACATTATTGTTGTAATCCTATTGATTACATACGAGAGCCTTCGGTCACACTACCGACATAACATGACAGTATCTGAAGCATCCTGGAACTTTTCAGCCTACATGGTTTGCCATATTAACATTTCTTACAGGGTTTTTACAAGTTTACAAGTCATTTTAAAAGACCTTTATTGTAGTTTGCTGTATTGGGATTTTTGTAATATGATGTTAAAAAATGCAGGTTTCCAGATACTGTGTAAAATTTATTTTCTGTCATTTTTAATGATACTGTGTAAATATTGTATTGATTATAAATTTTTTAAAATGTACATAGGATTATTTTTGTTATCTTTATGGAATATTTCACCAGTATAAAGTAATTACATGAAGATTTGTTTAAATGTGTTAAAGAAAGGAAAGAAAATTCTTCACATCTACTCCTAAACCCTGGTTTTACCTTCCTGATGTTGGAGCCTATCTCACCTGGACAAGTTGCCAGTCCAGAAACAGTATACTATAGTAAGAAAATTAGTATTTTAGTTATTAGCATGCTAATGTGCTAATAGTATATGATGCTAACATTGCACTGATATGCATTTGTCCCGTTTAAGGATAAAATAGAGATTGTTTTAAACTTTCTTTGCTCTGCGTGTTTAGCCCAATAACCATAAAAATCACCGCAGTTAACTTTTTTAATTAACATCAGACTTCGGTAGAATAAATCACACCTTATTCAGGGTTGTTTTCAACAAGAGAACAGGAGCAAAAGTGTCTCAAATGGGACTTTTTGCCAAAATGAGACCCATATCAGATCCTTTTTAGGACAGTCTGTCTGCACTTTGGCTATACGATATCAGGAAAACTTGGGATTTATGTTAAACATATACAGTCTATGGCGTTAAACAAAACTTGATGCTGTTTTTTCCACTTGCAAAACTTTCATGCATGAACGTGTAATAAGCTTTAAAGCTTTATGACAACATTAGGACCATTGTTTTGGCAAATGCTAGGTATGCTTTAGTAAATAGTTTCTTCCTCTTAATAAAAGTTATTCAGTCAGCAATACAAACTGATAATGTACAATGATGTCATGCAGCCTAAAGGCTAGAAATAAGATGGAAAACTCACAGTCTATGCACATGAATAAAGATTTTATTCGATCAACTTTTGATAAATGAACAAGATACATATTTTATGTCAAGTGTGAATTGGCAGGTATTAAAATTTATTCTGTCAAATTAAGCAGAGTTTACATTAATGCACTGATGAAAATCTAAATAGCTTTAAGATTGCCCTAACCCTTGCCAGATGTGGACCGCTAGCTAGCCATGCTGCTGTACTTGCCGGCAGATACAAGCTAATGAAGGCTCATAGTAACACACAAACACACAAATTCCCTGGGCTTGCCAAAAATATTTGGCATGCCTTGCAGATTATGTGTTTGTTTTCTCTCTTGCTACCAAAATGGTTCGAAAAAAGCAACACAGATTTTTCTGCAACATCATTTTCACCACTTCTCACCAACAAACATTTCACTAAGCTGAACAGCTGCCGTTAGCATGAACATATGCATAGCATGTATGCATAGAGCATGTATACATAGAGCATGTATGCATAGAGCATGTATGCATAGAGCATGTATGCATAGAGCATGTATGCATAGAGCATGTATACTTAGAGCATGTATGCATAGAGCATGTATGCATAGAGCATGTATGCATAGAGCATGTATGCATAGAGCATGTATGCATAGAGCATGTATACATAGAGCATGTATGCATAGAGCATGTTTGCATAGAGCATTTATACATAGAGCATGTATGCATAGAGCATGTATACATAGAGCATGTATACATAGAGCATGTATGCATAGAGCATGTATGCATAGAGCATGTATGCATAGAGCATGTATGCATAGAGCATGTATGCATAGAGCATGTATACATAGAGCATGTATGCATAGAGCATGT
>JBAMHV010000018.1:5443176-5455561 GCA_037177535.1 Pseudomugil gertrudae
CATAGAGCATGTATGCATAGAGCATGTATGCATAGAGCATTTATACATAGAGCATGTATGCATAGAGCATGTATGCATAGAGCATGTATGCATAGAGCATGTTTGCATAGAGCATTTATACATAGAGCATGTATGCATAGAGCATGTATGCATAGAGCATGTATGCATAGAGCATTTATACATAGAGCATGTATGCATAGAGCATGTATGCATAGAGCATGTATACATAGAGCATGTATGCATAGAGCATGTATGCATAGAGCATTTATACATAGAGCATTTATACATAGAGCATGTATGCATAGAGCATGTATGCACAGAGCATGTATGCACAGAGCATGTATGCATAGAGCATGTATGCATAGAGCATGTATACATAGAGCATTATTACAGTTTAGGCAGTTGCTGCAATACATCTACATCATGCAGGCTAATACTGTGAATAGTACAAATCAGATTTCTTTTTATATTGCACTAAGTTTAATAAAATCACATTTAAGCTAACTGTAAATCCATCTCATGGTCTTGTTTGTGTCAAAAGCATGTTTAAAACAACAGGTAGACCAATGTGCTTTACAAATAGGTGTCGCCAACGCTTTAGTATCACCGGTATGATTCAGACATCATAATCCTGCGCCCGAGAAGGAAAAAAAATGGATGTAAAGACTGGACAAAAACATTACCAAAGCATACTTTTGTTGGCTCTGATTGTGAATCTTTGGTTCTTCACAAACCTGGCAACCTGTGCATGCAAATAATTTAAACACAAACCTGCCACCGGTTTTGTTTGACATTGTTTTGAAGATATGAAATTGACTTTTCAGCTGATGCACAATAAATCTGTCTAATAAAATCTTTTTATTGGGCACAAAGATACAAAGTTGTTGAAGGAGGTGTGATGTAAATGTTACAGCAGGAAAACGTGAGCGTTCATGGCTTCAAAGTTCACACAGACACGGATCTTTTGTGCTGCTTTGATGTCCCCAAGGTCATTTTTGGCCCCTGCAAAGTCAACCAAAGACTAACTAGCTTAATGACATGCAAACAAGAAGACTTTGATAAGCCCAAACCAAGACGCAGTTTACAGAAATAGCTAAGATGGAGCCTTCCTTAATTTTGTGCAGCTTCTCCGCCCCAGCTCTAACACACCAGCACGTCTCAATGGATTCTGAACAAAGACACAGCGAGTCCTCAGCCTCCTCCGGACTCTCCCAGCAGCTCACCGAGCTAAGTTGCTATGCTATGACAAACCAGTGGATAAACATTGTTTCAAAATGGCTGAAAAGAGGCAGCGATGCGAACACCCAAAGACAAACCCTCCCTCCATCCTAATCTGCGTCTTCCCTCAGATTATTGCCATGAATAGGCGCACAACAGAAAAGACTTATCGCCCCCCTCTCTTTCATTTGTTGCGTGTATTTTCCCTGTATATTAAATTTGTCTTTTTTAAAAGGCAGTGACAATGTTTGCTGTTTGTCTGTACGGTACTCGCAGCTGCAACACGACAATAAACGCAGGCTAAGCAGCAGCACTTGGTAAACTCTGTATTGTGGAGCTTGTTGAATTACCCATGAGTTTTGATACTTTGCTTTGTGCGAATGCTTAATTCCACTAATCCCTATGATAGTGAATGGCGTAAATTCCCTATGATATCTAGTCTGGGCTAAACATTTGCTCACTTACGTATACACTGAGTACAGAAAATTATTCTTTTGACAACATTAGAACAGATTTAACCCAGTGCCCTGCTTATCCCGCAGTGACACGCATTAGCTTCATTGGTTTCAATGCATCGGGAGGTGCATTTCCATTTCAAATTACAGCTCAGAAGCCAGCACACCCACACAAACACACACATGCACATCGCTCAAACAGAAAAGAGTGTTACTGGAGCAGAAAGTCCATTAGAAATAATAAGTTGCATTATCATTATTTCTTCACTGCATATTTTCTTCCTCAAACCCATCGAGGTCTGCCAGTTAGCGATCATTGTTTTCCCTTTTCCTGCCCCCTTAAAGCACCTCCATGGCTCTAGTTCTCTTTCCTTGACTCTTTTATCTGCTTCATCATTCCCCCTTTTTCTCCTCCTCTTCCCATGTCTCCCTCTGTCCAACTGGCCCTCTCAGTGGGGCTATAGAGTCCTAACTTGTCTACATTTACCCCCTACGTTGGCTGACCAATAGGGCTGTTGAGAAGAGAGTCCCTCTTTTAGCACGTTGCTATTCTGCCCGAGTCGGCTCATGCTCTCTGTTTTCACGACCTCTGACCCGAGGCCATGGCAACATTGGCAGGAATGTCAGGAGTGATTGGCAGGATAAAGAGTGCAACTCCTCTCTCCTGCAGAAGCGGATTTGAGACACTTTGAGAGGAGAACAATAGCGGATTTGGGCTTGATTGGATCACTGATGAGCTGATGACTGTCAAAAGAGCACGTCATCTTTACATAAGTCCTGATTATCTCTGCATGGCAGAGGAGCGATGAAGACAAGGAAGGCTGACCGCTGTAAGAAAAGGCATGGGGAGAAGGGGAGGGAGGCTGTCAGGGAGTTCACCCCCATGCAGAGTGCCTCCAAAGGGGAAAGAGTTGCACACGAGGGCTAGGCTACAGGGCCTGGACCTCTCTCATCCACTGGGGGCCTTTAACAAATCTATTCAGGCGACCAGGGGTGCTCATACATGTGGCCATAATCACAGAAGGATGGCTTGAGGGTGGGAGTGTGAGGGGGATGACACATGGAGGCAATCATTGTTTAATCCCTGACCATCCCATCCAGATGACAGAAGAGCACAGAGAAACAGAAAGATATATACGTGGAGGGTGAAATGCTGGTAGAAAGGAGCGGTGGGACAGGCAAATCAAAGCTAAATCCCTTCCATAATCTGCCTCTTTAATGGGGATTAGAGCTCATCAAAGAGCACATATCAGAATACCAAAGTACCAAGGAAGACTCTGTTCACACTGAGAGTTTAAGGGGCTGATACGACCAGTTGATATCCACTTGATTGGCTCTGATTCTTAAACTGATCCTGTAGATGGCCATCCAACATTTTACATTTTTACCATAATGAGTATAAGCGTTAATCACGTCCAGAAAGTCAAACCTCCTTGTCATACTTTCACATTTTTAGGTTTAGCTAGAAAACAACATCAAGGTCTGCAGTCTTCCATGATCCCAATACTCAATTTACAATTAAAAACTACACACACAATCTGTTCTCTGCTCACAGAAAGAAAGATGAGAGCCAGGTATAAATATGATTTTCTTTCCTTTGTGGTCCTTTTCTTTGTAAACCATTCTGTACCAGCACTCCATTTAAAAAAGTTTCAGACCAGTTTGGGGAACAAACAACCAGTACGGAGCCTAAACCAGACACTCTGAAGAAGTTTGCTGGAGCCTTCGCCAGAAAACACAAATCACAGTGCAGATCTGTACGCTTTTTCCACTCCCTTCATAGCGAAACATATTTTGGGCACGCGGTGTAACCGATTACACATCCATTTGATGTCATTTTCAGGTCCATTATTTTAAGCTTTGTGATTTCCAACTATGAAAGAATAGCATATTGTTTGGGAACTTGGAAGAACAGTAGCGCGGTCTGGCTGGGACAGAGTGTAGAAAAAGAAAGTGTATGCAAGCGAAATGGTGGCTTATAGTCTCCTCAGCGGTGCTGATGGCAGTCTCTCAGAGCTGGCAGAGGAAGTGAAAATGGCCTCAAGTGTCTGGCTTCCTTCCATGCCTCTCTCACATCAATGACTGCTCTCACTGCACAAACACTGCCTCTCTACATTTGCACTCTTCAGACTCAGATATGCTCTTTCTATCTTATGTTTTCTGACACTTTCTCTGTACAGATACACACATACTGTGTAAATGAAGCTTTTTCTGGGGTTTTTATCCTACATTAGTTTGCTCTGAAGCACTGCTTTGAGGCATAGCTTAAGCTGTTGCCCATTCACACTGTACGCTAATATTAGCTTTTCCTTCTGCTGTCTCTTGTTGCTCTAAGCAAACCATCCAACAGCATCAGTGCTTTCAAGAAGGTTTGCTATAAAATGATGCTCCCCTGATCAATCACTGTGCTACGGTTACTGCTACAGTAGTTCAGAACCTAAATTTAACATTCAATAATTTACTAGTGAAGCTAAATCTAAATTAGGTTGGATTGCTAATAGGCTCATTTTACCAATATCTTTTTTGTCCCATTAAAGACACGTCAGAGTTTAAATATTGTTGTTTTGTGGTCACTTTGTCAACTAAACCATTGAATTAATAATAGTATTAGCCTTCTAAGTATGTGTATACTGTTAGGACAAACTCTTCCCTTTTTGTTTCAAACTAATGAGTAATGTTGTTTACTCTATTGGCGGTGACGCTAACGTTAAATGTCGAGGTTTCATAACTAAACTAGCCAAATAAAATGACCTTAGCTTTGCTAATATGAGAGCTAATATAAGATGCTTCAGTTTTGAACATGTTTTTAAAAGTAATGAAGTCATATACTACACTAATGGTGATCATGTCTATCTGGAAAAAATGTGAAAGGTTTAACAAAACAATTGTTTGTAGCTTAAATGACCAAAGTTTCTCAGCTAAACTACCAACGTTAACATTATCTTAACTACTACTACGCTGAATCTTGTTTACTTAAAGCTATAAAAAAAACATTTGATTTGTGAACATTGTGTTTTTGAAGTCTCTAACTACCTAAATTACATTATTAATAATGACATCAGTTACTTTGTTGGATCTGTTTAGTAAAATCTTCTAGTTAAATGTGATGTTATTGTTTAACTTAACATGTTGCTATGAATCTACCTTCATCATCACATGATAGCCTACTGAACAATTATGGTTATTTTGCATTTAATCTTGTTATGAGACAGAGAAACCTTTCCATATTGCTTAAAATCGCCCAAACTTAGAAATCCTGCATCAATAAATCGGCCTATTCAGCAAACTCTCATCACATTAGCATTTCTCGATAAACCCCTGCTCTCCAGTCATTGAGCTTTATGGGCCTGAACATCATGTGTCTAAGTCCATTACGTTGATTACTCTTATTTTTGTCTGTGTACACATAATGCGTTCTGGACATCTGCATGCTTTTTTAATTTTATTTTTATTTACCTCATTCACATTCTTTCCCAAAGAATATAAAAGCTGTCAAGGTGACTTCTCCAATAACACTTCATTTATCAGCTTATCAACTATTTAAATGTTCTCATGTGGATCAATGAAGTCTTATCTAATCTAGGGGAAAAACTAGTGACACCTTTTCCACCTTTGCAGACATTTTAGCATAATTCTATTATGATAATGTGCTAAAACTTTCGTCATCTAAAATTTAGTACAAATGGATATTGCACAGGCCACATAACCTGCATGGACATTTTCCAGTGAGCAACGAACTGGTCTTAATCTACCGGCTGTAAAATGTTTTATTGAAAGTTTGATAAAGTTTAAGACTGCCTGGGTCACTCGACAGGCCAACTCTTGAATTACGAGTCCCGCATGGTGTGTTTTGAAAAAATGCTTTGAGGAAATACTCTCTATTAGCAGCCTCAAGACCCCCAACCATCCTTTTTGTTACTATCTTTAGGCCTATGACCGTCATAAGGATGCCACAGAGACACACAACCCTCTCCTGCCTCCCCTCCCATCCACCTCCTCCTGAGCTGCAGCCCCCACACTGGCTGCTGGCCTTTCCTTCTCGTCTGATCCATATTTCAGAGGCGGCAGCAGTGGCACCGAGGGGGTATAATCCAACATTAAAGCAAGGAGGCCCCAGCTAAAAGCATAGGCGCAGGTTCAAAAGGTCCTAGAAATCTTCGATTGTGATTTCCGCAGCGTTTGCAGTGGTTTTCTTGGCAGTTTTGGCAAGAGTGCAGTTATCTACAGTGGTAGGAATTTTCCAGGGCGGATACTGGACAGTTCAAGCAGCGAGAAATGTTTCACACAAGTAGACCAAAAGAGTTAAAAGTAAATTAATCGTAATAAATATATAAAATGAAATGTTATGTGTAGAATAAAGCTGGAGGCTCACACGGCAATAAAACAGACATCTGTGCTGATATTTGGCATTAATACCGAGCTACATGAGAACACAGCTCAACAGTTTGTGAAAAATAAATGTTTTGTGCTTACTTTGGGAAGTATAAATGACCTCCTCAACCTCCACTTTGCCCCGCTTTCCTCGTGTTATCTTAGACGTAACAGGATCAGCTTGAATTTACACCCAAAGGGGAGCAGTTTTGCAATAACAAATGACTATAATGACATATATTTTCTTCCCAAAAAATATATTCTTTAAAGACAAAATTCATATCCTGTATTTACAATATTCAAGATTTTCATTCACAACAGAAGAGCAGAAGTAAAAACCGAGACATAAAAGACGTACATGGGGACAGAACAAAAACAGGTCTGTTGCATGAAGCTGCGTAGTAATACTATGACAGGTCACCCATTCAGAAAAATAGCCTTCATTTATTGTTCTCCATTAAATAAAATTATTCCAATCCATTTTCCTTTCATATTTTATTTTTTCTTCATCTTCTCATAATGTCGTTGTCAGAACTCGCTGTGATGTTGTCCCGTGGTGAGGTCTGAGGAAAGAGAAGAAGCATTTTTTTTAAATGATGGCTTTAACAAGAAGTACTGGAGACATTTTACAAGTTAAACAACATTTTCACAGTTATTCCTGCTATTTTACCATCATCGTTTACACACATTTGAATAAGGGACCATTTTTAATCATTTTAAAATAAATTTTTCAATGAAAGACTAATAAATCATTTCTTGTCTATTCATGCTTCAGTTTATTCCTGACGTTGCTTTTCTTTTACATACATTAGCTTATTTTGCTGAGGGGACGTGAATAAATGATGGCAGATTATTTAAATAACATACTAGTAATAAACTCATTGTTGGATGGAAGAAGAGGGGGGTCTTTGGATGGCTGCCTGACAAGGCGTTAAAGTGGGAACTCAATCATATGATTTATGTGCTGAGGTCTGCCTCCTGCCCAGTCAGGTGGAACAGTGTTTACCTCTGCTTTGAGGTTCATTTAGCCGGAGACGTTGAGGCAAATTAAAAGAAAAGCTTGATTATGATTAAATAGATTTTGTACCTGTCAGTGATCAGCTGAAAAGGGGACTTGAGGGAATCAGTCCTGTGGTCACTTTCCTCATCTGAAAAAATAAAACAAACAAAATGGTCAAATAAAAAAAAAAGTCCAATCTGGTTTTGCTTGATTTGCTCTTGTTGCCACGTGGCTGCAGGTAAAACAAATAAAGCCAGTAAAACACACGCACACACATATCAAGTCATCAATTCAGACAGTAAAATGTACCATCTCTTTTTGGACTGAAGCTTCCCGTCGACTCCACATCACTGTCGTCCTCCGTCCCCGAAGTTCCTGTGCCAGCCGTGGCTCGTCGTGCGTCATGACGCGCAGCCGGAACTGTACCGAGAGGCAGGTGTCCGGCCGGCGCACCGCTGAGGAGCGACCTCATGTTCAAAATTGAGTTGGCATTGAGCAAAGCCGCGTTGGCCCAGTTGTGCAGCTTGCCAATCTGGCATGTGTATATTCCATGACCCGGGAGTAAGGCCGGGTGGCCGGTGGAGGCCAAAGCCGCGTGGTGCGCGTAGGCCGCATGGGTGGATTTGTGAGAACTGTCGGGAGCAGTTGCGGTCTCAGCCAGTGACCAGATTTTTGGTTTGCTCTGCGGGGGTCTCTGGCACTCCTGTCTGGTGGGCGAACGATCCGCTGCGAGTTTGCCACCAGGCGACAGAGGAACACCCGCCTCCACAGAAAGCGTCCTGCTGCTCTCAGAACTCCTGGACTCGGAGGCCTGCTCTCTGGCGGACAGGCCCGCCTCTCCCTCTGCTTTCAGCAAGTCCTGCTCTCCGTCTCGCTGCTCTTCGGGTCTCTCGATGTCGACAGTTTCCAGATCAATCTCCTCCTCATCATCTTCGCCGTCGCTCCCGTTCTTACCGGGCTCATCCTCGTTGTCGCTGCTGAAGATGCGGCCGTCCCGGTCCTCAGCGCTGCGGCCCCATGTCACCTTGTTCTCCTTTTTCAGGCGTCTGCGTGCGTTGGCGAACCACGTGGATACCTTAAAAAAACAAATATATTACTCAATTATTAAAACTCGGGAGATCCAATAAAACTACGAGTTTCACTTTTAAGATTTACTTTTTAAAAACTTGATTAACTCTTAAGTCCAACTTCTTATAAATGTTTATCACTCTGATAGGCCTGCAACATGACAGCAGGATGGACTTAAATAAACTGTATGATGCGTTACAAACAACATATTTACATTAAAACTGATCACCGCAACAAAAAAAGTGTTCTCAGGTAATTTCCTCTCACCTGTGTGAGTGTCATCCTCGTGATGATCGCGAGCATGATTTTCTCTCCTTTGGTGGGGTATGGGTTCTTCTGGTGTTCCTGCAGCCAGGCCTTCAGGGTGCTGGTTGTCTCCCTTGTGGCCGTTTTGGCCCTCGTCGGGTCACCGTACGGGTACTGTCCGTATGGGTAGAAGCACTGAGCAGCGTGAACGGGCAGAGAAGCTGGATGGGACCCCGGGCCGTCTTTCAGCTCATACTGTGAACCCTGCAATGTGTTGATAAGAGGAGGTGGAAGAGATGTGGCAACTTGTTGAGCGACTTGTCTGGAAAGTTTTTTTTTTGTGTGTGTTTGTGCTGCTAAATAAACATTTTGGCAATAAAAAAAAAAAAAGATTTAGGGGATGTCTGGAGATAATTAACAGCTACCAATGAGAATTTATTAATAAAAAACAATTTATGCATTTAAAAATATGCTTTAAATTTTCATGGATTAAAAATGTAATAAACTTATATAATTAGGCTATTATTTTTATCAAGTGAGCACATTTATTTGAAAAAAATGTTTCCCTTTTTTCTCAGTTAATAGCTATTTTTAAATAAAACATGAATGAAAGTCTTCAAATAAATAAAGTTATTTCCTTAAACTGTAGATCGTTTTCAGAAAAAAATACATTTGAGCCTGAAATAATAAAGTTAAATTTGATCTATTATATCTATTTTATCTTGATTTCAATCTATAAATATTATATTATTATATTATATAACTTCTCTTTAAAAACTATAACATTTCAATATGTAATAAACTTCTTAGAATTAAAATAATCAGCTTGATTTTGATGACTCAGTTAATATAAAAAATTCTTAATTGGAAATTATATCAGTCAAAATAAAAACTTAGTCCAAAATAATATATATAATTTTGTATAATTATAACAATAATTATCATTATTACCACCCGTGTTGTTTTTCTTCTATAACTCATAGAAAGTCTTACCATCTGAGATATAAGGGCCAGGTCCGCGGCTCCGCTGTACGGCAGGAAGGCACTGTAATTATGAGCCGCCCACGGGCTTCCGTACATTCCCAGCATCGAGCCAACAGCCGCAGCGGTTGCGGATGAGCTCACGCCGCCCTCTGTGCCTCCCTCCCGGGCAGAGGCCGGTCGCTCGCTCCCGTACACCTCATGGGAGGCGTTGAGGAACTGGGGGTACCCCAGCTGAGGGAAAGACATGTCCGGGGAGGAGGTAAAAAAATATCGCGCGCTGCAAATCCCCTCCACTAAAGTCAAAGTGGAAAAAAAGTGCAGGAAAAAAAAAACCGGAGAGAAAATAGAAATCCCCAGCAAGAAGAATAAAAGTGTCAAAAGGGGTGTCTAAACCATGAGATGTCCCCTTGTTTTCTTTTTCTTTCTTTCTTGTTTTGGAAAGTGCCAAGTTTGTCCGCTTCTCCTCTTCCAGAGTTGCAGTATCAGAGCCGCACTTTTGCACCTCGCGCTCGGGAGTGATGCGTGCGCCTGGCCGCAGGAGCTTGTGGATGTGGAGCTGACTGACTGATTGGCAGCCTACTTAAACACCAAGCTCCTCCTATGCCCGGGGCAGGCGATTAGTGCATTGGTTAGCCTAGGTCGTCCGTGTGTGTGCGCGCGTGTGTGTTGAAGTGTGTGATTTCATTTCTCCAGTGTGTCAACAGAAACGGAAACCTGTAAGCGTCCAGGCCCGCGCGTCTCATGCGCCACCCATATAAAACACCACTATCATTATTATTGATCAGAGATGTTCTAGAACCCCGCCTTCACATTTCCGCTGACTCTCGGAGTAAATGAGGAGATTCTTGGCGAGCAGATGGGCTCCGATGTGCTCCACCGGGTCAGCGAGGGATGTCCGCGATTATCGCCGGATGTCAGAGGAGCATATTTGCTCTTTTTCAGGTATAATGACAGAGAGGATAAGAGATGGTAGAGATGTGAAGCACGCAGGAGCTGTGGAGTGGAAAATGACAGATGAAGGAGAAGAATAGACCATACTGTACTCGTGACAGGCCTGAGATCAGTTAGTGATGCTGGGCGAAAGGTCCATTATTGAGATGCACAGAATAAACTCATTTAGCACGAGTGTTTTAGAGCAGCAACTCCCTTTAAAGACACACTCCTCCTGTCACACACCCTGTCACACACTCACTTGGCCAGTACTAATGAGGTTGAGCACCCTGCTCCCTGCTCAGAGGCCCTGTGGCCCTCCTGGGCTTCCTCAGAGGTTAGCTGTGTAATTACTCCATCCCCATAAATACAGATTCATCATTTCACACTCTGAGCCCCTGATGAGCTTGGTTGAGCTGAGAGTGAGAGAGAGGATGGAAGGATGGAAGGAGGGTGGAGTGTGTGAGAGGGGAGCAAGGAGGGTAGGGGGGGATTTAATGATTTAATTACAGTGCTTAAAGCCCACTTTGGCTAAGTGATGGTCCTCTCACCATCTCTTTTTCGTTGTCTTCCTTCTCGGCACTGGCACCTAAAAGGCTTTACTCATGAATCTCAAAGCTGTTTTCCTAAACACATATTATGACGAGCACGCTGCTGCATAAGCGTGTGTGTGTGTGTGTGTGTGAGAAACAGTGAGAGAGAGAGGGAGAGATGCTTAATCTCCATGGCATTTTAAATGGCATTCATGGAGGGCGGCTCGATCCTCATTGCCAAGGTAAATGGAGCCAGGGGACTCTCCATTTCAGCTCGATAAAAGAGCAATGTTAAAGACCCTCACCGCTTCCCTCCTCTCTCTGCCTCCCTCTGTCTCGTTCCTCACTTAAAATTAATGTTTTTCTCATGACAGGGGAGGGAAACGAGACATATCCACCATCTAATAGGATAATATAGCCCCCATTCAGCACCATCACCACCGCCGCCCCTCCCTCCTCTCTCCCTCTCTGCCTTTGTAGCTGCCTGATTTCCATAGTGTCTCTGTGGAGAGGCAGTTAATGAATTCCTCTGAGCTGGAGAAAAGGGGGAGAATGGTTTGGCGGTTTAGAGGGAGAAAAAGGCAGGGAGAGGGGTGGGGAGGGGAGAGAGAGGCTTTGAGCTGTGCCATTCAACTTCACAGTCTCGGCCTGTTTGTGCATTCACCGCGTGTGTTTGTGTGTGTGTGCTGTGTGTGTGCGTGTGTCTTTTAACATGAACCTGCTAAGACTACCAAATATTTAGACTGGCCTCAGACCTCTTTTTTTATGGCGATGGTGGATTGAGGGATCTCAGGAGGCAGCTTGACTCTATTTGAATCCCATTGCCTGCTATTAGCTCAGCACAGACAAAGGAATAACTTACTGCAGGAAACATTCAAATACAGTCCCACAATCCACTCACAGTGGCTGTTCCCCCCCGAGTAATTTGCAGTGAAGTAAATGAGGACACCCTAAAATATCATAGAACAGATTCTTTATTCTCGACAAAGAAAAGATGACAGCGGCGTCGCCATAATTACTCTGTATGCAGAGTTGATTTTGCAAAAACTAAGTCAGATCTTAGGAAACGACATGAATGAAACACCACGTCATGGGGAACGACACCCACACAAGTCGCATGCAGTATGCTCATAATGCAAAAACAATGACACAAAATGTGTCTGAAATGAGCAGCAGAGCAGCACATTCAGCAGCGATGAATAATCACAAGAAAATAATTGATTAAAGCTGTTCCTCACAGTTAGAGAAAGCAGTTTAAATATCAGTTTCATTGCAGTTTGTAGGCTGGATGGGGTTCAGGTTGTCCGAACAGATCTTTGATACTGGGCTGATGTCACATCAATGCTGGAAACCTGTTACCTCACCTCCATCATGTGCATTTAAAACCTTAAACAGGTTAAACAGAGCATTTATATGCCTGCTAGACCACCAGTCCATCAAGAATGAATTAAAAATAACAGCTGAGATGAAGAAGTGAATCATTTTCTCCTTACTGCATATCTACACTGTAAAATTAAACATAATGTTTCAACTTAAAAATATGAGTGAAAGGGCTGCCTTAAAATTTTGAGTTAAATGAA
>JBAMHV010000018.1:5457273-5467820 GCA_037177535.1 Pseudomugil gertrudae
TTATTTCAAGGGTATTTTTTAAAAGTGCTGCTAAAAAGTAATTATTTCTACATGTTTAATTGATGCGCATTGTTTTAAAAAATTCCCATTTTTAAAAACACCTTTAACATTTTACTTTTTCTCTTGTTGTGTCATCGTACAAACCCTAACACGTCATAGACAAGGTGGTTTTTTCCAAGTAAAACCAAAGGTAACAAAACAACGCTTGTTTTCATTAAAACAAAAATACATTTCCTCCAGTAATAAATCAGAATGGGTCGGATTAGATTGGCGTTATAGGAGAGCGATGCTTCACAAAAGTTGATGTGCTTTGCAAGCTGCAAACATTTCTTCTTTCTGTTCTTAGTTAGTATAAATGAATGGTCTTTGCATGCTGTGTAATCAGTTTCCAGGATGTTAGAGAGATTGCAGAGAGGGAAGCAAGGACAAGCAGCAGCAGGATAAAGAAAAAAACCTGTCCTCACCTACTCGACAGCAGAGATAAGCAGTGATAGATTCAGCTCTGACCTGATGTTAAAGCAGATGGATCACTCTGATGCATACCAGATAAGCCTGCCAGCCTGAGGTAAAGCATTCAGCCATCCAGTCAAATGATCCCTCAAACTGAGCCCTTACTTTTTCTATCACTCTGTATCACTTTTTTTCTTTCTTCCTGTCATCACAGAGCTCTCTGACATCCAGCACTGGAGATGTCATTTCTTAATGGCGTGTATCGCCTGTTATATCAGTGGCAGTGTGACCTGACAGCCTGGAGATGGATCCTCCACCTCCAACGTTTTGACCCAGAGGGGAAGCATGACAAAGAGCCTATCATTAGCAATTAACGGGCGAGCCGACGTTTGTTTGTTAACAACTCCTTAAGAAGTCCAATGGGGCTCATTTACAGTGGATGGGGTTGATAACAAACTTTGACCTATGTGAGCCGGGTCTCTTTGAATCTTTTAAACACGGAAGCCTCCCGCTTGTGAAACTTGGCCGTGTTGTCTTTTTACTCGGCCGAGAACGGCCGTTAAAAACTGCTCCATCATTCCCCGCAGAGAGGGCGATAAAAACGAGCGATGTTCAACAAGATTGCTGACTGGAAAATAGAAAAACAAAAAGAAAAAGGTGAATTCAGTCCTTCTATTCTTTACAGAAAGACTTAGCGGGGGGGCTTTTCTCATGGCCAAGGATCTGATTGTTTTCTAAACGGATTATTAACTCTTTTGTTACAGTAGGGGTCACTTTAATGCTTCTTAGGCCCCATTAGCATTGCTTTAAAGAGCACACACACACACACACACACACACAAGCACAAAGATGGCTGTGTTCTAGGATTTGGCATCTCTTGTCTTTGTTGTTCACGGTGGGAGTGGAATGATACCGTTATAATGCTGTTAAAGACAATACTTTAACTTAAAAAGGAGTGTGAGGGAAGGGGTGTGTGAGTGTGTGTGTGGCTCATGATGAAAAGGTGCCCTTAGGAAGACCAGAGAGCTTAAAGCAATAGTGCTGACTTGAGTGGACATTTCAAAGAAAGTGCCGTTACACAGTCCTCTCCTTGAGAGAAAGAAGGATCAGCCCAGGCTTAAGGGAAGCTGCACAGTATCATGGGGGAGGCAGGATGGACTCCACTGTATAACATGCACTGTTTAACTATATTTTTAATGCCATTATTTGCTTTCTTTTAATCAATTTGAAGGAATAAGAAGCCCCACCCGGGAAAGGTTCAGGTCAAGGCATCTCAGGACCGCAGAAGTGTTTGCTCTTTGGCTCATATTGACCATATGAATGTGATGCTTGTGGTCGGGACCCCAGAGACCCTTGGATCCTGGTTGGGTGCCTCCCCCAGCTTTGAGCTGCCGTTACTGGGGAAGGATAAAGAGGGTATCCCTTACAGGTCTGACCTCCAGCCACCCCTTCCATCAGAGCGAAGGGGTCAGAGGTGAGATCAATTGGCTCCCTACGGCCCACTGTCTGTAACGGGACTTAATCACCTTATTAGCTGCAAGCGAAGAAGGGGGTGGTGTGGGTTTGGGGGGTGTCTTTCATTTAGCTGAAATGGAAGTTCCTGGCTTATATAATAAGCAATTTTGTTTGTTAAACAAAGTTATACATGGGATCTTTTGTTGAAGTGTGTGGACAGGGCTGCTTGTTTGGCTATGTGAGTATGGTAGTAACTAGCAGCATGTGTTCAGAGAATGAGGGTTAATAGAATCAGATGAGTTAATACAAACATGTCAGTGCAAGTAAAGGTGCCCTGAGATGTCCTTCTAAAGTAATCACTCCCTGAAAAGGAGCTAATCAAGAGAAGGAAAAGTTAAACCCCTAAAGGATGATGCACAGTTGGAATGACCATCTCATGAATTAGCATCATTTATTTTTCCTCTTTTTCATATAATTTAATTTGTAATCTAAAATTTGGTACAACCGTGTAAATTTTTGTGATTACACTCATGATAATAGCAATAATAAATAACCTCAGAGCCCTTCTGGTAACATTGACATATGAATCTGGTGGATCATTTCTTTGTTAAAACAATGCATCTGTGCAATAAGCCTCACATTGGTGGAAAGCTTGTTTTTTTTAAATGGGATCACATCTGTTAGGAAAATGTGTTTGTGAGATAAGAACCAGAACTGAATATGTTGGTTACACCAATAAAAAAATTGCATCATCTACTCTGCCAACACCAACCATCTAATTATAATGCTCACTCTTGTTGAAGGTCAGTTACGGGATTGAATGATTGAAGTGTGAAGTCACAAAAGATTTAAAAATATTACTCAAACATCCAATAATACTCAAGACCTATCTTGTTGATATCTTGATCTCTTGCAATAGAGTCATAATTAGTAACAGATGCTTAATGTGGGGACTAAACAATATGATAATAATATGTGGCCACAACCTATCTTCACCACACAAATGTAATCCAAGGCCAAACAATAAAGGCTGTTTTCTTCCAGTGTCATCAGACAGACTCTGTAAGAACTAAAATACAGAAAAATCCATAATGAACTGTACTGACACTGCTGAGAGAGTGTGAAATGAGACATAAACACATTTTAAACAACATTAGCACAGAAACCATCTTGAAATTTGTGCAAATGTAAACACGCTCAAGCTGATGTATCATTAGCTGCAAAGGCTTTTCCACGGCAACCTGAGTGATGCTTCGGCGATTATGTTCATGTAACTAATTAGAGAAGAAAATGAATCAATCCGAGGTGCCAGTCAATAATTCACTGGTAGCAATGTGAGGGAAAAAAAGATGTTTTTAAAATACTTATGAAAGTAATGCACTTAAACTTTATATTGCAGTCAATGAGAGAGCAATGTGGGACTTTTGATTTAATAGATGGATTAAGCAAAGGTAAGTGATAAAGATATTTATACTATTTATCCATTAGTGTGATTTATGTCACTTTAAAATACCTTAGATATATCAACATGTATTGTTGGATATGGAACTGTACATACACCATGCTATTACCAGCTACTAAATCAGTAATTATGATCACTTTTAACGAGTTGTGGCAAGTTTAGGTACTTGAAAGTGGATCTAAGTTGTAATTAGTTGCAGTTATGGATAAGTTACACTCTGATAGTTGGCACAGTTAGGGTTTGCTTCATTATCTGTAACGCACGGCACAAAGCTTTGTGCAAACACAAAGTCAATAAACAATAAATATTTCCAAAAAGCTTCCGAATGTCAGCTGTCTGACAAACCAGTTGCATCTGCAGCAGCTATGTTAGCAGCATTCCTGCAGTTCATGCCAAAGACGTTAGAGCTATGAAACTTTGGGGGAATGGCTACCTCATTAACATCTAATTTACAAGATGGATACGTTTTGTGGTCCAAATAGGAAACTTTCTGTGAGGAGTTTGCATGTTCTCCACCTGTTAGCGTGGGTTCTCCCCGGGTTCTCCGGCTTCCTCCCACAGTCTAAAGACATGCACATTGGGGATAGGTTGATTGGAGACTCTAAATTGCCCATAGGAGTGAGTGTGTGTGTGTATGGTTGCTTGTCTGTGTGTGTTGGCTTTGTGATGGACTGGTGCCTGTCCAGGGTGTACCCCACCTCTCGCCCAATGTCAGCTGGGATTGGCTCCAGGCCCCCGCGACCCCGTTCAGGGAATAAGCGATAGATAATGGATGGATGAATATGTTTTGTTTTGTCAGCTAAGACAGCTGACATTTTTAAATGAACTTTTTTGTAAGTCCATGTAGCCTCCATGGAAAACCCTACAGCATTCCCAATCCATGTCCATGTCCGGTAGCAAAATACTCCACACTTTGTTGGGAACCAACCAGGTTTGCATTATAGACTGTGTTACATGGATTCAGCCCATCTTTAAGCTCTTTAAATTTTTAAGGTTTATTTTGGTTTGTATTGTTTTACACAGTTTAAAAAGAATTAACTTTTCTGCTAGTCCTCGTATGAGTAGCATTTAGCATTAGCTCAATCACTGAATATCCACCTGATTCTCAAAACAAAGTGTGCTGTCTGCTATAAATCAGACTCTAACTACTTGCAGGTAGATCCCAACACCATATCTTCACATTACTACTAAAATACTGTTTCTCTTTACAGCCAAATTCCAAATAAAGCCTAAAACTCAAACTGAAAGGATCCCATTAAGACTTTGCTAACCTGTAACTCTTACATTTAGCATTCATCATTTTGTGTTGTAAAAGCATTTTACATAGCAGGTCATTTACAAAACTCTTAAATCAGGTTAATATAGATAGATTTCCTATATATTAGTTATAAATTAGGGAAAAACTGTGTGAAAGCACTTATCATTGACTTTGAGTGTTATCAATATAGACTTTTTTTGCCATCCACCTCATTAATAACCTTGTCACAGATATCTGCAGACATCCTGAATATATCTAGTGCTGTAAAGCAAATGGATATAGTAACTTAAAATAACAGCACCGATATGCTGCTGGGTGTGTATCCTGTGCTTAAGCTTTATCAACTTCCTCCTAAACCTTACACTTGCTTGTAGTAACTCCACCCTGCAGTGAGGTTGGTCTGAGCCAGAGAGGAAATCAATACCTTAAAAAAATTATGTCAGAGAACAGCCTGTAGCAGAAGAGATCATTGTTCATATCTGACAATAATCTTTTGTTCTTGTATGACACTGGAGCGCTCTATATTTTCAACATTTAACTCGTATGATTAATCAACATAAAGTCATAACAGTGAAATTCCAGCTACACGAGAAAAGAAGAGAATATAAAATAACCAATGCATTTAAAGTAAAAGTATAATGTGCCACATTTAAATAAATAAATGTTGGTTTGTACATAATATGACTAAGTTTATGCCCAGTTATGAATGTTTGCATTAGCTAAGCTCAACACCTGGTGTTTGCTTGGACTTCCTGGACAAAATTTGCTGGCACGTGAAAGCTAATTAGTTTCATTTCTTTGTTTAGAATCAACAGAAGAAGAAGAACTGGTTAGTTAGTATCAGCAGAGCGGCTATACGGAGGAGAAAAGAAGCAAACCAACCTAACTCACAGTATAACACTGCTGAAACAATGGCTACAATGATTGATAAGCTACAAGAATTTCAAATTCAATTGAAAATCAAACAATCCTGATATAATAAATGAAGCACAAAACAATGCAATGACTGTGGGGATTTACACAGTGAAGCCAGACTGTCACATATCTGTGCAAAGACTCAATAACAGAGAGTCTGTCTTTCTGCTGTCTGTCAAGCCTTTGAGAAGCAACAGTGGAGGTGGGGAGCATGCATTCCTCACAGCGGCTCCATGCAGCTTAGCCAATTAGCAGCTGAGTGGTTTGTTTAAGTCCAAGTGATGATGAGATGTTGCGCTGGGTGGCAGCCCAGTTCATTAAGCACACTGTTGTCCCTGGTTTGCTCAGCTTGCCGGCTTTAACAGCCTCTCAGTGCTTGTTTACCAGCTGCAAATATGACAGACTGTATGTCTATTTGACCGTCTGCTTGTGTGAGCGTGCATGTGTGGACGTGATTTTTCGAGCAATTGCATGTGGAGGTGCATATGCACTTTTAGGTGCTGTAATGTGCAGACAATACCTGTGCATCTGTAAGCAATTCATAATTAAAATTCAACACGACTCAAAATTCAAAGTGCCTCCATTCCTGCCTGTCCAGACATACTACAAGAATGTTGTGTTAGCTGTCACATTGGTAGAGTTCATTTTCCAGTGTTATATGATAATATTATGAAAATACTTTGTATTTATATAAGAATTAAACAATATTGGCACAAGCAAACCTAACACCTTGCAAACTTATATGCTGTATGAGTACACTAAAGTGGTGGTAAAGTATATGCCTTTCATTAGGGCAGTTCTCTGTCATTTTGCCCCTCTAATTCTCCACATATAAGAACATAACACTAGATACAACAGTTTCCACACCCAGTGATGTCTGTATGCATAATCTAGCCGACAAACTCCATGCAACTGATTTGAATCAAAGGATGATGTGTGTTAGCATGTTGGGCGTTTTTGCAGCATCAACCTGCATCCCAAAGTCCACACACATCCTCAAGTACCCCTGGGCAAATCCTGGCACCATTTTTTGTAAATTACTACCATCTACTGCGTGCTACAAAGGCATCAGCTGGCACAACGCCATTGTTGTAACTGTAAATATGAAACATCTTAAAATGTTTGGACTGTCACAACAATCATGAGACTGTGACATAATTTTTCAGGAAATATGTGAGACATTTGTTCTTCCTCCCGTGTGCCTCACCACAGTTCCTTCATGCTGTGCAATAGCACCAACAGTAAAACAAAAAATAAATTAAAAAAAAAAACTATTGCTAAAAAAATTTAACGTGACTTACAAACCGCTTCCTGCACAACGCAGATTCCAATATGACGCTACCTACAAGCATAAAACACATTATGAACATTTTACAATACGTTAAGATGATTAAGCCAACAAACTGACTTTGGGAGAAAGCTAACAGTAACATCATCTGTCCATCAAGCAAACCACAAATTGCGTTGTAACTTGTTGGACTTTTTTTTTTTGGATAAATAGTCCAATGTGTTTATATGTTTAATGCTGTTTGATATATTTCACATCACTTTTCTCTCTTCACACCACTGTGAAACAAGCAGCCATGGCGCTAACAGAGCATGCTAATGTTAATGTCCACAGCTAGTTATGAGGGTTTTCTTACTGCTCAGATTGGCACAGGAAATCTCACACAAACATCTCAGTAGTCTAGAAACTAATCTACATAAGATCAGCTATGTTCGGCTTTTCTACAGAATTACAGATTATTTGTAAAATATACCAGAACATAACAAACATTGGCTTTTTTAAACTCAGCTTTATTTCTATAGCACCAATTGAGAAGTCAACTCAAAGCATTTTACAGACGAAAGTTAGTTAAGACAACATCCACATTAGTTCACTTTATAATAACTTTGTTCATACCAGCTGCAGTAATTAATAACATACCCACCTAGCTAAGAAAAAGGCTTTTCAGTAACAGTACAAATGTGTTCAGTGTACACCTCTTTGATTTGGAAATAGCCTATTTGTACATGTAGCTACACAGTGGAGTAAACTCAGCTCTAAAATCAGCTACTTTCAAACATTTATATTTATTTTTGGCAGATTTAGTTAAGCTTATTGGGTAAAATCAATCATCCATTTGGTAAAGACTTTAACATAACATAAAGAAAATAGGTTGTTTTGTTGATTTATTCTTCCTTTTATTAATAGGAACTGGTTTTGAATCATAGACCAGAAAGCCAGCCACCTTTGTAATGGGATGCAATGGATTTTGGTAACACTTTGGGAGGCACAACCCACACATTTAGCTGTGTTGCTTTTTCTACAAACATGTGATCCTTAAAGATTATACCTCAAGGTAAAGGTGACCAATTTGGCTTTCTAAAAATATCTGTGTTTCCTTCGCAGTTTTTAGAAAAACTAATTTTATTTGCTGATTTTTCCATTGAACAGTGTTCCGTACATAAAGTGAAGAACATTGCTGCTCACACAATGTAGCATTATTTTGGGTATTTTCTATGGCATTCTCCTTTATCTCCCTTTCTAATTAATTTAAAAACCCTGCGTTTCCTGGTTGTTTACTCAATACTTAATCGATCGCACCATCTTGATTGGTCACACGACTTACTACGTCATCCCCGGGGACACGTAAATGTGGCTATAAGCGATAAAACTGACAAAAACCACTATTAAAGTTTAAGATATGCATGCAATTGTGTGATTGGTTTGTATCAGTTTTTTAGAATGAGATGTTACTTATAAATTTTCAACCAAAGACACTTAATTCATGTTGTTCATTGCCGAAGATTCAATCCTGCCAGTACTTATTTACTGGTGATAATTATGAAACACGGCTATGATCGTGTGATTTCTGAAATCCAGTAGCTGCTGTCTATCCCTAATGAGCCCTAATGAGTGTTATTATAATTAAAAAATAATTAGTATTGGACTGAATTCTGAATATTCTGAAAGACTGAACTCAGTATTTTCATCACCACGCTTACAGTGCTCAAAATTCATTCAACATCTGCACCGTCTCAGCTCTACTGAACAGCAGACAGTCCCGTAATAACTCTTAATCGATGTGACTAATGCCTCCTTTCACCACTTGGACAAATATTAGCCCAACAGCAGCAGTTAAAGAGCAATTATACCTTCCCTTCCCCTTTTGTTTTCTCATTCAACACAGTGTATCAACAAAGTCAAATAAGCTACAATATAAGACCAGAGGATGTTGACCTAATAAGACCCAAGCCCGGTCTATGCTTACTGATAAAATAGAGACACAACCACCCAATCTTCTTGTTGCAGCTCACTTTTTCTGCACAAAGACTGATTATCGATCATAGAGGAGAAGAGGAAAGACTTGCCATGAATTCTTTTTTATTTTTGGCTAAATTTTTTAGGAAGGCAGTTTATTCAAGATGTCACAGCTGCCTGCGTCTTAGTTGGAGCATTCAGGGGGCTCAAGGCTTTCTGGGTCTCTGTGTGTGTGTGTGTGTGTAATTCTTAAGGCAGTAATGCAATGGCCGATGACAGATCACTTCATACGCACAAGACGAGGGCAATTACCTCAACCATGACAGATTGCTTCAGCAGAACTGAGTTTAGGATAAAACCTCTCTCTTGAAATCACCCTCACCCTCCTCTTCCCCCTGTTCAATAAGGAATCTTGTGGTTTCCCAGTTAATGACTTCCTCCTCACTGTTACACTATTGTGTATGTCTGTGCTTGTGTGTGTTTGTGTGTGTGAGAGCGGGGGGTGACAGTACCATCTGTCTGGCTGCTGTAGCCCTTGCCCCTGCCCAGCTGGTGGGCACTGAGTAATGGGAGAGGACTTCCTCATCTCGCCCCCCTGAGACACTCTCTACATTAGTATGCAACACCTACTGTCAGAGTGAACCAGAGAATAAGAGAGAAGAGACACAGAGAGATTTTTTCCTTTTTTTTCCCTGTTTGAGCATTGAAACCTGAGCTACTCGAAGTGTCAAGTTAGAGGACCCGAATGCTCCGAGTCTTGAAAAATTGGCACATCCAGCAACAATACCTGATGCGTGTGTGTGTGCTTATGAGTGGCAGTTTGAGGAATGTAAATGAGCACACACTAAACAAATGGATATCCTGGGAGGTGGAGATAAAGTGTGGAAACTGAAGAAAGGGGCAATACATCCCACATGCAACCTCATATGTAAGATGTTGCATTTTATATAAAAACATCTGCGTGTGAACTGTGTTTAAGGTGTCAAAAAATGTGAATTTCTCACGTTTAAAATCAAAGTAGAATATGATTATTGATATGTTTTGTTTTTATATATACATGTTTGCACATACATAGGTACAGGACTTTGATACAGAAGACTGGGGTTCACATCCTCAGTTCACTAGGTGGTTATCAATAATTTAAACTTATAGCATAATAAGCATAATAACCATCATTATACTGATTTATTTTTTGGTATTCATTACTTTAGTTTTTACATATTGAATGCCTATATATACATATATATATATATATATATATATATATATATATATATATGTTTTTTCGATCTACTTACATTCAAATACATTCAGTCAAATAAGTGGCTCTATTAAATAAAATCAGTACGACAGAGTTAAAAATTCAGTATATTTGAGTATATAACTGCTGAGAGGTGAGCAGCAGAGATATTCATACACAATTTTGAGAATACTTCTAGCAATGGATTTAGAATCTGCAGCATGTTTGCAGGCTGGAGTACATGGAGAGAACATGCTAACTGCATAAATTGGGCTCCTGCAAACATTTATTATAACATCCTTTTGTCTGATTAATTTATCTAATAGAACCTTTTAATTCCAAACGTAACATATCCAAGAGTTCTGAAAGTTATTGCATTACCACATGATTGCGGCTACACTTCCTGAGAGTCCTCAGGAGGCACAAACTGAACTCTGACCTGCTGTTGACCTTCTACCGCTCATCCATCGAGAGCCTGCTGACATACTGCATCACAGTATGGTACGGCAGCTGCACTGTAGCA
>JBAMHV010000018.1:5468505-5480311 GCA_037177535.1 Pseudomugil gertrudae
ATGTACAAGTTGAACAGAAGAGGTCCTAGCACTGACCCCTGAGGTACTCCACAAGTCATGGCCACTCGCTCAGATTCTTAAGCCAAATAATGCTTCAGGCTCATACATTAATGAGTTAACAGGCTGTTTTTGATGCTAAAGTTGGAACAACATGTGTGTGTTGTACAAATTTGAGACAATTTTTTAATTTATCCTAAATTTCTCTTATTTTATCTTTTATTAGTTGATGAAATGTCATTGCAAAATCAGTTATGACGTGTTTATATTGTACAAGCTTTAACCTACAACCCATCGCCTAAAGAGATTCACAGAGGGAGGAAAAAATAAACATAAACAACACAAAACTCTTGACCTCAGCAGAGACTTTGTCATTCTCTGGTAATGCCAAATGACACGTTTGACCTGAACAGCAGCAGACTGGACCAGCACAAGTCATAAACTTCCAAAGAGTAATAGGAAGAGAACCAAATGGATCTGTGCACTTCTTAGAAACATCTGGAGGCTTTAACACAAAGTGCAACAAAACAGACTTGTGTGAGGGTTTGATGCTTACATAGAAACAATACTCCTTTTAGACTTACTTTCTGAAGTCTGAACAACTTTCAGACTTTGCAGCACATTAATTCTCAATGACGTTCATCACTTATGTTTCAATGAAAGGCTAAATCACATCCCTAATTTGTCCTGATTGTTAGAGAAATGTTTCCTACAGTCAATTTTCAGCTTTCACTATGTATTACGCGAGAAGAGTAAATAGAAAAACAATCCCATAAAGCCTGTAATTTACCGGTATTGTTTGGTGTTTACTGTTGTATTGAAGGAGAACTTGCACACACATAAGGACTTTCTGTGCAACTTGAGCTCTATGTGAGCAAAAGAAAATGCGGTATGACTAATGAAGTCATTTGTGAAAATCAATTAACATTCTTCAGAACTCCACAATCATAACAAGGCTCAATGTGAAATCTTTGACATGAGGCCGGTCGGAGTGACGAGTTAACTTTCAGCAGCAGTATCTTGTTTACTCGGTAAACATTGTTTATGAGCCATATTTTGCTTTTATGTTATTTTTAATTAGGTTGTTTGGACATGAAGACTTGTTTATCACGTTTATGTTTAGTTTTCCAATGAAATTCTTGGTTCTATGAGCGGTAATGAAAGAAAATCTCAGTCTTGACGGCTTTCTTACTGAACAGGCTTTTCTGTTGTCAGTGATTTCTCTAAATTAGATCAGCGACCAATAAGTGCACCACAGCTTGTCTCGATACTCATTCAGCATATAGTGTGACAAGACAGGGCTACTCAGGCTCATATCTTCAGCACTCTGAGGTACTTTGTCACGTCACGTGTAAATATGAATGACCCAGAAAGGAAACAAGTTGAAAGCCCTCTTAATATTTAGCTATTTGTGTCAATAAGCAAATGTAGAGTGGCAGCTAATGAAGGGAAGCTACTGTATTTCCGCTTTAGGTACATAATGGTCACGTGTTTGATTTTACCTTTAAATGCCAGGCTAATTACTTTGTTTTTCATTTTAATATGTGTTTCTTTACAGAGAGACTAAATTAAAGATAAAGTGTCAGAAAAATGTAATGAGCTGCCTTTTTTTTCTAACAGCAGCTGTGCTGCCCTTAAGCAAGACCGGACATCAATGACCGAGCTCAGACTGCATTTAAGTCGTAGAAATGTGTTGATTTTAAACATAATGGCACATAATTAAGAAAACAGTGAGAACAACTAGAGATGGAATTAAAGATGTTAGCTTGGCGTCTGACAGGCGCCACCTGGGTCTGGACTGCTGCAGCATGGCTGGGCTGATTAATAGTGTTTATCTCCACCCTGGCTTCAGGCACTGGTTGGATCCAGTGTGTGTTCACCAACAGAGTCTGATAGTGACCCACACTCTTTGATTGTATGCATCTCTGTCTCTCTCTCCCTTCCTCACACTCTCCTCCTCCTTCCTTTTCTGCCTCACCATCTCTCTCTCGCTCTAACCCTCTCAGTCTCTTTCTCCTTTCAAGCGTGGAATCATTTAATTATCGCCTATAGCTCTTTGGCAGGCTGTTGAATGCCCACCTCTCAAAGCCTGGAGGAAACAATTTACCCTGGGATATCACATACACACAGACACACACACATACACGAGCACCTGTACTTCAAGGAGAGGATTTATTACAGAAGGTCCATCCGCAGTTCACAGAAATCCATCACCTATTCCAGGCTAAGGGAATATTTCACTGTAACTCACACATACACACAAAAGCAATGGGATAAAATAATAACTAAACCCCCCAAAATAGTTGGCATCACTCCAATCTGAGCACACTTTGCATATATCCTGAATGTACTCTGTTTTGTACAATGTGTGTGTGGGATCTCTGCTTCTGTGGGGTAATGATGAAATATCGTACAGCTTTTAGAGCATTTAACTCCCCATTATCAGAGCGGCAGGAGGCGATTCATTTAGGACGCTTGACTTGTTGTGTATGTGTGCACCATTCTTTTGTGTGTCATGTGGACCCCCGCAGATTGAAGACAGTACAGCGGCCACAGAGGAGAAGGTGAACAAAACTTTGGGTGCCAAAGAAAGGAGGGACAGGCTGGAGAAGAGGGCGCAAACAACTGGGTTCCATTGAGGGGAAATTAATGGACCATCTCATACTGTCAGCACTGTTGTTGTAGAAGGGACTGTGCAGGGAGGGGAATGCTTTAAAATAATGTCCGTTGAGCAAAGGAGCACTAAAAATGAAGACAAGGCAGAGAGGCGGATGAAAGGGAGAAAGGGGGCGCAGGGCTGTAAATTTTCGACAGAGCTCTCAGTTCATTACAGGGTGATCAGAAACGAGGCAGGGCCAGACAAAGGGTCTTAGTGTTGTTAGCCAGCTCCGTCAGTGTTACACCGGGGTCAGCTCTTTAACTCGCTAGCAATGAATAACTTGGCTTTCAACCAGAACAATGTCAGGCCAGCTTTACCCAGCTCTGGGTAGGACCTAGCTATTGTTGAGGAGTTGAACCGGGGAAGTCACCAATCTGTAGGGGCGCTGAGAAGCTAAAAGACACGATAGACGAGTCGAGGAAAGGAGCTGCAATGATTTAAGGTGTGTGTGGGGGGGTGTCAGTGTGCAAACTTAGAGGTCAAGAGTCCTCCATCATCACCATGTCATTAAAGATTAAAGTGTGCAGAGTACACAGGGGCCACACAGATTCTGTGGCATTTATGTGTGTCTGCTTTGTTTTCTCCTGCAGGAACTTCTTTAAAGCTTGGACTGAAACAACTTAGGAAAACCCAGTGAAAGAGTCAGCATCCATTTGGGCCAATCAGTAACCACATTGTCTGTTTTCTAAGAGACAAATCTCCATAGTTTCCCTGCAGCTGGGTTTCCATTCACTGTTGCAGCAAATGTTTATAAAGTTACAAAAAAAAAAAAGTGAATCAAACCTGTTTACAAGACTGGCTTTAGGTGAGTGAGCGAAGCTACGTAAGGGGGTGGTACAGGCTATGTTACCGCTAACAGAATAACAGAAAAAAATAGTTGTTAGATCTGTCTACCTCTGGACAGAAAATACAACAAACACTGGATATCCACAATAAAAAATTAAAGGAGGCTCCTCTAGACAAACAACATTGCTTTCTAAGCATATCTGGGACATTAAATGATATCTGGTCATCTGCCCTTTCTCCTCTTTAAATTAAGTAGATTTGATTTTGGTCATTTCCAAAAAGATCTTTATGTCAAACCTTCTTCAAATTTCGCAAACCAAGATTGCATCTCTTATAAACATTAGTTAATGTTTTTTTATATTGTAAAAATGGGTCTGTTGACATTTCCTTATTCATATCTTTAGAACACAAATCAGAAATAGGATTGAAGATCCATTATTAGTATTATTATTAATATTAAATGAGCCAAATTTTAATTTGTCAGTGATTTGTAATGTATTGTGAAATACTAGTTTGGTTTCCATGTAAATGATTGAGCTGCGATGGACCGGCGACCTGTCCAGGGTGAACCCCGCGTCTCGCCCAATAATTGCTGGGATAGACTCTTGCTTCCCGACCCTGAAGTAGAATAAGCTGTATAGAAAATGAATAAATAAATGAGTGGGCGCTTATGTTTGAATTATTACTAAAACCAGTGATGGTTACCCCAACGAGCCAGTCATGGCATCAGTGTATCATATGGTTCAGTTATCCTGGTTAGAGGTTTTAGCAATGACAGATTTTCCTCTCAGTCTTATCATTTGAGTCCAAAAACCGTATATTACATAAAATATACATATTGTGTTTATAAAGAAATAAAAAGTATTCCAGTCCACATTATCAATGAGCTTCTGACAGCGAGGAAGGACTACAGCTGTAGTAAAAAAAGACTTGAGCAAAAGCTTAGCTGTACGTGGTGTCAAATGACCAGCTGTTGGAAAACCACTGCAGCTGCTACAAACTGAAGAAGTCAACCAGTACGGCCTCTCCATTGGGTCAGTCAGAGATGCTAGGTTGAATACGAACCCACCCGTATTTAAAATAAACTTCAGATACGCTAACCCTGAACTAAAACTAAAAATGTCAATGCGTTGTTTTGTTGTCCAGCAACCGATTAAAGGCTGTTTTTGTAAGCCTGTGTTGGAATTGCAACATATCATCCATCCATCCATTTTCTACCGCTTTTTCCCTGAACAGGGTCACGGGGTGGCTGGAGCCAATCCCAGCTCACTACGGGTGAGAGGCGGGGTAAACCCTGGACAGGTCGCCAGTCCATCACAGGTCACAACATATCAATAATCTGAAAACAGTTTTTTTAAATGATTATTTATTCAAAACAAAAATAACATAAGACAACAGAGCAGTTAAACAATAGAGCCTGACCACTTAGTCATTAACTTTCAGGAACAAATCTCCTAGTTGTTTGTTTTACTTCTGCAGAGTAAGGTCCGCCCACTGTGACTGAACAGGTACCAGTTCACCAGAAAGCACCAAAGTTCTGAGACCCGGGAACCGAGTCGAGACTGGAGTCAGAACCAGGTCATGTGAGGAATACCCACAGTCAATGGGAATGCCACTGAGTCAATAAAGAACAGCTTCTTTTAGCATCTTTTTATTTGAAGCTAGAAGCGGTGTCTTCTGTAATAGTTACTGTTTGGCTGATGTTTCAAACTGTTGTCTTTGTGCTCATCAAATTATTAAAAATGGTTCAAACAAAACCTTAGGGGGGATGTAATACTGAGTTTGTTAAGCTTCAAGCTGCCTGAATGGATTGAATGAATTTAGTGATGTTAGGGAAATTACATGTTTAGTTTTAAATGAAGAATAATCATAAGATAATCCTATTTAAAAGAAGAAAATGTAGAAAGAGCGGCATGTCTAGTATACACTATAAGTTCCGTAATGTGTAAGAGTGATATGAAGCAAACTGGGGGTTGAGTCAGCAGAACTGCTGAAAATCTCTTGTAAATAAACAAACTACTGTAAACTCATTCAGCACCTTTACAGCCTCACAGTCTTACAATAGCTCCTTCATCCTTATTCAGTCCAATTTAGCTTTATTTATATGATTCCAATTCACAACAAAGCCATCTCAAGGCACTTTCACAAACTGTTTGTTGTCATTCAACTATAATCCAATTAATGCAAATTCATTTATATTCTCCAGATAAGTTTAATTTAAAAACAATTTATGGCCATTTTGAAGAAATAATTGCCTAGTTAAGGAAACCAATTGATTGTGTTCAGGCTTCTTTTAAATGTAAATCTATTATTAGCAGTCGGCCACAGAAGAGAGGAAACCTCTTTAGCCATCTGCTAAACTGGTTGGCAATGAAGAGCATGGGAAAGAAGAGTCAACAAGCTCTTAAACTGCAGAGAGACAAAAGATTAATTACAGACAAATAAACTGCAATAATAATGTTGTAAATGTTTATGTGGAGAGTGAGAGCAAAAAATTGAAGGGAAGTGCTTGGTGTGTCATGGAACATCCCAAGCATTGACCCCATAGCAGCATAGGTAAGGCTATGCCACCTCAAAGCTTCAATTAAAAATACATTTTAAGCCTAATCTTAAAGGCAGAGGGGATATCTGCTTCCTGAACCCAAACTTGTGGACTCTGCCTCTCATTTCACTTAGAAACTCCAGGAACCACAAGACAAACCTGTAGTCTGAGCATGAAGTATTCTGTAGGGAAAATATAGAAATATGAGATCTGCAGGTTTTGTTGTGACAGAATAATAATAAAATAACCAATCACATCTTGGAAAAAGTGTTTTTTCTTTATCTACCTGGACATTACAAACTGCAGAAAGGGATATCATGTATTTTTTCACCTCAGACGGTTTAGGAGGTGGAGCAGCACACAAGGGTTTCAAGACATGTCCGGCCACCACAGAACAGAAATCATTATTTTCAGCTTTTTTCTGTTTGCACGCAGCTAGATGCAGCAGTCCTTTTCAGTTCATTAAGTTTCCTTTTGTCAAACACCAGATACTCACAACCTAAAAGCCACTTACATCAACACGCTCCAAAACCCAATTTCTTCTCTTAAAACCAGCCTTATTCTTTACATCATTCAAGCACTACTTTATTTTACTTTGCTAAGTTTAATTCCTTATTCATTCATTTTCCCAATTAATTCAGGGTCACGGGCAGCTGTAGCCTATCCCAGCAATCATTGGGCAAGCGGCAGGTACACCCTGGACAAACTGTCTATCCATCACAGGATTTCTCATTCAGCTTCACTTTTTGCAGGTAGCAACATGTAAACCAAACAAGTAAGCACCCAGCCAATGGATGTGCAATATATCCAGAAATTGTGTTCATAGGCAATGCGTAGTATGGGCCAGAAGTGGTCAAATATGGGGAGTTAGCCTGCAAACACATTGCAGCAATTTCTTTTTGGGCCACGTGTGGTGGTCAAGCAACTAAGTGGCAAACTCCAGCAATTAAAAGTGAAGCCAAAAATTGCAGTTAAGCCCTCATTCCATGGACTGGCGACCTGTCCAGGGTGTATCCCACCTCTCGCCCAATGATTGCTCCAGCTACATGCAACCCTGAGTTGGAATGAGCAGTACAGATAATGGATGGATGGGCCCCTCTTCTGCTAGGAACTCCTAAATGGACTCAATCCCCATAGACTCCCATGTTAAACTAGCCAACTTCACAGCATAAATAAGCATTTTTTTACAGCCTGGTACAACAAACCATTTTAATAGGTCAGTTTACCTTCAGGATAACTGCTTGGAGGGTGAATTTTTAATTCTTATTTTACCCCTTCTGTGACCCAGTAGTACACTTTGATACTATCCAGTGGTTGTTAAGAACTTAGCATAACTAGGGGCATGTTCTTTACATTGATAAGTATCTGATATCTGGTGACAAGAAGGCTGAGTGTAGCATAACTGCACTTTTTAGCTGGGTAACTGTGTGTCTTAGCTTTAGCTCACCAACCTTGTTTCAATGTAAAGCACTTTGAGTTGTCTTGTACATGAAAGGTGCTATACAAATAAACTTGCCTTGCCTTGCCAACCAAAATTAGCTGATCAGTTCCTATTAGCTTTGGGTTAGCTCAGTTAGCTCTTAGCTACAGGCAGCTCGGACTTTGATAGATATCAATCATCCCCCTTTGCTGTGAGCTGTTCTTCTTTGCCCTTCTTTGTATTCCGGGAGTAATGACAAGTGTTTTCCTACCAAGATGGCAACGGTGGGAAACATTCATCGAGCTTCAATTCAGGTCTTCTGAAACCGATGGGCAATGTCACAGAAGTTCCATCTTTTTATATTGAGTCTATGAGCCACACTCACATGGAGTCAGCATGCCAAAACACAAAACCAAACACTCACCAAAGCTGCTGATGATGGCCATATCTGGGCTTGTTATGGCACGGCAAGGACCAACAACAACTGGATTGATATGCTTCTTTCTTTACCTACCAACTGCCATTTAAGTTTTTATTTATACCTGCCAGAATTAATTTTAACTCATCTTTGGCAGGTGTTAATTTAGAATACACCCACATGTCAGTAAATGCTGAAGTGCATGTTAGGCCTCTATGTGACACTGCAACAGAAATACACCAAAAACAGAACATTAGCTCTGGAGCATGTGCATAAACTTTGGGATGTACCATACTGTACGATACAATGTACAATATATGGAGAGGAAGATGACGAAGAATGAAGTTAGAGTTTCTAAATACAGTAAAAGCCTTATCATGCTGCTCAGAAGCTCCTGCAGCATGAACACAGCACTGTAACTGGTCTGTAGCCATTGGCAAGGTTTATGTATACAGGTAAATGGAGAGGTGGGGCTATGTTGTCATCGATTCAGGAAATATGCATATGGATTGTAATCATGGAATCAATTTATTCCCTTTGAGTTCTGTTTTCAGAATAGAGCTTTTTCTGGCCCTGCAGGTGAAATGTCCAAACTTACCACATACACCTAAACTCATCTCTGTGTAACACACCGTTAGACCCTCTCTGGTTCCTCAACAGAAATCTCCTTTTGTAGCCATTTCACATTTTTGCTTGAGCCCAAAATGTGTTGTTTCTGCGATGACTGACACCCATGTGTTCACAATGAACTGTCAATCACATGAGGTTAGTTACAATATGCCAGGATCCCACACGTGCTCAGTACATAAAACGATAAAGCTGCCTTCATGTCTCTGACTGAGTGCACACTGCAGCAACACCACATTCAGTTCAGCATTTAAAACCCAGAGTGGAAAGAGTCTAATATACTTTTTAGCCAACAGCTGCCACATCATTTAATTTGTTTTCTATGCAAATGGATGCATGTGTGGGAACTAAAATTTGATGCCTGAAACATTTGACAGACAGGTGGAAGCGTGCACAATTACTTCACCCTCACTGGCAGAGGAATAAGAAATGATCTCCTAAGCTCACCGTTAGTGCACACACACACACTCAGACAGAGCAGCTGTCTGAGTCAGGCAGGGTCAAACAGTGGTTAATTAGTGCTGTCGCCTGTTCGGGTCATCACACCTTCAGCTCCACTCAGCTGAATAATAATCCTGCAATATTAACAGTGGCACATCGACTGGGGGTGCTGGAGCGAACCTGTTGTTGATATAATACCTTGTGCTGTCTTCGCCTCCGTGACACAACACATTCTCACACTCCTCCGTTTTCCCCCAGCTGACTGAAGGACCACCAGAAACTGTCACTTAGCACTAATGACTGTGACAGCAATGTGTGTGACAGGTCTCCTCTCCGACTCTTTCCCCGCAGCAGCACTGCACGTAATCCTACAACGTCTCGCTTCCTATCTGTTGCTGCTCTCTGTAAATGATATCAAATGTGTAACACAGTAGTGGACTGTCAGATTGAACTAGTTTTTGAAATGTGCTCTCTGAAATGTGTCTCATTAGCTGGATCTGTCTGCAAATTCCAGCAATGGGAGTTAATGATGTTTTGAGACTATCCTCTGAGTGGGTAGCAGTGGGTTTTTAGCATCAAAGCGTGCGTCAGCAGGCTGTTTGGTGTTTGTTTCTCTGTGAGAGTGCCTCTACATGGAAAACAGGCAGGTGCTTCACGGACACAAGGGATGCAGGAATGATTTCCCATCTGTTTGTTCCATGGAGAGGGGAGCGGGACCGTCTTATCCGAGTCGAAGCGCATCTCCCTGCAGTGGGAACCATTTAATGGGGCGGAAAACCTGCTTTCCGCCTCTGAAAATCTGATGTGGAATTCCCATTTCTCGCAGTTTTTGCTTGTCTTTCCAGATCAATGTTCCCATTCACTTTTGCAACTTTACAGATTCCTCTGATGTCATCCTCCTGCTCTGATAATCTGCCCACAGATGCTAAAAGGGATTCGTGTTAATATTTGTTTTGATGAAGATAAATATAATAAATTTAGCCTGTGGACTGCTTTCCCACAAGTAAATACAAACACATAAACACACACACTCTCACAGGGGGAAAGATGGCTGGATAAACGCCAGCCAAGCCTCATTAGCATCTAGCTGCCTCCGTGGACAGACAGGCAAAGCGAGACAGGAGCTGGCTGACAGAGAGGAGGGGGGTTAGATAAGCAGAGGAGGGTTGAAAGAGAGCAAGAGGAGACAGAAGGAGAAGAAAACCAGGTTTATGGGGGGCGGCAGCGAGTTAGGAGCCCCGCACGTTGACCTGTTGGATTAGGACTATTAGAAACCCATCTGGGGCTGCTTGACCACTTCACTGGCTGATCCTCCCCCAGCAGCCGTTCATCTGACCTCCACTGAAATAATACACCCTCTGGGACACATCCACAGTAACACACACATACATACACGCCTCTGATGGAACAGATGAAATGCTTCATGTCAGTCCTGAAAGGCTGCATGTTACCTTTATGACAGATGGAGAGGTGAGCCATGAGTCAAATATAGCTCAATTTCCTCTTTTATAGCAGGGCGGTAATGCAACCAGCCCGGACGCCGGGAATAAAAAGATATTGTTATTTAATGTTCTTGGAAAACAAAATGAAGTATCATATGAGCATTCCTCAGCCAGAGGAGCACAGAGTGGGTGGCACCATGTGACACGGAGATAGTTTCTAAGGAGGCTGCAGATTATGCAAGTTCTTCATTTAACGCTGTTTTACCAAAACCTTATTGTGTTTCCTGAATATAACCAAAATCAATGTAAAAATATTTAATTGTCTCATCCAAACTGAGCAGCTTTGGTATGCAAGTGTGACAAAATAACAGTCTGATAAAAGGAAGAAAGCAAAGTTTGAAACAGATGTAATATATATATATATATATTATAACAAAGGAGAAATTTAATTTCTACAGTACACTTTGGACATTTTCGTGGTTTAACAGAAATATAAATTACTACATTTTTCTGCCAATGGGGCTGAATATAAAAACCCAGGGTGCAAACCACAGCAGAGCTGGGTATGGCTAAAGTATGGCTAACGTATGGCTATGAATCATTCCAACCACTGCAGTGTGGCGGCGCTTCACGTTGAATTACTTATAGGCCTGTTTTCAATACAAATTCAAGGAAGTAAATATGTGACTAACACACTAGCTGTCTTTGCTAATAACTACACACAATGTCCAAAAGAAAGCAAGTTATGTTGGGATTTACTGAACACCTGAAAGAGCCGCCCGGAGCTAGCATCTAGTAAACCAAAGAAAAGTGATGAATAACGCAACAGAGGAATTGGATAGCAAGTATGCCGATCAATTGGAATACCCAGCTGTTCTGTTGCACCCGCTGGAGAAGATGTGGGGATGGCGGTCATGCTTGCAACGTTGTGGATAAATAATAAAATTGATACCCGACTTCTGTGGTTGCTTTTCTGCTAAAGTAGCTTTGACTATGGTTTGCTCCTGCTATCATTGCTCGTTATATTGTGTCTGTCCATTATCATATGTGAATGAATGACGTGGAGGGTAAGGGTTAGGACGGTGAACCGGCTGACACGAAGCAGCGGTGGACGCTTATACCATACAATCACTTACAAAAGAAATACATATGTTATAGAAGAAATAAATATTAAGTAATATTAAATATTAATACGCTGATGTTGTTAATATGGTTTCGTAGGTTTTTCACCGAACAAAAAAAGCACATCAAAACCTGCGATAAAAAACTAAGATTCTTCTTTTCAGACATCTCATATATCTTTTTGGTAAAATGGGTTTTGATTGGTGGTGTTACGGTCCTGAGGGATGAGCAAGGATGGAGGAGATGTGTGGACCCAAGGCAGACAGGAGGAAGAAGAGGATATTTAATATAAAGAAAACCAGCCAGGAATACAAGACATCCAACGAACTAATGAACCACACTGAACTGAAAA
>JBAMHV010000018.1:5531452-5542499 GCA_037177535.1 Pseudomugil gertrudae
ATATATAATTAGAGAAGAGACATGTCTGATTTTTGTTTTTTTTAATGGGATCAAATAAATAAAGGTTAAATAAATGAAGTGATCTGGAACAGTTCAGGGTATAAATTTAAATTTTATGTGCTGAAAAATGATTTGATGAGGATTAATATGTGTAAAACTGACCTTTACAGCAGGCATCAGGTTCAGCTGCAGCATGGTATTGACATTATTAGTAAGTGAAAGAAGGGAAGTGTATATGGAATGCTGCACAGCATATTTCATTGTACCGTAAGGCATTTAGACTTGAGTAATGGTGACCCAGTGCCCTAGAAGAGCCTTATGGCAAAGACTGTTCCCAGTTCTGCTCCATTTCTCCACCATGGTGGTCCCATAATCCCACTTACATGTTTAAGTTCAAACATTGAACTGTTGATCTTTACAAAACTCTCATAGCTTCTGTAAAAAAACATGCAACACTAATATATGTTTCTGAGATTTCCACTCATAAATAAATAGACTGCCACCATATTTTTAATCTGCTTTTAAAAATGGACGTATAAATCTTCTCTCCTGGGCTTCAGTGTACAGTGTATTAGGGAGAGGGACCCCCTGCTAATATGAACACACATACAGAGAGTGTCTAAAGGCGATAGCCACACTATATCAGGGTTTATACAATAAATTCTATAATTTCTACTTTCTATCAAATAAAAACCTGCGAGTTATTTGAACTCTCCTCATTATCGTACTGCAAAAACCTATCTACCTTAAGTTGAAAGGATTTCTTTAATGTCTTATTATGAGCTTCTGATGCGTAACCCATGACAGAAAGTGTGATGCAGACAGAGTAAAGCTATTATGTCAGTGTTTGCAGGATGTATTTTACCACTTTTATTAAAAAGAAAATGTTTGTTGAAGGAATGCATTGGTTTGTGATGTTAACGCTATGATCTGACTTGTTTTGATGGCACAACATTTATTATGCTAATGTTTGGTGTTGCACTGTCTCCAGGCTGAGAAGCCTCACTTTGTTTCCGGGTTCCTGTCCCTGGACCCAGAGCCTCATGTAACAGGTGCGTTTTACTTTGCAGCACCATGCTGCTTTTCACTGATTCAGCAAAGACATCCCAGACCAACGTTGCCAAGTCGGATTATTATTAGCTTTGGAAATATTATACATAGGAGGTGTTGTGGGTTTTTGGGCTTGTTGTTTGTGTGAGTATTTGCTTATCTGGGGTTTTAATCAGCTCATTTTTAATTTTGCTGATGGCAGATGTGATGCACGTATGGGTACCAGAAGTAAACAAAATACTTCCTGCTTCCCAGCATTTATTTAAACGATGAAAACTACATAAATAAAATTCATTTTAGCTTCAGTTTTATCATATTTTTGACGTGCTAGCTCAACACGAGCGTACTACTTCACTTTTTTCAGCAGCTGAGGAGGAGGAGAAAAATATAGTGTTGAGACGGGAAGCACAAGACAGCGCATGTGCATCATCATGGCGGGAAAAGGTAACGAGCATGCTCAGAATCACCAGAATTAACTTAGAGTGGAATAAAGGTTGGCATGACTGAGGAAGCAACTAATTCCGCTTTAAAATGGGAATAAACCTGCCACTTTATTCAGAATAAAGTTTTATTCCTAATGACCATTTTATGTGTTTACATGGTCATTTTTAATCTGATTAAAGAAGAATTATCTGTTGTTTGCATTTAAAAAAGACTTAAAAGTCACATCTAAACGTTGGTTTAATATTTTTAAAATGTTCATCATTTTGAAAAATGATGCCTTCTCGCAAGGAATTTACTCTGCATGCTGAAGATGTTTTAATTTATTACATATGGTCTGCAGAAAATATGTGTGCAGCATTTTCCACTAAACAATGAATTTTTTTAGCTTGTGTCAAGGAGGACCATGGGACTAGTTTGCTTTCCTTGCCCCCCGAAGTTTTGATTTTAAACTTTTAAATAAGTTATATTTTTATCATGAATGTTTTGTTGTAAATTTTAGCTTAATATTGGGACAAGGCAGGTAGCTGGTATCTCCCCTCACTGTGACTGGCAGGAAGATAATTGACTAACAGGAAACAGGTGTGGCACAAGTATATAAAGGAACACTGTCACCAAGGCTGGAAGGGAGCAAGGACTGGTATGAAAAATGAAACCCAAGCAGCTCAGGCGGTAAAAACAGACCTTGTAGAAGAAGACAGCCAACAATTCAGCTGCACATCAGAGTCATGCTGGAGGAAGTGGCAACCTGGCCGAGAGGAACAGCATCATGCCAACACAGCTGTGTGTAAAGGAAAGTTACATCTCTGCTGTTGTGTGTGTGTGTGTGTTTGTGTGTGTGTGTGTGTGTGTGTGTGTGTGTGTGTGTGTGTGTGCTGACTCCCCGGCATGAAGTCTTTAAACATCCCTTTACAGCAACCATGAAGCCGAGGCAGGAAGCAGCGTTGCTATTGGGCCCTTTCAGGGAACACATACCTCCTTCCTTCCTGCAGCAACCCCTCCACCCACCGCTGTAATTTGGATGATAATACCAAATTCAGACTTTTAAAACAGCACCTGTGTAATTTTTTCTGGATTTTTGGTGATAAAATAAAACAAAGTCTGAATCTCCAGAAAGCTGGAGCACAAAGGAGATTCCATTTTTTATTGTTCAAATATTGTTTTAAGGACTTTGAGAGGGAAAAGAGAACTTTATTGTGACTGATCATGAAAAATAAAACTATCCCTCTGACATTTTCTAGCATCTCATTCCTTGGCCGTAGTGAAATGGCCAGAAGGCCCTTGTGTGAGACATGCTTGCTAACTTCATTTGCAAAACATCTTTTAATGACAATGTTATTCAGTGTCACTTTTTTTTTTTTTTTTTTTTTTTTGCAATGTGGGATTTGCACCCCCCACCACAAGTATGAATTGTGTTTACAAATTTGGCCACACTTCCTGACTAAAAGATCCCATTGACACTAGGCTCACAGCAGAGTGAGCCTGGGTAAAATGCTTTAGCTGGATGATTCCACACCTTTGTTGTAAAATTCAGAGGCGATAAAAGGGATCAACTTTACGTTGTACTTGGTGGTAAACTGATTCTAACCCCATGAATTAAAGGTACAAGTAGACATTTTATTGTACTTGTTATATGTGATTTGCCGTTAGTGCTAACTGTCCTATCCATCCAGCATCCTGAGCGTTTGAGTGATCAGTTATTTACAGCATTGAACCAGGTCACATGAAAAGCTTTATTTTTATTCTGCTGCTGCTTTGTCTCCTTTTTTAAAGCATGCATATGTTGTAACATGTTCTTTGTTTGCTACTGTGTCATGTTTCTGGGCCTAATTTTTGTAAACAGCATCTTTATTTTTCATTAAAAAACTAAATTTGTTGGCACTTTTAACACTTATACATTTATCGGTAACATTGTCTGAGTTACTGGTTCCGGTAGTTGTAGTAGTATGAATGACATAATTGTAGTTATTGCCCAACGACATGCCTCGAAACTTGCCAGGGGACGGGGGTTTTCTCATCGAGTTTGAGCCTTAAGCTATAGCGCTGTCAGAGTTGATGCCTCGCTTAGCACAACTTGTGGAAAATCTATGAAGAAGATCATGTTACACACTTGCACAAAGCAATAAAATAACAAATCTGCATTGTCACTAACTCAAAGGGAAGTTAAATAAATTGGTCTACATAGTTAGCTACCAAACTTTGTCAAAGGAGGGAAATGTACTAAATATTATTTCATTTGAAAAGTTATTTTTTAATACAATGTCTTCACAATGTCACTTTAAACTTTGCACCAAACCATGTTTCCATAGTTACCAAAAAGCCTCTATGGTTTCACATGCTCTATAGCACAAATTTATTTGAGCTGTATTGTTTCATTAGTCAATAATGTGATATTAACATTACAACAATTAGAGATACACACACTACATCTCAGAAATGGAGTGTATGCGTTATATAACGGTCTCTATCACCCCTTTACAGACACATGATGGAAGAATTGTACAGAGTTGTGTTTCTATGGAAACGGCTTGGTACCCAGAGGTTAATGGCAGAAGAAGCAGCACAAAGCTTTGGTTTAAAAACTGAGGGTTGTCAGTGTGTTCAAAATGTTCAATAATTGTCCCTTTTTATAAAGGAATAAACTTTAAACTTTACAAACCTGCTGTGGCAATAACAGAGATGCTTCACAAACATCACTGACATAAAGAGAACAAGTGAAAAGGTTTCTTAATTCCAGAAAGAGAATAGAGAGATGCTGGGGGTCAAATAAGGAAGCGATATTTAAGTCTGTGTGAATGCTGAACTTCAGCAGTGAATCTGTGGGGTAAGAGAATAGCAACTCGTTTTAAGGTACAACATCAAGCATTTTAAATTTCAGCAGCAAATTTTGTCTTGAGACTAAGTTTACTTTATTCCTCCTGATGTGAAATAATACTAACTTTTTCTGATGTTGCCCCTCAGGCCCGTGTCGCACATAAATGAAGCAGCCCCATTACCTAATAATAATAATAATAAGCGCAATAATAATGGCGCAAGTTGCCAACACCACCTAACATTTACACATAATAAACATCATAAAAGGTATACATTAAATACATATCATCAAGCATTGTGAAGCCACTTTAATACTTACACTTTGAGTTGTCTTGTACATGAAAGGTGCTGTACAAATAAACTTGCCTTGCCTTGCTTTACGCACTCATGTTGAATCAGCTCGTAATATTGACTTTTTCCGATGCCTCTGCTTCGTTTCGATCAGTTGATTCATATCTGATTGTCTGAATAACGTCACATGGTTTTAGCTTTTGGTGTTGTTGGTCGAACTGACTTAGTAAGCTAAGCTACGACGTTTGCCTGTATATTTAACAAACATTCATTTTGGATCAGGCGAAAATGTACAAGTACTACGAGTACCAACAAACTAAATCTAATTAAGAGGAAAAAAACATGCTTTAAAATGTAAAAGGTCCAGGTCCTCCCTCATTTCAAAACATAAAGCTGATACGCGGCCTCGGCCACCACCTGATGGGTTTAAAGATTTATTTAATCTTTTACAATGTGCTTCCTTGCTAGTGTAAGCAAGCGTTAACGTGTGAGTTTGTTTCAAATTGAATGTCCTACATTTTAGAACAACCCACCCTGCTTCAAATATTTCAAATTCACATGCCCTAAATATCTACCAAAGGTCGAAGGTGATTTTTCTCACTGCCCACCCAAAGTAGTAGCAAAACTCTCATTGCTAAAACACTGGTAGCCGAACCACAAGGCAGCATTAGAGATGAAAGGTGTCATTGATGTTTGCAGACAAAGGAAACACAGCCTCGTGACTTCCCCCAGCTGCCACAGACCTTCACAGCGCATATGGAAAAGGTTCAGCAGGTTGAGTCAGTCAAGGGTGGTGGAGTGTCCTGCTGATGGAGCTGACGTGAGCATTTAGAAGAAGAGGACAAAGTGGGGCTGGAGTGCCGTACTTGCTTTCTTCCCTCTTTTGTCCCATTTATGACTATAATCTTTTTCATCATCACTATGGAAACCGAGCAGCCACAATCAGGAAGCAGCATAACAGCCATGCCTGAACAAAAAGATGATGATAATAATGAAGGTATGGGATGGAAAGACACTGTTAAATTCAGTGGAGGATGGTGTACGATGAGCGCGCATGTGATGATTTTGTATTGTTCAAAATAAAAGACTGGAACAATTACGTATTGAACTTAAGTGCAATTTTGAATACATGATAATTAAAGAGTTATTATTCCTGAGACAATAAATATGAGGCAATCAGCCCTCCTTAATGAGGGTGTGATTGGGAGCACTTCAGAGAATAAAGGCTTAATCAGCTTTGCAGAGACTAAATGTCTTTTTTTTTATTGATCAGAATAATTTCACCAAGCCTGGTGTTACTTTGTGCACAGTTTTTACAGTGCACTTATTGCTGCCAAGATAAAGACTTGCACAAATTTACCACACCACCATTCAATCTCACTTTTATTAAAGGCCGATGCTGCCAGCACTTCATTAGGTGTGAAGTGGAAGGTGTTTTAGGATTATGTGATATAAAGCAGAGGGTTTGCACTTGCACAGGGTTATTTTTCTTAATCCGTTCCTACCTGCTCTCAGTGGAATTCTGATCATTAAAGCCTGCTCCCACACATTATGACCATTCACACGGTAGTTCCATTGATTTTGTGCTTTCTCCCATCTCCTGTTCAACGTGTTAAACATGGAAAAAATCTCCCACATGTGGAACTCGCCACCTCTCGCCTTCATATAGTGAAGTCTTGCTTTTATCTATCTCTTTTCATTTGTGACACTGTACATATGGTTCATATTTCAGCTGCCTGGTCATAAAAGAGGGGAAGAATAAGTGGGTTTGATTTTCAGTGAACCGTCTTAAGCATTTAGATTGTGCAAGCACCTTTAATACATACTAATGTTTCAGCTGGCAGAACTGTTCTATTGTTGCAAAGCAAACGGCAAAACAATTTCAGTTTCAAAGCTTTTCCTCAACAGGATTTTTCTCTTATAAACAAACCATTTATCAGGGATTAATACTGCCTTCATGTGCTATGGGAAAGATGATGTTTTCCACTTGTAAACAGGAAATTATGAATTGTTGTATTCGAGTGCTGTTGTGGTCATAGTAAAAGAAAAAAATGGCGGACAGAACTTTATAATAAGCTGCTGCATGGGTAAAACACTCCTGTACCTATTAATTTATCTGCTACATCAAGAACAACATGTATCAAAACCCAAACGGTAAGTGTGCCGTATTTTGTGTGGATTATGACTCGTATGGTAGCCTAATTTTAAGGACAGAATTAAGCTGATGTTGCTGTCATAAGCGGTGCTGGTGTAACAGACTCTGACTCTGACACAGATAACTGACTCTGGGTTTTGTTTTGTTTTTTTCACAATTTCTTTGCTGTTATCCGCCATTTTGAAAGGTCAAATCCGGCCTCTTCTCGGCAACTCGGGTATCAAAATAATGTTCGAGTTATCCAAAGGGGGCGTTCATGTTTAAATTTGACCTTGGCAAGTGGTATTTTTCATAATTCCCATACAACATGAAGGCATAATAATTTATTTTACATATAAATAGAAGTGTGTTTAGAGGAAATCACATGCCCTAACTTTAACTCAACATACCACCTTAAATATTGTCATTTTGTCATCACAACCGAGCAGAGCTCTAGTGTGACTCCACTCAGTTCAGACCTGTTCAAGGTTTTAACATTTCTATGTTTCAAACATTTCTAATATGTTGTTTTTGTTTTTACCCGTCAGGAATCCACATAAAATCTCCACAATGAAGAACATGCTGCAAATGTTTCACCCTTCCTTTACTTTTTAATTTACGAGCGGCCTCGAATGATCCCCACGAGCTCAGCCATCCTCCTCTGTTGAATGTTTTTCCAAAACGGGAAGCCTTGACACGAAACCAGATGGATAGGAAGTGTAAAAAAGCCATTTTTTCTCACTCCAAAAACATTCTCTTGGGTTCAGGTCCAGATTCTAGCTGGGTTACTCCCATTCATGTGTAAATGAATCAAGACAAGCTCTACATAACTCACAACTCAATTTTAAGTTGAATCTGAAACATAAAATAAACTTTTTTTACTAAATCATATTGTGATGTGTATTTCTCTTTTTCTTACTTACATCTTGCATAAACCACTACTTGTTTTCAATTTATTAGCATTACCTAAAGTAATTCCTTTTTTGTGTATATGGGACAAAATAAAAAGATTGTATGACTGAAAAGTGGTAATGTCTGCAGAAAATGCTCGTCACTGGTCATCTGAGAAAAGCTTAATCAATATTTATGTGAAATTTAGCTTTAGTATTCAGTCAGTGGGAAATATGCAACTAAAACTCATCAAATCACTTTTAAAATGGGTTTTGTTTCATTTAATAAAATACTAAGGAACAGTTATGACCACACCCAAACTGGCAACAGTGGGTTGCCAGATATCCACAACTTCACCCTCTCAGATGAATGGACAAAATGACTAAATATGGACAGACGCCCCCTCACCTTGGTGAGCAGATCGGTTCCACAGCAGGACAGACTGATGTCCAATGCACCCTAGGGAGGTGTGTGTGTTCAAGTATGCGCATGTGTGACAGACTGGCAGCCTTCGGCATCCTACAGAGAAAATAGGAAGAAGAAAAACATGGAGAAAAGTCGGCGTGGGTGAGGGGCTGACACAGAACAGTCAAAGACAAAAGCTTAGAGAAAAGAGGCCTGATCAGAGGATGGTTCTGACAGATGATGAAGGAGGGAGAAGCAGAGGGCAACATTATGGATAAGGACCATGACAGATAAAAGAAAGATGAAAGAGACATGGGAGGAATAAGAGAAAAATGCAGAGAGGAGGGAGGAAGTCATGAGAAAATGATGGCAGACTGAAGAGATGTAGTTATGCAGTAGAAAAAGCCCATTTCTCAATTTTTGTTTGGGTTTCAGGCTCATCAAACACTATTTTATATACATTACACAAAGAAACAGAAGCAGAATGTGGTTCTTAACATGCCACTCTGATAATAAAAAGATAAAAAGAAAAAGAAAAGCTTGTTTTAGTGACCTTGTTTATACTGAAATACACAGATGATGCAATTCACACGTGGACAAAGAACCAGCCATTATATCTCAACAGCCCTTGTGGACAAATGGCATATTTCTCTCTTGCTGTTCTGCCGCTTGGCATCCATATCAGCTTTGTGAGACACATGTCAGCGAATATCCCGAAATGTTTCATTGTTGGTACTTTAGCTGTTTATGTTCACTTTATACACATCGAAAGCTGTAGGAATCGCTTGTTTGTCGCTTGGGAGTTTGTGTGGAGGATGAGCTGCATAGCATCGTCATATTATCTCATGCATGCACATTATCAGTTACCTGTGGCCACAATAGTTTAGTGGTTCCAACAGACTCCAGTAAACTTTAGTTATAAACACATATATCCCCCATATTTTCACCCGTAATAAAACAATCTCACTGTTCACACCTGATATTATAATACAGTGATCAATAGAATAATCTGTGGTGAAAGACAGTGAGTCTGACTGCATAAGGATAAATAAAAGATTTATGACAGATAAATTTAACAATTTAGTGACACTTTACTGAAATAACTTGTTTTTATTCTTACAGATTGGAATCCATATTCATGGCGGCAGCCACATTTTTCTATGGTGTCTCTGACTGAACAAAAACCTGTGTGAACTGAGCTTTAAAACTATCATGTTTTCTTTTTTAATAAGCGCTAGAGTACCATATGTGATGAGAAATGCCTTGAAGGGCTCAGAAGAAAAGAAACAGAAGTATTTACCTGCACCTGAAGCCATCAAGAGGAAAACAAGTTCATGTTTGGAAGAACTTTGGCCACTAATGGCCACCAACTACTCACAACCGTGTTGATAGTTTTAAGGAATTTTTATATGCTCATCTTTACTGCTGTATGTTATACTAACACAAAATACCTTTCAATCATATTAAAAGTAGGAGACGATATTGTTAGCAACGTGAAACTTTGTAGATGAAGTTGTTTGTATAAGCAGGTAAGACTATTTGTTGTTTTTGGCATTATTATTATTATTATTTTGTAGTATTGCATGCTTTGCTCTGCTCTGATCTTCCAAAACACTGTGATTGCATCCATCCACAATGGTACAGATGCAAAATTCAAACCAGGTAATGTTTCATGTTGCTGTACAAATATAGTACACACTTTCCTCATGTACAATGTTTATGCATATTAACATTGGCATGATCAGTTTGAGCATAAGATCTACTAATGATCAATATCTTTGTTTGCATCATAATTAAGTACACTTGCATTCCTATGAAGCTGTATTATCCTGCTGGAAGCAGCCATCAGAAGGCTGTGGTGTAAACAATGCTTTGTTGTGCCAAGATAAATATTCTATTAATACACTACGATCAGAAGGTTGTAGAGCCTTTGTAGAGATCAAAACGTATCATGCTGTCTTAACAGACTTTTACTGCCATGATGCAAAGGAGATTCTCAGTACTGAACCCTGTTTGACACGTTTGAAGAAAGCTACAGGAAGGAGAAACTATGCTGTTACTTTTCAGGTAGGATGGCAGAAATTTCCAATGCGGTCAAGCCAAACCAGTTCATGGCTAAATTACTGTCAGGACTTTACCAGCACTGGAGTCAACAAAGTTATATTGCCCCACCATTTCAGAAAGCATCTTATAGAGTAATTTAGTACAGTGTGACCACAGAGAACACTAAGTCCCCTGGAACGAACTCACCTTCAGCCATTTCATTACAGCCGAGGACAAGGAAATTGACTTTCTCCCCATCTGAAAATGTTTGAAGCAGACCTGGATGTAGTCTAGAATTGAATTACAGACATCAGTCAGGTGTAGTTTCCTGTAATGACTTCAAAAATACACACCTGCACTCACACATCAAATGCTGGGTTGTGTTATACTGTACACAGAGAAGTACCTTTTGCACTTTATATCTTCTTGGTTCAGTTAATGGTCTTATCTAACAGAAATCAGGACTGGGAGGAAGGGACTCACACCACTCTGGGGGTATGTGTACATGTGCTCCTGCCACACACAAACACTCACTGTGTGTGCTACTTAGATTGCTCAGATCAATAATGCAGTGGGACAGAGAGACAGAGAGAGCATCATCTATGAGTCGGATGACTCACAAAGATGAACGGGAACAAAAGGGGGGAGGATGGAGCGAGAAGGAAATGAATGAGAGATGAAAGGTGTGATGACTAAATACCCGATTGTGACAAAAACATAGCTGGAAAACACACGTTAATCCAATTTCAGATGTATATAAATTATTTATTATTAGTTTAATTTGTGGCTGCATGGTGGCGCAGTTGGTTAGCTCTGTGGTCTCACAGCAAGAAGGTTGCCGGTTCGAGCCTGAGACGGGGCAGGAGGTTGAACCAGGAATCTTTCTGTGAGGAGTTTGCATGTTCTCCCTGTGTTAGCGTGGGTTCTCTCTGTGTTAGCGTGGGTTCTCTCCGTGTTAGTGTGGGTTCTCTCCGTGTT
>JBAMHV010000018.1:5568738-5580505 GCA_037177535.1 Pseudomugil gertrudae
TTTGAAGGAAAGTAAATAGTAAAGTAACTGGATTACTTTTTTGATGAAGTAATCAGTAATCCGTAACTAATTACTCTCTCCAAGTAACTTGACCAACACTGCAATCACCTATCCCTCATTAAGTTTCCTAAAATATTCTTTTCTTTTAATGTGACTGCTGCAAGCAGACAAAGTGCTGATGTTGGAGGAAAAGTCAGCAGATGGTTGCCAATCTAAATTTGGCCAGCTCGTGACTGCACTCTACAGCAAAACTCGCTACAAGAGTCAACGGTCTGGAGCATAACTAATTTAGAGAACATACATTTATTCTGTCATAATGTCGTCATACAGGGACAGCTGGAATTCAGAAAAGCATGGCAACAGATGCTGCTTGCATGCAGTTATTCTTATTTTTAATGTATTATAGTGACGTGTGCTATTGGTATGAGAGGCACACTGAGCCCTTATTCTGCCTTATCTAAATGGATTTTCCAGGTATGCACTGTGACCATGAGCAGGTGTTTCTGCTTTCCTCTGTGGATTTGCAAATTCCCAGTCATCACTTTTTCAGACTCACTTTCAGACACTTTCAGAGCTGTACATACAAGAGACAAGAAAAATCTACATCCCTTCAGCCATTTTTGATCCATAACCTGTAAGTTATTTATGAATCCTTGCGAGTGCATTCTCTTTGAACAGTGTTTGGTTTTAAGCTGGAGAGGTGAAAATAGTCTAACATATAAAAACAATCTTAAATATTTGATGCGGCCACATCTTTGCAGGTTTTTCTCATGTCTAATTGAGGGCATCAGTTATTCACCACAAGGCTGAGAGGGGTTTCTTCAGGACACTGGAACTCTTAATACCGGATTATCTTGTCCACAGGCTGAAAGCTGGCATAACGGCAGAAACATGACTCCAAATGTCGTAGTTCCAAAAACAACGCTCTCCCAGCTGTGAGAGAAGGGACACATCCAGCATCATGACGTAAGGTTATGTAAGTCTTGCAGAGCTATTAAGCTCAGGCTCGGCCAGGTGGAGATCCACTGACTGACAGGCATAGCTGGGGGATGATTAGGAAGTTATATGTTACTCATTGCAAATGTTTATGGGTCATTCCACTGAATGGATGCCATTCCCATGTTGCAAATAGGAACGGATGGTTCAGTTCTGTACTGATACTCAGTCACATGCTAGTTGCTAATAGCACGAGGAGACAAAGCACAATCTAGAGATTTTCTATGAACAACTGATAACTAATGCATCATTTAGTTAACAGGACCTCTTTGGTCACATTATAACTATTACAGAAAAATGATGAGAGAGCCTAGTTGTGGTCTCTCTGTGGCCTTCAGAAGATCCAACTGATGCTGCTTCTTGTTGTGCACGTGACTTGTGGGATATTCCACATAAATCAGGGTAATGTAACAGGACTGGGGGAAAACCCTGGGACATGACTAAAATGTGCATTTTTACCCCCCAAAAAAACTGATTGGTTTTGAGAAAACACGTGTAAAGGATAGAAGGAATACTGAAATTACAGAGTGAGGGACAGGTGAAAAATGCAGTGTTTCAGGAGTTCATGGTAGGTTTCATTAATCTTCCCGGCACACAGCTTAAATTTGGGATTAGGTCGTTATGCAGGACAGTTAGTAAGACAATAAATTTTACAATAAATTCTCATGTGCATTTAAAATTACATAAAATGTCCTAAGAACGGACGTGGCACCCATCCAGTTTAAGATGTAGATTGTAGGGGACAGCATGTATGGATGGCCGTGAAGAAGAGCACCAGTATTTCGTGGTAGGATGGTTGAAAGTCCCCAGCAGTGCATTTATGGGATACACCAGCTAAGCTTTCAACCTTAACTACCATATTTCTAACAAGCACTTTTCCATTCTGTATTAAAGCAAAGACTGGTTATGTTTAAAACATGTTTCAAATCAATTATCTCAAGGTAAATTATTTTTAACTATAATAAAACAAAGTCTTTCATTGTCAGAGTGCAGGAAACCTGTTGCCATGATGCAGGCAGCATAACATATGCCTTAACTTTCTGTTAAAGCTGCAACATTAAGTCATTACATTTTATGACCATTTTAATATTAATATTTTCATCTGTTTTTAGTTTGTTTTTTTCACTATTTTCACCATTTTACCAAGCCATGCTACAAATGATGCAATGCACACAGATGTTATAATCACCATCAGCAACAACATATTTTATATTAATTTGTAATTATGGTTGCATGCATGTAATTTAATTGCTCTAATAAGGGCTGATTAGACTTAGAGGCTTAAAGCAGCGATCTCAAACTCTCCAGGTATCCATTTGATATGAATCAGGAGCAGGGAAACACCTAAACCCTGCAGGACAGTGGCCCTTGAGTGCCTGAGTTTGAGATGCCTGAAAGAATAAATGAAAGGCAGAAAGCGAGAGTGGGAGACAGTAAAGATGACATGGAGGAAAGGACGGCATGGAGGAGTGCTTTTGTTTTGTTCATTCACAGCTTTGGCAGAAATCAAGTGCAGTGGGTGGGTTTGAGTCATCCATGAGGAGGTGTGTGCATTGTGTTTGCGTGTGGGAAGTAAACTCTAGGTGACCTGATCAAATAGAACATTCCAGAACGAGGGCAACATGAGTTGCTGTATCAGATGGTCTCTGTATCTTTTAGCTGTGATTGTGGGAGATTTTTCTAAATCTTGGAGAAATAACATAAAAATAATATTTGAATGCATAAACAGTATCACAGGCAGGTAAGAGTGACACCCCCCCCCCACACACACACACACACACACACACACTACAGATCCCACTGGGTCCCATAGAAAGACTGCAGCGAGGTAGCACGTCACTTCATTTACATTCTTTACCTCTCTATGGGATCGCACTGTATGCAGAAGCGCACAACTTTGCAAAGATGCATGCACACAAAGGTGGTTGTCACACACACTCAGGAGGCAGGCAGCAAAAATGCACGCATGCAAAACAACCTAGCCGAACAAGAGCAGGCACACACGTGCAGGACTTTGATTAATGAGCTTTTGTTGTTGCTGCGTAATACACCACATCTGCTGCCGTAAGGACTCCAGCACGAGCCCCAAACAATGGCCCCTTAACCAGTCAGTGACCAGTCACACTGAAACGCATTCTCATGTGCAGGGACACACACACATCTGCCTACATTATTCTGTTTGCAACCTTCTTCACCTCAATCCACCACCGTTTCCTGCAAACAAACACACATGACCCCCTGCCATTCCACAAACATCGCTTCAGTCCGGGTTCCCACACAGATTTTTCCCTCAGAGGCCGACGTGTTAAGCTGTCCACATACAGACTTTGACACAATGTGGGTTTCATGTGTTTGAAATCTCATCTTTGTCCTGAATCTCATGTTATTATTACTGTAGTTGTATTCAGTTAACTGTGTTTCTTATTAAGTATAAGGGATTTAATCACAGTGATTCTTAACTGTAGCCAGTCAGCTCCACGACAATTCAGAGTGAAATAATGATACTTGATCTTTTTTCTATAACTTTCTTTTTCTTTTCTTTTATAAAGTTAAAAAACTGAGCTTTCTAGCTTATTATTAACAGAACCAGGAGTTTGTACACTCCCTCACCTCCTGGTGTATTGATCGCCAAATTCAAATTTTCTTTGCTTTTATTTATTTTTGGCGAGCTGTTGAAGTTGCTTTATCTACATCAACAATAGAAAGAGTAAACAAAATTAAACTGAACTGTCTCTTTGCTGTTTGTTTCCTTCCAGCTGTATTAGCATAAATCTCCTCTCATCTTCCTCCTTTCTGCTTCCTCTTTTCTTGATCTAACTCGCTGGCACACGGTCAGATGTGTGTGTGTGGGTGGAAGTCTCTGTGATGTGCATGCGCCTGGGTCACCTTGGATGTCATGGTGTGTGTGTGTGTGTGTGAGAGAGAGGACAGAGAGAGAGTCTGTGTATCTGAGAAGTGGGAGACCTGCTTGGAGTTTATGTGATGACCTCTGCGGGGGTCACATTAGAAGACAGAAGTTAAAGCCAAATGGTAACGCAAAGGCAGGGTGTGGCAGTGAGTTTTATTAGGCCTGCTGTGTGTGTGTGTGTGTGTGTGTGTCCTCAAGGGATAAGAAAGGCACCCTGAGGACAGCAGAGGTTATGTGTAGCAGCTGACTATAAGGGAAATTATACAACAGGCAAATTAACATCTCACTTGAACACTTGGGCCCCGTCGTTTGGTCTCGCTTTGCCAACTCACAATTTTCTTTTACATATAAAGCATTCTGTTTCCTCGACACAAACTCTCCGAACAGCTGTGATTCAAGCTGCTTCGTTACAGTTCTGCATATTTACGGTTCATGACCGCCAATGACCTGCGCTCTATTGTGCACTTTCTCAGTTTATGGCTGATAAGATCAAACCTGAGCGGTTAGCATAAGTAGCCTTTTGCCACCCTACAGTGATGCAGGAATACACAAGTGTAAATAATAGGAGGAGTAAAGGAGTACAGTATTATACTTGCCCATTTATGCATCTGGAGCTGGAATCACACATGGTTTTAACTGGTTTCTACCTAAACTGAATAATTTGATTGAATATTTACTTTTATTATTTAGTAAAAAGCAGAATAGTTTGGATAAGATGTGAAAAATCAAATGAAACAAACCTCATTCTCTACATAAAACCCAGTGGAAGTATCCTGGTTTGGGCAGCATTATGCTGTAATTAATGGAGGAGGAATCATCTGTAGTTTCTCTTACTAAAGATAAATGTTAGGTCATGATTCATCTGTCTGGTAATTGAGTCTAAAAAGAATAGAAAGTGGGTTCACGTAGCAAAAGGACATAAAGGTCTAAAGAAGCGATTTAACTATTTTTTATTAGCACACCTCGTGTGTTGGATCATAAACTCCACGTTAAAAGTGTTCTGCTTTGAACAAACAACTTTTTCCTCTTTTATGCACATAATATTATGTCAGTATTTATGCATTGTTTATTTATTGGATTCATTTTTCTTTTTTTAATCTTGGACTGACGGTGCTGTAGATCATATTGAAAATGTCAAACATATAAGTGTCCAGCAATTTGTTGTTTTGGTTACATCCAATCTTTTAACTGATATTGTTTGTTAGCTATACACACTATTAATAATAAAGCTTTAAGCGTTATCCTTCAGGTCAGACCATTTTAGGAACTATATTGTGTACATGCTTACAGGGAGCTTTACCTGGATCTATTAGCTACAGCTGTGCTTTTATTCAATAAAGACGTGAAAGATCTGCAAAGAAAAAAGATGATCTCTTTATCAACAACACTTAGCTGCTTGTTTATTGCTTAAGGAAAATACTATACATGTAGTTCTTGAGAAATAAATGTCTAGGGGAAGCCACCAGAGCTTGTTTGCTCATCCCAAAAAAAGCCAGCCTCAGGCCAAAACAGCCTCTGGCAAATGCCGACTTCACATCAGCTGCAGATGCATGAGAATCTCTACTGATTATCTTCCCATGCATTGTTTAAAGAGGAACTTGGGAGCTGTAATCAAACATGGCACATTGGTGGGGCTGCCGTACAGTGAATGATCAGTATGTCTATGCTGACCTGTGTAAATGAGACACTGTCAGCAAGTGATGAAAATGTTTCTGATCTTTGGAAGGTAGGATGAGCTCAATTTAAACAGCACAAGATAAGACTATTCCACACTCGGCGTCGCTGCTGGGGTTGTCCTTTGTTGCACAGGATACCGACACGGATGGGAGAAGAGGCACACACATACATATTACATTCACAGGCATTTTTACTGCAGCCATTTAACGATCAGGGAAGAAATATAGGGCTGTCTCAGATAATTAAACCAGAGGGAAATTTGAACAACCCTCTCTGCACTGCCCGCCTTTCTTCTTTCTGTCCATGCTCCAGTCTCACTCACTCTCACTACGACTGCTCGTCAGCAAATCCGTCCGGCTGCTGATGAAAACACAAAAGCTTAACAAAAAAAGCACAAACTGGGAGAGAGAAGAGATGAGGAGCACAGAATGAACATGCCAGTACTGAGGTCACACAGCACAGGTGCAAATAATGTTTTCCATCTATTAACTGTCATCTGTGCTGGGATTTTAGTGATGATTCAGTTTGCTGCTGCTGCCTGGCAAGAGGTGCATCATTTATCAGACATCATTGGGGTAATTTATAGTTTACATTCAGCGTCTTTATCATCCAGTTATAGACCACACACACACACACACACACACATCTTCAAGCAAATCCACCTTTGTTGGTCCAGAGGTTAGGATAGCACTGCTCTATGCTTGTTCAGGATTCAACAAGACTCATCTTAACTCTGTATAGAGTGTCTTTCAGTCAGCTCGCACTGTGTTTGTGTGGATGCATGTAAAGTTAACAGATAAGAGTGTTTCCCCAGCTATGACGTGCTTTGCATATCATATTTGTGCACTTCAGGATGAAAGACTCGCTAACACAGAGCTGTATGGAGTTTGTGTATTACCCCAACACATGCAGACTTTTAACATACACCATATGACACTCACACACACACGCACAGCAAAAGGCATTGTCCAGAGAGGACAGACGCAGAGTGGGTGATGCAAATGGGAGTGGTGTTTCCATGGCGACCAGGGCGACAGAAGGAAAAGGGGATCCGCCTCCTGACCCTCATTGAGAAGGTGAATGACAATCACTAAGCAGAGGCAAAACAGACAGCAGACACAATACCAGAGAGAGGAGCGAGAACGAGCCGCGGCCCGTGTAAGCCTGCAGGACGCGTAAGCTGCAGCGGTCAGTCTGAAACACTTAGCATTAGCATGAGAAAGACATTATGTTAATAGCATCAAAGGCAGCAGCCCTTTGTGCTTCCTGCACCAACTCAAGGGCACGAGAGGATTTTACATTTCAACTGTTTCGCCAGTCCTAAACTCACAAAGATAAAAACTAAATGTTTTGCATTACACAAATGAAACCAAGTCCATGAAGGTCTCAATGTCCAGGAGCTGAGAGGAAAGTGGATTCAGTGGTACAGTTTAAACTCCACCATGTGTGAAATTTCTCATCATCATTTCGCTGACAGAACTTTATGATGATCAGACATCTGAACATTTGCATTAAACTGGCTGCATTTGTCTCAAAACATCATTTTTTGGTTCACTTTTATTGTCCACACGACACCAGACTTTTATGGGCCTTTAAAATGAAGACTTTTGGAACACTGTCTTTGTTTCACACTGTGTGAATGCAACTTTAAAGATGATAACACAGTGCATTCAGGGTTACTAGCTTTATTTGCAAAGATGCAAATCTGCATCTTTCTGCTATTTGCATGTTCAGATGTGTCAACAGACATTATCTGCAATGTTAGCTTAGTTAGAGCTAATGTTTTTAAGCCTTTTTAAAAGTGAAATAAAGGAAGTGGATGTAAAAATAATGCCAATCAAGTTATTTACCACTGCAGCAAGATGCTGAGAATTCTGTCAACGTTTATACAAATAATCAGTCTGTCAATGATGCAAACACGTGGGAATTATAACCTGACTTTTTTAGCATCTTATTGCTAACTGTCAGCTTTTATAACTAGATAGTTTCTCTCTTTTTTCTCTTAGCTTTGTATTCATCTGAATTGATGCATAGAAGGCAGATAAAGGCATCTAATGTGGGGCACTGAATGCAAATCAGACCACAGTATCTGTTCTGAGTTTGTTTTAATAGAAATACAAGCAGTTTGTTTTTATGTAGCATTCAGTTTATAAATAGCTAATTAGCATATCCATATGGAGACACTGTAGGGTGGCCATTTTGAACATTTACAAATAGTACAGGTTTTTCTCTCATGAATTAAAAAAGCTATGTCTCAATTTAGGATCCATGCGCTTACGAGTACGGGTTAAGTGTCACAGTAAGGCACGGATATATTTATAAGGTGTATCCACCCGATAAACCTGCATTTCCTTTGGCATGCAGTGGAGAATAATGGAGGTGTATTCCTGTTGGCCTTGTTTCTCCCAGAATTCCCTTCACACAACATGGCAGTGAATAAGCAGATGTCAGGAGCCAAAGGGTGGTTGCAAGGTGGTGTGGTGATTAGCGCTGCAGCCTCGTAGCAAAAAGGTTGCTGGATTGAATCTTGGTGCAGATAGTAGCCTTTCCATGTGAATTTAGCATGTTCTCCCTATGTTAGTGTGGGGTCTCTCTGGATACTTTGGCTTCTTCCCACCATCCAAAGACATGTATGTTAGGTTGATTGGACGCTTAAACTTGCCCTTAGGAGTGAATGTGTGTTTGTCTGGTTGTTTGTCTCTCTGTGATGGACTGGTAACCTGTCCAGGTGCACCTGCATCTCACCTGTTAATTCCTGGGATAGGCCACAGTTTCCCTGAAAATGAATGACCGGTAAAAAGGAAGATTTCGTAAATTACTTTGTAGAGGCTTGAAGGTTAAAAGGCACCTTTTACACTATGCTTGAGTTGTTTTGAGGTTAAAGTGAGGCTGATGAAGGAAAATTTGTAGTTTGAACTCTTTCTGGTCCTATCTGGATTGATTTGCAACCTGCAAACAGGCTCTCATGTCCAAGACTCAAACTCCACCCGATGTGTTGACACAGTACGGTGAATGGAAGAAAAACATTGCTTACAACATGGAGCATTATGGATTATTAGTCAGTAGTGACTTTAAAACTCAACATTTCATTATCTGGTATAGAGGCCTAACTACTGTGGCACCTAAACATAATACTAAAGTAATGTGGATCTGAAGAGGGAAAGGTTGCTGCAGCTTAGCAACAATAACAGCTGGAGGCAAAGCTGGCTCTTTAATTTAGCTATTGTAAGTTGACTTGTGATGATAACCAGTTAGGTCATTGTTTCATTTCTTTGACCCTTTTTCCTGTTTTTTTAAACAGAATTAACTATTTACATCCTCCAAAGCATCAGATGACCTGATACTCCAGCAAAGTCAGCGGTGTAGTACCCTTGTACACTTGTTTGTGAAAAGCTATTTGTTAGGCATCCTTTTACACCATAATATTGGATATGTTTGAGTTCCTCTAGACAAAATGAAGTATCAAAGAATCAAACAGTGACTATATTTACTGCATCCAGTGCAAACTCCTGCATTAAAGCCAAACAAAAAGTAATAACGAAGGACGAGAATCCCTCCTCCACATGCATCAATTCATTAACCCACTCATATCCTTGAGGCTTATCATTATAATGCCACTGAAATGTGAAACATCATTGAAAAGAGGGAGTGATGTCTGCAGAGGAGAGGTTTGTGTGATAGTTTCCAGCCTGGGTGCAGTAATGAAGGAGCCAGGTGAAAAACTCTTTGAATGAGTCATCCAATGCATATCATATTTTTTTACAGAACAAAACTTGCTGCTTCTTCCTTTTTCTCTCTCTGGTTAGTCAAGCATCACAACGCACATCCACACTTTAGAAAGAAATGTCATGGGGGAGTGGGCACAAATACAAACTAGATAAAAGCGGCATTTAATTTCATCTCTGATCCCTCAGATTTGGTTTGTTGTTGGATTGAAAGGGTGCCTTGACTCCTGCTGTGGTTAGCTGCAGTGAGGATGTGTGTCATCCACACGCCCAAAAGATTAAATAAGCCCGAAAAGAAAAGCTAAAAATACAGTCGATGGTTTTCAACAAACTCTGAGTGGAAAAGAGGTGCTGTGACGCTGCTACCATGGCTGGATCCACAGAGTCGGGAGCCTCTTGATGGCTCATTGGCAATGGACATGTTTGCTCTTTCATAGAAAAGTAATATTGTGGCAGTTAAAACCTCTAAAAACTTATAATTAGGCTGTTTTTAGATAATAAAAAAAGAAAAGAAAAAAAAGAAACATGTTCAAATGAAAAATCCATCCATCCACTTTCCAGCCGTATATATTTGTCAAAAGTACCCCGGACAGGTCGCCAGTCCATCACAGGGTAACATAGAGACAAACAACCATTCACACATTCACTCCTACGGGTAATGAAGAATGACCAATCAACCTAACATGCATGTTTTTGAATGGTGGGAGGAAGCTGGAGTACTTGGCAACCCACGCTAACATAGGGAGAGTATGCAAACGCCACACGGAAAAAACACTGTAAAGAAATGATGAGAAGAGCTGTCTAATCTGTAAGAGTGTGTAGATAGAAGTCTTAAGGGGCGTATATCATGCTTTTACATCCTTCCTTTTGAAATGTAAATCATTAATTTATTGTCTGTATATAGTAGAAACATTTTATTGGTAAGTTTACTATAAATGTCAACATATCTGATTCACGAATTTGGTTACCCGGAAGTCCACAACCTTATTTGGCAGACCCACAGCAAATACTGTGATGTAATAGATAAAAAAACATAATAGGGAATAGAGAAAATTAAACTAACTGAAAAATATAACCAAAAAGAATATAAAGATATATGTGCAGCATCAGGAGGGAATAAATTGACATTTTGTGCCTTCCTAAACACTTAGAAGTGCACAAAAACATGTATTTAAGTGCTAAACAAAAATACAGATTGTGCATATGTCCCCTTTAAAAAAAAACAATATTCCTCAATGTCACATCGCAAATGTTTTGCAACTATCATCATGTACAGCAGATAAACATAAAGAGATTCAGAGAAACTGGAGATCTCTTAAAGCTGCAGACCTTTATCAGACACTTGTGGCCTTCAGGTGACACAGTCACTCACTCATGGGCACAATTGTGTCACCGACATTACTGAGTCCAGGAACACTTCCAGAAACCAGTGTTGGTCAACATAATCTGCTGTGTCATCTGCAGATGCCAACTAAAGCTCTATCAAGCAAAACAAAGCTGTGTTTGAAAGTGGTCCAGTACCACCATCTGGACCAAGACTCATCTGATACAGACTAAGTGCTAACGTCTTCTATAGGTCAGTAAGCCTGAATGTGACTTTGTTGATGATCATGCAGACTGCATCCACTTGGCAAAGGAAGAGGAGACCTCTAGCATGTTAGCAGCATTCTGGTGTGAAGTGCACACGGTGTGGACAGCTTGCATGTTTTAGAAGGAACTATGAATGCAGAACAGTTTTATATATAATTATATATCATTAAATATATATCATTATATCATCATGCAATCTTACGGTTTCCCTTATTGAGGCTATTTTGATGAATTGGCTCAAATAAGCGCCCTGAGATGAAGTGAAGTGGCGCTATATAAATAAAGTTGAATTGAATTGAACTTTAGACAAACATATGCTCCACTCAAAACAATGGCTTGTGAACATCAGCAGGACAAGGCAAAACCATGAACTGCTGCTACTTCAACATGGCTTCTTTATAGAAGTGGTGAACTGGCCAGATTGCAGTCTGGGGGCTTCATTTCTCTGTTAGGGTCATTTTAGTCCAAAGTGATGTGAATTTGTGGAATGTAGTCCTCCTTCAATAAAAGCTTTTGTTTCCAAATCTAATAATCAGCCCTACTCCTCCAGTTATTAAAGGCAATGTTCCTGAACCCTGGTCCTCAAATACCCCTGCCCTGCATCTTATAGAGGCAACCCTACTTTAACACACCTGATTTAAATTAATTAACTTTCTCATTAAAAGTTCTTTGCAGCCTATTAACAATCATTTACTTTATTCAGGTGTGGTAAAGTAGGGGTGCCTCTAGGAAATGCAGGGCAGGGGTACTTGAGGATCAGGGTTGAGAAACACTGATTTAAGATACCTCCATAGTGTTAGGGTGGGATAATGGAGGCAGATGAGTGGATCCAAACAGGAAGACGGCAGCGGATGAAGTGAGGAGATGAGGT
>JBAMHV010000018.1:5585018-5597982 GCA_037177535.1 Pseudomugil gertrudae
TTGTTGTTGTTGGGCTTGCACCTGAGACCAGGGTAACTCATTTAGTTTCAGCACATGTACTTACATGTACTGTATATGCACGCGTTGTAATGACAATAAAGAACCTTAAACTTGAACTTATTTGTTTATTTTGAAAACAATATTTATGTTACAGAGTTTGTAGTTTTGCAGGACAAATCTGAAGAAGATAGAAAAAGAACACAAAAAAGGAAAGTAAACAGAGAGCAAAGGGGAAAGAGACATACACCACAGAGTAAATAATAAACCCCAATCACAGATGTTGGATCATCTACTACACCTGTACAAAACCCAAAATACAGGATTTGTTACACTTGTTCAGACTTATAGAACATCCCAGCTTTCTGGTATTTATGATTACCTTTATGATTGGTAGCTTACTAATATTAGCAAACACTTTTCTGACCATGGCAACACAATGAAACATAATATGCAGGTAAGTGTGCTGCTCTATTATATGAACATATCATTGAACATCCATTTTCTACCGCTTTTCCCTTAACGGGGTCGCGGGGGGCTGGAGCCAATCCCAGCTCACAACGGGCGAGAGGCGGGGTCACATCATTGAACATTAATGGAATATTTTTATATGTAAGGTATACGTATGGCATGGGCACTAATGCACCCCGTTCCAACATGGACGCCAGCTTTCCTACCTGTGCCGGTAATAATCCTCTTTGACCTTGAGGATTTTCTAGAAGAGTTTGATATTTTCTTATAAATTAGGAAAGTGGTCAGTCTTAAGTAATGTACTATTTGTGGGTTATATTTGTATCTTTTTCTGGCTTCTGTAGTTTTAATAAAACTTTAATTTCTGGAGTGACGTGGCGTTCACTAACAGTAATTTTAGGAGATGTTTCAGAGCCCATGATGTGATGACAACTGCCAGAAAACTATATATATATGGGGGCTTTTTAATCTTTGTATCATTATACAGATTTTTCTGACTGTCTGCACGACCACATCCCAGGAAACCCGACAGATACTGTCCCCACGCACCTGTATTCACCGTCTTTGGTCCACCGATTCAAACCACTTTTCCACACTCAGGACCAGACTGGGCACAATGGGAGCAGGTGGAATGCTCTTCCTTATTTACTTGTGTTTTATGCTTCCTTTTATGATGTTTCATCTTAGGAAGGTTTTACATAATCTGGTGTATTTTATCTATTTTTAGCTCATGCTTCTTGTGGCATTTATTTTTGTTTAGCACAAAAAACATGTTAAGAAATAAAATGTATTACTCTTTTGAGTATTGAACGGACTAAATTCCCAAGTTCTTTGCAGTTTAATCTTTCTATAATGAACTTTTCTTCTTCAGGAAGAATCATCCTCTCTGGGATTCTGTTGTTTTGAGATAACCTACCACCATCATGAAAGGATTGCTTTATGTTTAACTACATATACAAAAAGATGAATGACTGTATTGTGGTTTTTAATAGAAACATGTATAGAAATTTAATGGTAGGATTTCCGTTTCCTCCTCAGTTGAGGTTTATGTCACAGGCAAATTGTATCTTTTTCTGACTGTTACATATAAAGGATAAATAAAACACACTTATTCAACAATGTTGAATAGTTTCAAAAGGTTAATTTATTTACAAATATAATACAAAAAAGGTTGGACTAACTTTTGTCCTTATCAAGTGATGAGGCACAGAATTGCACTCTGATAACATCTGCATCCAGCCATCAAGGCTATTAGAAACCTGAGCTTTGTACAAAATGTTACGAACTGTCTGTCATACAAATGCACTGTGCACAATGATAAGAGAGGCATTATAAACTGTAGAGAAAATGAGTATAAATAGGCAATATTTACACATAATGGAGACCATTCCTCAATGCAGAATCATAGAGACGCTTTGCATTTGTAGAGAGGGAAGCTGGAAAAAAAACACTTTGTTGCTAATACACTGTTCATGCATAAACAGGGAAATTAACAAGAACGTGGCAGTCTTGCAATGCAGTGCATAAATAGAAAGGCAACAACCATCAGGATCAATAATCAGCCACAGCGTCACAAGCTTTATGAGGAACAATTTGTTATCATACATCTGCAAACATAGAGCAGCCTGCTTTTTAAACTTCATCCAGACTTGTATTTCAGGGTGTTGAGGGTTTGGGTCTACAGGGAAGCAGTCACAAAGAGGGAGCGTCTTCTCCATGTATAGCTTTATACTTGGCCATGTCTTCAGGAAAAACTTTGCTGAGCTCAGAAATCAAAAGACTCTTGAATTTCTACAGGTAACGGGGAAAAAAAAAGATACATACATTAATCTATTTATTACAAGAACAATGTGCAGCCAAACTAAATTCCCATGTCTATCTATAACATGCAATAGGTGAATATTTTTACTCAAATTAACTGAATGTCTGTTTCCATCATTTAACAAAAAGTTACATGAATATGTGAGTACAAATACTTTACTTCCAACTCTAAAATGTTTAGTAATTTTATAAGAGGGATCACTGGTGGGAATCCCTAATGTCCCTGAAATAATCTCTTACCGTCATAGTGTCTATCTTTCCTTTGACCTGCTCGTTCCTCGCCAAGGCTCTCTCCAGACATTCCTTAGTGTACAGCTGAGGGTTTCGGCCTTGGTCAATGTACCTTCAAACCCAAAGTTTCACACCATAAGATTACAAAGCACAAACAAAGCATTTACTGGCCCAGTCTCATAAGAAGGCTGATTTAATCATTTTAATATTCAGTTTTCCAAAAACACTAAAATCACATTTGGCTACTTTATATTTAACCTATGCAATTAAAAATGTTATTTTAAAAGTTAGTGTATGCCGAATGTTAGTGCTGTTGTTATTCATTCTTTAAAATGCAGAAAGCTGTTTTATAAGTAGCAGTAAACAGCTACAGAAGAGATATCTATTAAATCCAAAGTATTTATAATGGAGTTCAGCATCACTTTCATTCAGGATAGTGCGCGACAGAAAGTTAATCTTCAATACCGTAGAAAGCAACAACCATAGAAAGCTGTAAATAAACTGCATTTAAGGTTTTTATGCAGCTGTAAATGCACAATGCATCCATTCAGGCGACTCACTCGAAGACTTCCAGGGGGACGTTTATCTCGTGAAGCTGTTGGCGACATTTCTCGATGTCCTGCAACCCAGATATCGTGAAGTTTCTGAAAAGATAAATTAACAGAGCGTATTAACAGACTGTTAGCGGGTAAAAGTCTTTCTGTGGACCTGAGTAAAACACGGCTCACAGTTTCTGGTTGAGTACTGCCTGGCTGCTTAGCTGAAAGTCGCTGACGATGATTCCCAACTGTCGAATGTTCTCGATAAATTTCTCCAGATGCTCCTCGAGATTATCAAATTTTTCAGCCATTTTTATTAACTGTTTTTAAACGGTCCGAAAATTCAGGGAAACGAAGCTGTTTTGTAAAATATCTTTATTAAATGATCACTGTTTACGGCTAGCCACCGACGACATGTCCGCTACAAATCCACAGCGCTTTACGGCAAATCCAAGCCTATCGCCTTGTACGCTGTACTGCTACCTAGGTAACAGTGAGTGACGTACTGTCGTACTGCGCATTAAAATGTCGTGCTACCAGTACAGCGTCGTCTTTGTGAAGATCATGTGTCGTAAACAGGAAACTATTTATTTGATATTTTATTTAAAGTAAATAATTTTGTCAGAATACTGAAAAAAAGGGAAAAACAATCAAACATTTTTGTCACAAAAGGTTCAATGACTTATATTTACACATATTTACATATTTTTAAATAACAATGAAAGGTACAATTAAACTGAAAATTTAATAAAATGCATTTATTTAGAAAATTATCTGAAGTAGACAATAGACAAAAAATTCATTTGGGGGAAAATTGTGTCTGGAAAAAACATTTTTTGGGAAATTTTGTTTGACCAAAGCCAAAATAAACCCCAGTTAATTATTTTTGATTGATGTCATCAGCTTCATCAGTTAGTTTACCTACTTAAAATAATGCATACATTTTTATTCTTCAATTTCTGTTTAATATTTTGTTTACTTTGACAGTTATATCATCACTTAATATATGCCTATTTATATAACTGTCTGTACCCTCAAACACACATACAAAAAATATTTAATCATTTAAATACCTAAATGAAGTTTGAAGTTGAATGTTTACTTCATACTGTTTAAATTAGGACAATCATTGTAAAGCAAAAGAAACAAAAATGTCAACATAGAAAGCATGCCAACTATAAAATATCGCAGACACATTAATACCTTATAAAATTCTAACTTTTATATTAAATGTAGGTTAAGAACTTAAATGGGGAGGTAATGTACACACAATGACTGCTTTTTCTTCTTTTTTTTTTGTCTTACAAGTTATTGTTTTGTCCTGAATGACTCCAGCTCCTACATTTTTATAATACATTGTTCAAAGTGCAAAACTAACATTTTCACCATGATGATTCACTGATTGTTTATTTTGGGTAGGCCTATTTCTCTCCTAAGCTACAGGTTTATTAGGACAGGATCATCCTCCCTGGTGCAATTCGGGCTGCTGCTTTCATTGCTGAAGCTGCTTATAGTGACATGCACCAGACTTTGTGTGAGTGGTGTGTGTGGGTGTGTTCTTTGTGGTATTTGTCACAAGTGCACTTTACCTGCATTTCCGGTGAAAACAGCAGAGATCACTATCACTCATATGTTATTTGTAAATGTATAAATACAGGAGAAACTAAAGACTTCATTAAGGCTTCTTGTGAGATATTCAAGGTGGACATGAGAAGAGTTTAAATCTGCTGTTCCCAGTTAACCTGCAAAATAACCCTTGTAATTTACAACTAATATAATCTCACATAAAATAAACAGTGAGACTAAAAGTGAAAGTAAATGTTACTGACTGTGACGTTACTCTGTTCTGGTATCTCCACTTCTGCTCGTTTCACTCTGCTGGTAAACTCAGGAATACCAAGTTACATGCAGTTAAACAGGAAAGGAAGAAAAACTTTCAAAATAAAAGCGAGGTTATTAGAAAATAATTCTTCATAGATTTATTAACGAGGTGTTGGAAACATTCCTCTGAGATTTTTTTCATTTTACACGATAACATCATAAACTGCTGCAGATCAGTCACCTGCTCATCCATGATGAGAATCTCATGTTCAACCACAAAGATGCTTTTGAACTGAGGTTTAGTGACAGCAGAGGAGGTGGGAGTACAGGGAACTCATTGTCATGGTCAATAAATCAGTTGGAGATGATTTAGCTTTGCGTCATGGTGCATTATCCTGTTGAAAATGAGAAGTTGGAAGGCTGTGATCAAATGATAGGCACAGTCAGCAACAACATTCAGGTTGCCTCTGTTTTCATGTCAGTTTGGCAGAAATCATCCTGCACTATAACTCTTCCAACAGCTGCCTGTATAAAGGTAGGAAGGAGCCATGATTTCATGTTAATTCTGATCACCCCATCTGAAAGTTCTTGCTGTAATCACTGTTCTGGCTCATTTTTCCCAACTGTTGTCCAGTTTGGGTGAGTTTGTATGAATTGTATCCTTAGTTTTCTGACACCTGGTGTGGTGTTCTATATTTTCTGCTGCTTTTCTTGCTATAAGAGTAATGTGGTTAAATCCAAGTGGATCAGTAGTTTTTTAAAAATAATCATACCAGCCTATTTCTCCAAATTCACAGTGACTTAAATCACCATCCCTCTGCATTGTAACCGTCACACCTGATCATGTCTATAGGCTACATATCCAACATGTATAGAAGCTACAACCAATATAAAAATAGTCATGCATGTGTAAGGACGTGAGTGCTTTTATTGTCGAAAGGCCGCGCGCCCTGCGCGTGAGAACAACCCGGTTTAGAGGAAGACGGAGGATTACTGGGGGCTGGTTCGTCCTCGGCTGCATTAAAGCAGGAGCTGCCGCAGCTGCACACACACACACATCAAAGCTTCTCCTCCTCCTCTTCTTCCTCACCACAGCAGGTCCACTGAATGGTGGCGCTTTTTCTTTTGAGCCCACGGAACCGGTTCGGACATAGTTGGACATACACGGAACAGAACTGCTCCTTTCAGCAGGTAAGATCAGGCTTCTGGATGCTCTCAGACGTTAGCTGGAGACAGGATTGTTTCATTCATATGGATTAAGGGTAAAATGTGGATAATGCTGTTTTAGCCAACATTATAAGGAGGTTATATAATAGCAGGTTATATTAACAACAGCTTGTTGTAACATCCGTGTCTAATTTTACTCTTGTATTGTGGTAACTCGTATAAATGACCACCATAATGGTGTTTTATGTAAAATAAAGCCCATATGTCCAAAATGTTTATTAGATCACGGTGACACTTTTAATTCTGGGTGATTGTCAAACATGCAGCTCCTTTGATTGTCCTTTCAAAGCCTGTGTTTTCGCTATGATGATGATAGTAGGGCCTACACATGCCTCTCTTCCAGTGTATTATAGGATCAGTTAATTGCCTCTGCGTAACGGATCATCCTATCAGTGGAACAACTGCAGTCATAATGTCCGTCCATTTCTGAGAAGGAAAAAGCAGAATAGCATTCCTCTGATGTCTGTGTAAAAGCTTTTTTTTCCATCTAAACCTGCATTTAATTGTCGTTTTATGCTCTTGGTTCTTATAGTCGGGCTGTGTCAGACTCAGGAGGATGCACTTAGGAGAAAACTGCACCGATCTCCCCCGGTTCTCTTCATCCTGAGGCTGCAGCGCACAGAGGGGGGATTGCGCCATAACAAGGTTAACAATCAGCACCAGTAAAGGTCGTCTCAGCTAAAAAGAAACCGAGTGGGAAAAGGACCGAATCTTGCCCCTGTGCGGGGGGATCGGAGAGATCTAAGTGCAGAAAAAAATTATGGCCACCCTACTGCGGAAGATCGGTCTGATCCGCCTGCACGACCGAGACACAGAGGACCCGAAACACCACCAGGGCTCGTTAAAGGGGACCAAAGGGAACCAGAAGAACAACGCCAACAAACACTGTCAGACCGCCAACGAAACCAACATCCTGAGCACTCCGGAGATTAAGGCGAGGAAGCTGGACCAGCACGGCAAGGACAAGCCGACCGGCAAAGAGAAGCAGGGCAAGGATGCGAAGGAGAAGCAGCAGACAGGAGGAGGCGGGAGTAAAGCCACCAGTGCCTCCTCCATCCCACCGCTGGCACCTCACCGGCAACACTGCACCCAGGTCCGGACGCGGAGGTTGATGAAGGAGCTACAAGAGATCCGAAGGTTAGGGGACAACTTCATCACGGTGGAGCTGGTGGAGGACAACCTGTATGACTGGAACGTCAAGCTGCATCAGGTGGACAAGGACTCGGCGCTTTGGCAGGACATGAAGGAGACCAGCACCGAGTTCATACTCCTCAACGTCACCTTTCCTGATAACTTCCCCTTCTCGCCGCCGTTCATGCGGGTCCTGACGCCTCGGTTGGAGAACGGCTACGTTCTGGATGGCGGGGCCATATGCATGGAGCTGTTGACCCCCCGCGGATGGTCCAGCGCGTACACGGTGGAGGCGGTCATGAGGCAATTCGCTGCCAGCCTCGTAAAAGGACAGGTGAGGGGAGGAAGGGGGGGCTCGATGGAAGAGGCTGGGGGGGGGTGTTTGTGTTTGGGAGATCATCCTCCATCCGCATATTAATCATCTCTTGCACACGCATCATTAGTCATCACACACACACACACACTGGGGATGAACGCTTGGATGCGTAAATTACGCGCAAACGCATAAATGTCTAAATGTTTTAGCTCAGCTGGAAGAAAATGTTCACCCGTGTTTGGTTACTTCATCCATTTCTAATGCACTTCTTTCAGTTACGTGTCTAGACACGTTTTTTTTTCATGGGAAGGTTTACTGGGATAATGATTACAGAAAAACTGCCTTTATAAAAACCATTTTTATCTGAATGTGTCGCCCACTGTTAACATGACCTAACACTGGGTGTTATATCTTGTTTTCTAGACCTCTCCGTGACATAGAAAGCCATGGCTGTGATTATTAGTAATCGTTATGTGACTTTATGGCAGCCATTCATGCATCTTCTCCCCCCTCTCTGCAGTCCCTCTCCTTTTATCACTTCTATAAATCAGTTGCATTTGACAACAAAGACCTGCTGCCACACAGTGAAGAGGTCTCTCTGCCAGCGTTAGTGCAGTCTCCCTATATCTGTAGTCCCATTGGATTAGTCGAAAAGGAGGAAGGAAGCTATTATTCCTGTCATGATGACGGACCAATGTGGACAGAGAGACAGCGGGTAGCCTACCTACAGTAGTTTGTCCTCTGTGACTGTTTGGATTATGTAATCTTGTCAAATCTGTTTTTTTTTCACATCCTCTGCGCTACAGCATCATCATCAGCTCAGTGAAAAGAGCTGCACTTCATGCACTTCCCAGGCTGTAATTGTCAGGCCAAGCAGACTTTTTTTTCTGCTTTCGGGTCAGGACCAGTCGCTGCATTAAAAGCTCATTTCTGCATCATCATTCCCAGCATCTCATTCATCCAGTCTGCCCCTCTCGTCTCTTGACATGAAGGGTATGACGGTGCAGTGGTGTCAGACCTTATGTAAAGACCTGTCACAGGATCTCCTCTCCAGCTTTACCCCCCTCCACACACACACCAATCTCTCCGTCCTTTGATGATATAACTGAACATCGTTCCAGAGTCATTAAGCACTGGCTAACCAAAGAGGCCATGCAAAAAGCTGAACCCACTCCAGGGTGTAAAATGTGTGTATTCATATTGATTTGTTATTTGAGGAGATGTGCAAACAGTCCTGCAGTCTTCCTTCCCTGCTTTGTTAATGAGAGCAATATTGACTAATTATGCCTATATGTGGAACTGTATCTGTCTGCGTGTGTGCATCACTTCATCCCTTTTGTCTGCCTTTTTTTGGCCTGCGTGCACGAGCAGTTGCATGTCCTGTGGCCTAATTCTCTGAGATGTATTTGTCTTTCGTGCATCATGACAGACAGAGCAAACAGACCTATATATATATATATATATATATCCAGATATCCAGAATATATTTATTCGCCCTTGGCTGCGGCTTTATATGACAAAAGCGATATAGCCTGTTTGAGGCTTCCTGTCTATTTATAGAGTGAGAGGATACATGCAGTGACACAGTGCTGAGTGAGTTGAGAGTCAACACACTGTCCTCACCTGCACAGGTTTGGATGTGAGCGTATTTTAGGAGATGAAGGCAAACAGCAGACTCGGATAGCTTGCTGCCGTTAATGAGGCGGCCTTTGTCCGAATGTGATAATCCGGCCTGTGCTGCAGGAAGAAGATGAAGCCTCATAATGTTGTGCAGAAAAGGCAGAAAAAAACAGCTGTTGCTGCAAGAAAATCCAGCAGAGGAGTCTTTAGAATGAAATCCAATTTGAGTCATTTGATCTGTGCTGCTTTGTTGCCGTCAGCTCTGAAGTGTTTAACAATGCACCAGCATCAGGAGTTGGATGAATGTCCATTTAATGCCGGCGTTAATCTTGCTCTCCTCGTCACTTTGAGCTACAGATTAGAATACCTAAATTGATTTTTACCCACCATATGTTCAGATTTATTTGCCAACAGGTGGTAACTAAAACGATGTCAACCTGCTTTAAAGATGGTTTTGGTTTATTAAACCGAACGTTAGACCGTGTCTGGTTTCAGGGTCAGATTCTGGAGCTCTTTTCCATGCTTTATCGTTGTAATCTGAGCATTCAGAGTATTTAATCTCTTAGGAGACTCAACATAACAGCTTTCTGTTACAGAGCTGAGAGTAAAATTACCATATTAGATAATAACAGCAATGCAGATCCTGTTGTGATTGCACCTAAAAAAAAGCTAAATTAACAGTATATTCCAGCAATTTCACCACCATTATTGGTTCAGAGCATTGGATAAATCACAAGAGACTACTAAAAAGTGTGAGTTAATAAAAGAAAAAATCATTAAAGGAGATTATAAAAGTCCAAGCAATCAAGCTAGTGGAGATATCACAGTTTATTTGATTGTTTTTAACCTTTATTCATGTAAGTTATCCCATTAGGACATAACCTCTTTTTAAGAGAGACCTGTTTAGTTTAAAATGACAACAATAAAACAAAAACAAAGCATTTCAGATAAAATGCCAGAGGAACAGTCGCTAATTAAAAAGAGCAACGAGCTCCCAGTGATGCTTTCACAAAGTTAACAAAGTGCTTTAAAGTCTACTTTAAAGTCACAAAACAGGAACTCATAACCCTAATGTGAGATGACCTCAGTGACATCAGCGGGAGCTGTGTCTAACTGGAAAGCACCCGGCGCGATGAGTTCACCCTGTGATGGCGAAACACAACTTCCCTTTAAAGCGTCCCATCTGAAGCAGTGGATGCTGTTACCCAATCATGGTGTAAAATACAACAGAGTATACCTGAGAGTGTCAGGGGATCAGCTTTGCTAGGATGTTTAACTTTTAATGACCCAAACATCAGCCCCATGAGTGTCTCCATGTTGATCTGATGGTATTGATCCCTGTTTGTTTATACCAACCCTCTGCGTTATGCAATCCCATCCCAACCCCGAGAGCTGCCACCCAACACGCACCGGGGGCCGTTCCTGCTCTGCCCATTGACCAATCTCCATTCACACAATTACCCAGCAGGCACTCTGCAGAAGTGTGTCCCTCCTCAGTGAGCCAGCTGAGATAGATACACAGAGATGGCACCACAGCGGCCAGGGCTGCTTGCTAATACGCCACAAGTTTGATTATTCTTTCTCTGTTCAGTGGGTGTTTTTAACTTGCTGTGTCCGTCATTTTCATATGCATCACGCGGCTGCATTTTACGGATGACTGCAGTCACAATGGTGTTAATGAATGACTTTCACATTTCACATAAGAGTAAGAGGCTTGTTATGTGTCAACACACAACCAGTGGATCTGAATTAGCCAAAAAATGCTACTTGCCAATGAGCCAGCCAATCAGAAACAAGCACATGATGCTGCATTAGACTGGTTTAAAGACAAGACAATGAACAGCTTTGAGTCTCCTCTTTCCTGATCTTGATCACCATGGTAATCACACCTTGCTAACAATGGCCAGTTGCCATAACGATATCCCTCCAAGGCAGTGGTCTGCCATTTTGAGGTGGTGAAAGCCTCCATATGGAGGACATGTGAAGAAATGCATGGATCATTAGTTTTGCATGTAACGTGGAAACTCCCTCCGGTGGATTGTCTGTGTGCGTCAGCAGGAATGCTCTGTGTTCAGGCCTGTGGCTGCACGGGCAAGCTGAGAAGTTTTCCCCTCTTTTCACACAGCGCTGCTAAGGTAACAGATCCTGTCGGTTTACTTTACACCGGAACAGATATGCAGATGTGCGGTTTGACAAAGCAGGAGGATGTCATTTCATGTGTTTTTGTGAAAGAGAGAAGCATAAATCATGAAGTTTATATAATGTGTATGTCAGAGAGTCACACAGTGAGTCACCATTCAGCTTTTTAAAGTAAAATCCACCATCTGCCCTGTGTCCACTGTGTGGGACTCTATTTTAAAAGATTACTTGCAATGGTGGACATTAAAATATGAGATTGCTTTTTAAATAAAACAAGTTTTCCATAATGTGCCTGGTTGGCAGAGCTGTCTCTAAGCCTCCCAGTGAAACGAGGACGCTGTTACAGCAGGAATGGAAACAGTAACCCTAATCTCCAGATCATACAGCGTTATCACCTCATCTCTTTTTATCCCCTGCAACACTTTTGCCCCAAAAATAGCCTAGCAAGTACGCAAGAGGCCATGCTGGTCATCCCTCGTGTGTCACGGAAGGAGAAGATACATATATGTGTGACGGATCTCACTGCTGTGTAGGAGTGAAGTCAGCTTTTAGTCAGACCTTTTAAGGTTAAATAAAACCATTCACACTTGTTATATTAATGGATAGGACATTTTCCAGGTAAAATATCCAATTTATGTTGTTTTTAGACAGAAATGTTGACTTTAAAATAAGTAATCACTAGTAAAAACAAGTTTTTCGAGAGAATAAATACACAACCTGTCCATGCTGGGATAGACTTAGCCCCGCCAACTACCTTGAACTGGATGAAGCAGTTTGGAAAATGGATGAATAAATTATATACAAGAGGAAATGTATACTTGCGATAATTTGACCACTGTTAGGTGAAAAACAATCAATAAAGAACAAGAAAAAAATACATTCAACAGATAAACAGACCAAACATCTTAGAGATTTCAGTCGTTAGCAGTTAGCATCATATTTTGCTCTTTGCTCTCTTATTCCACCTTCAGTTTTTGCTTTTGTGCACATAAAACATAAATAGATGCCAAGCCTAAACTTCCCACACAGTTCTTCCTTTACATATGACATAATAGTGAAATATGTACATTGATACAAAGAAAAGTACAAATCACTGACGATAAACGATTTCTCTTTGTGTTCCACATCCTTCAAGCTGCAAATGACATGTCCAGTCTTGTTCTAGTGGGACAAAGTTGACAGCTGCTTTTCATGACTGAGATAAAAACGTGTAATAGCTATAAGGAGAGCTTGCATGCGGGATTTAAACCTACAAACACCTTCAAACGCCATTCTTGCACAATGCTCTTATAGATATTAAGACTTTGAAAGACTTTTCCCACATAAAATTATGAGGATGTAAATAACCACGAATGTGGTATTTAAAGCTCTGATGTGTACAATTAGCAGCAATACAATGAAGCATTCAATACTAGAATACTTGTGACTATGTAGCTTATGTGCCTGCTGTGTTACAGTGCCACTACAGTAGCCTAGAAGGGTCATACAAAACACTGTCCATAGAGTAGGTGTCTTGTCTTTTTGTTTGGCGTGTTTGTAGCGTGTTTTTTCCCCTCTGGGAATATATATATATATATATATATATATATATATATATATATGTGTGTGTGTGTAGAGAGAGAGAGAGAGAGAGAGAGGGAGAGAGAGAGAG
>JBAMHV010000018.1:5598295-5611767 GCA_037177535.1 Pseudomugil gertrudae
TGTGTGTGTAGAGAGAGAGAGAGAGAGAGGGAGAGAGAGAGAGAGAGGAGCATTTCAATGACTTAGTGGACAAAGTGCAGATATTTAAGGAGATTTTGTCACCTTAGCAGGTCAAGTTAGCTTTTTATTAGCCTTCAGTGTTCATATAGAGGTAAGGTACCTGTATTTATATACTTTATTTACTTTTAAACTCTGCAAGAAATCCAATAAATTAGCTAATTTCTGAAAGTATTTTCTTAAGCACCGGGCAAAAATCAGTTCAAAAGCAGCCCCTGCAAGCATAGCAGATAGAGTGTCACTGCTACACAAAGACGAGCCTCTTGGTGCTCAACTTTGGAATAATGACTCCATTTGTGTGTTGTCGACCTGAAAGGCAGCCGGCTGAAGGAACGAGGGTCATGCTATAGATGTGCAATCATATCTGGGTGTTTTCTGCACTGCAGTACAACATGCAGAGGAGCACCGCAACCGAGGGAATTTCATTAGTGCTGGTGTCAGTGGAGAGTCTGGATGCCACTTTCCTCCCTGCCAGAAAGGGAAGTGGTGCAGTGTTACTGAGCATGTGCAGACTAAGTCTAGAGTTTAGTGAGTCAACCAGGTTTTCTGTGTCGCTGCAGGATGACCGGTGGACAGAGACTCCCTGTGCTGTCAGATCTGCATGTTTTTATCTTCCCCTTTGTGATGCTCCTGCGCTTCTGAGGTGCTTCTAATGCTCGTGCCACCGCCATGAATCACGCATTTGTCATGGCTGCGTTGTGACTGCCATGCATGTCTCCAAGCATTAGCTTTTTTAGCATGAAGGCAGTTGTTTCTTTTTCTTTCTGCCCTCCTACACAGTTTTCTTCAGGGAAGACTTAGCAGTGCTGACAATAACAGAATAAGCAGCTCCATCGTAACAGGCTTGGCCCACACCTCTTTTCTCCTATTTTACATCCACCATCTCATCCTATGTATATTATTAGCACAGTGTGGGAAGGAGGAAGGGCTTCAGCACGGTGTTCCCTAGGTAAAAATCTGTAAATTGCCATGCTTTTCACATGGAGCATGACAGAGTTGTATGCACATATTGTACCATATATACAACCTTTTCATCATTTAGAGCGGTAGCTGCTCCTGGTTTTCTCTTAGCCTCCCACTGCACAGCACGCTGGAGTGTATCTTCCCTTCTGATTGAACATGACGTCTTAAAAGCTCTTTGCCTGCCTTTTAAAGATTGATCTAATGTTGGTCAGTCTGCATTCAGACCACTTGTCTTGTCAACATCACCCCCGCGGCAGTGCATTGGCCATTAACCTCATCAGCGTGCGTGTGTGCTGCTTTTTGTCTTGAAACTGCATTACCAGAATGAGATTGCTATAACTGCTAACAGTCATAAACAAGAAGGCCGTCATCTTCGCTCTGATAATGCCCTCAGATCAAACCACAATATTCTGTCTTGAAAGATCTTATACGTGGTCATATCTGAAGGGGAGTTATAAATAAGGAATGGACTTAAAGTAATACAGCAGTTTTTACATCCATTTTATGTTTTTACAACAGTGAAAAATGCTTTTAGATTTATTTTCAAGTTAAAAACTGAGAGGAAACCTTTGTCAGTTTAACATTTTGAGTCCTGTGTTGATTTTTTAGACCTGAGCCAAAACTGACCACACATGTAATTAAATCACTATATCGCTGCAACTACAAGGTCCATTAGAATACCTTCCCAGTCACGTGTTATACTGGTATACAAGTAAGAAACAAATATTTTCTGCATGAATATGATCATGCATTTGGAGTGATGCAGCTGCAGCTCTAATCCTTTATCAAGTCATAGTGCGATATGTGACTAGTCCCATAAAGCTCATAGTGTCTACAATTACTCTAGCTTATATTTATATCATAGGCCTACCTGACATGTTTCAACTGTAACCAGTAGAGTGACAGGCCGAGTTCAGGTAGGCTTATGTTACAGGTGAGTGTCTAATAACGTAAGAAACTAAATAAGCTACAATATGGGAACGTTATCTCTGATAGATGGTTTGTAGTGCAGACAGATCAGGCAAAGTCTGCAAAAATCCAGATCATCTGTTCTCAGGAGATCAGGTTTTACAAGGTAAATAAGGCCGATGTAACGTTTCCGTAGTTATTGGTTAGACGAAAAGCTTATCTGTTTCATTTCTTGGTTCCATGTAGCTGTCCTGTAGGTAAATTGAAGGTATCTTGGTGTTCATTAGGTCACTGAGGTAGTTTCTGTCATGGCAGGAGGTCAGTTCGCTCATTTTAAATAAAAGCTATTGTTTTCCAATTATTTATGACAAGAATTTTCGTGTAAAGCTTTAAATTCTTCACACAGCTGCTTTAAATGTGAAGTAGCATTTATTTTGGGATTTCCTGCAACAGCAGTTGGGAAGCCCATGTGACCAGCGGAAAACTTCACGTGGCAAAGATCCCAGATTTAGATAGATCGCTAATCCTAATCAATACGTATGTTTTTCTGAGCCGTTTAGGTTTGTTGTTTGCAGGGAAATTCATTCAAGGATTTGAGGTCTTTCTCTGACAATCAGCAAGCGAAACAAAGAGGTTGTGTGAAAATGGCTGCTTTGCCAGATGAGATGCAGAGCCGTAACATGTTTGCAGCCCTGCAGCTGAAGAGGTAGTTCAGGTAGTTCATGTACCAAAAGGCTTCAGGTTGGGATGCTTAGTGCATAATTGAGGCTGCTAGTACCAAAATAGCTAGGTGACACGATGAAAAGCAGCACTTTGTTGCCCTTACGGCTGGCTTTATCTCTGTAACAGGGTGTAATTCATCAGAGATGAACACTGATATGACAAATTATGAGCATTTCAGACCCCACTAAGGACCCCGGTATAATTTAGCAGTGTATTTTGGATGTCCATCAGTGACAACTTGATGTCTTCTGCATTTCTTAAGTGTCCTCACACTCCTAACCTCATTTCTCTCCCCTCCCCCCTCTGCTTCTGCTTCTCACAGGGTCGTATATGTAGGAAAGCAGGGAAGTCCAAGAAAGCTTTCAGTCGTAAGGAAGCCGAGGCCACCTTCAAGTCCCTGGTGAAAACCCACGAGAAGTATGGCTGGGTGTCCCCTCCCGTCTCCGACGGCTGAGCGCCAGGCCATCACGCCTCTCCATCCCCCTGCCCTCCCCCCGCGCTAGCCGGACAAACCCAACTAGCCCCGGCACGCAAAACGACACACCACGCTAACTCAACAATCTCTCATCTCCATCGCTGGATGTTTCACTCAAGATTGATCTTTTGTTTTGGGGGTTTTGTGTGTCTTTGTCTTTAGTTTCCATCCTCATCTGCAGCCAGGCTGTCGGAGGTTTGGCACACAACCATCGCCGTCACTACTCCACTTCCAAAAGTAACAAAAAACGAAACAACAAAAAAAAAAACAAAGCGAGACTTCTTCGGTTCACCTCCGTGTCCCCCAGGGGCTCTTTCCCACGTTCCGGAAAGGCCCGAGAGGAAGTGTTTGCGAGTATGAGTGTGTCCACCCTATCAGCCATCAGCTGGGAGTGTGTGCACATACATGTGCTATGCACTTTCAGTGGTATTTTTTTTATGTGTGTGTTTTCTTTCCGGTGCACTTCGTGCATGTGCAGGCGGACTAATCGGACATTGCAGACTTTTTCCACCCATGTGAAAGACTACTGAATGAAGGAGACTCACCTCTCTCTCTCTCTCTCTCTCTCTTTCTTGTCCTTTCCATCTCCTTCCATCCCTCATCCCATTCTTCTCTCCAGCACTGAACTGGCCTCACACCCCACCATCCCTCTCTTTCTGTGTAGCTGTTGAGTCATTTACATATAAATGATGCCGTTAATGTTTAATAGACAGGCAGCGCAGTGGTGTTTATACCCACTCATTCACACCTTCATCTCCCCTTTCTTGCGACTGTGTCGTTGCTCACAGTTCAATGCAACATAAAGATTGTAATTTACATGGAGCTGTGCTCTCTTTTCTTTTCTTTAACTCGCTTTGTTTCTCTTCTCTCTCAGTCTCTTGTGGCTAAATTTAGAGCTCACTGTTGCATAGATGGCTATTGATTCCTAATGGAAAAAAAATAAAAGAGTCACATGTTGCTTCATGCAGAGACCACATATGATAAATAGAATGACAGTCACCTTTCTCTTTCTCTGCTCTCATGTTAGAGTGTGTGTGTAGGAGTGGAGGAAGACTAATTCTCATGATTTCTACCAGATGGTACAGCTGAAGGCCAGGCCTCAGTATGTGTGTGAGTGTGTGTGAGCAAAGGAGACGACCCTTTAAATGGTGAAAATATGATTTACTGTGAATGACACTATGGCCTAAAGGGAGTGCTGTTTTCCTGCTAAATGACATGCCATCTTGTTCCACTGTGTGTGTCAGCTCCTTAATGGTGCTTTTGTAAACACGGGTGCAGTTGTGACACGTGCACACCCCTCTCGCCTGCCTCTAGATCCCATCCATGTTAAGAACAAAAGGTCAGGATGGGAAGAACTAGAAGTAGAAGGGGGAAAAAAAAGCATCTCTGACTTTTAAACGTGCTTCAAACATGCGCACACCTCGCCCACGCATTTGCACAGCACACACACACACACAGTGACACAACAGTAAACACCCAGAAAACGAAGATGGTCAAGGGCTGGATGGAGCGGTGCTTTAACTGAACACGCGCTGCAGAGCCCGCCTGATTGATGTCTGCCAGGAAATGGAGACTGAATGCAGGTGGATGAGGCGGAGGAGAGGGAGAACAAGTAAAGGAGGGAATTGCACGAGCTTTGATCACTGCCTGCTGCTCCTGGGAAATGTCAGGTAGCTTGCAAAATGGCTGAAGACAGATATCATTTGCTCTACCTGCTAGAGTTCACGAGTTCCAACCTTTAAAAGGACTTTATAAATTTGTAATATTAACTGTGCGGCTGCAACAAAGTCAGTATCGGTCAATCAGCCTTCGCTGGCCAGACTGTCCGTTCAGTTTGGTGAGCTCCATGTTTGTTTTGCTATCTGCCAGTTAAATGTCAGAAGAAGGCTGCTAATTGGTCTGACATTTCAGCAGAGCGTGATTAGGAAAGAGCAGCGAGAGCAGGAGGATGGAGGAGGACAAACCTCCCGCTCGGCGCTGACATATCGTCGCTTTCCTTTCCCGCTCTTTTTTGGGCTTTTTTTTGTTACCTTAGTGCCAGTCATCCTCTAGCAAGTTCGCTAATAAGCAAGCTATAGCACGCTATGTTCCGATCGGGTCGCATCGCGTTCGAAAGCCTGTTTGCACACAAAAAAATAAAGTCTTTTACACTCCCATCACTTGCAAAATGCATTTAACAAAAAAAAAGGCGACACACCATCTGGTATGTGATCATGTACGAAAGCGTGTTAGTGCTCTTTGAAATTGGCTAGTCGTTTCAGGGTTGGTCGTATAGTGATCTCAGCTGAGAAAACTGTAAACTGAATTATTGTTTAGACAAAATATCTCAAAGCTGAGTGTTTGCTGGTTTCAAGAGAATAATTTTGTGATATAGTTTAGACTGGTAGTTTGCAGACACTAACTGGGTGAACTGATTATGTTGTAATATATCTGCATGTGATATGTGATTGGTAGCTAGCTACTGTATATCTTTTTTCAAGAAAAGCAAGAAAAAACAATGGGGGGAAAACAAAATGCAAATGCTTCTCTTTTCTTGGTATATACTCTTTTATTTTTGGTTCTGTACTGTATGGACTTTCCTTTTCTTTCCGAGCGTCCTAAAAATGTCACATTGTGTTATATGAATGTTTGTGTTTTTATTTATTTGTGGTTTGCCAAAACGATGATTTGAAGCATGTTGCAGGTATTGTCACAAGAAAACAGGAAGGAAAAAAACTACAAAGAATGATAGCCTGTGTATTTGTGCGTTCATTTGAGGGGCGTTCAGGGAGCAAAGACAGACAGACAGTTGTGAAGCCTCAAGATTAAACGGGGGATATTTGGGAGTATATCAAAGCAGAATCAACTAAATTTCCTCCCTCTCTTGAGTACTTCCTTGTCCCCTCCATGATGTCGCTACTGTCCCTTCCCCATTAGTCCTGCTCTATACACCGATTTGGTTTGTGGGAAATGCAGTCAATATATAGACCTAAGCTACCCCCAGTTGCAGATCTGGGATCAGTATGGCCTCCCTATGCTTCAAATCTCATCTCGCTAAGGGAATCTGACCTGCGATCAGTACTGTGGACAACTTGGTCCCACTCGTGACTTGAGTGTTTGGTCGAGACCGAGGTCAAATGGTGAAAGGTCCTTGCAAGACCAAACAGGAATGTGCAATAAAAGTTACAGCTTATTTCAAAACGGACTGATTTGGTGGTTTTGTTTAACATCTGAGTTATGAGCCTCTCTTACATTCATTTTATTGCAGGCGGATGTGTCCTCTGCCTGGCTTCTGCCTGCCCTACTTTTGTTTAATGCAGTTGGTGAGACACAGTTTGAAACACCCTCAAAATGGACGGATAGGAAGCGTCCGTTCTCCTTTCCAGTGCTCTTATCAGCCAGCTTCTCCAGCTAGTGATTTACATCACCTCTGTGAGGGAAGAGCAGCGTGACACGAGCCAGGAGTATGGAGGGGTTGCAGTGGATTTAAGTGGAATTCTGGCTTAAAAAAATTAATAATGCAACCTCATACAATATGAAAAAATGTGCTTTTTTTATATGCCAGTAAAGTTATGAAACAATTCCCATTGGTCTGATTTGGACACCTTACTGGATCTTTCCTGTTTGGAGAACCGGTGCAGAAAATTCAGCTGAAGTTTGTCGTTGACATTCTGTCACAATACCGCCGAAGCTTTATCATGATGCAGTAACGGGTGAAAATGATGGTGAAAAACTTCATAAACAACAATCTCACACCAGACTTTAGGGCATTGGTCCACAGCTAATAAGTGCAACAGCATTGCATTTCCAGGCTACAAAATCCAGCTAGATCTGCCTTTTAAAATGGTAGTGTGCTTAAATATTTCATGATATGAGACTGTCTCATTCTCCAGTCTGATGCAATTTTCAATGGACTGTATATAAAACATTAAATGCTCTGTCCATAACTTAACACAATGTAACTTTACATGAAGCTAGACGCCTAAATACGGCTATAAGAGGTCAGAGGGGGCAGATGGTGGCTTTTACATCACAGATATGCAGGACGGCTTAAATCCCATCTGACCCAACATTGTCCATCGATGTTCCTCCAGTTATAGTTAATTATGACTTGGGAAATAATAAGACCTGGTAAGATGCAGATGTTGCACCTATGGTCAGGATTTGGGATTACATAAAACTAAATGGTTCTGTTTATATATTTATTAATATGCCGTAATCAATAGCCATCACATGACTTCAACGATTCATTGTCCCAAAACAACATGCAATGAATTTCTAGCTTTTTACTGGGATGCTACTGAGTATGTGGACTGCTCTACTGGTCACATACTGCCTTGTTAGACTGGCGTGAAAACGATTGCATAATGAGTTGACATGTGTCTAAAATTTTGCATGACAGAGGGAAGCTGAACCAACTTTTGACTCAAGGTGTTACTTGAATGTGTGATGGTCAGATTTATAGAAACTGGACACTGGTGGTGGTGGCGTTTGATGGAGTGGACGTCTGCTAAGGCTTCATTCAGGGAAATTGCATCAGGTGGACACGAGGAACAGGTGGGATGTGTGATGCACATAATGGAAGCAGAATGATGGCAGAAGTGAATCTCAAAAGGACGGGAACCAGACCGATTGGCTCTGTAAGAAGGAAGCGGAGAAGTAAGGTCATTTTTAATGTGGAAGGTTTGACAGCATGGCGGAGAAAGCAGCAGGTAACTCAGGTAACAAGTATCAACCTGCCAACCATTCATTTTTATTTTAGCTCTTTCCTTTTTTTCTTCACTTTGAAGAACAGCACACCTGGAGCTGTGCTTTTCTGCAATCACAATTTAAAATGTCAAAACGAATATGGATGTTTGGCTTCATCTGGAACAGGGTGTCCTGAAACTGTGCTCCTAATAGAAAATGTGAAAATTACAGGCTCTCTGGAACAAAACATCCTGAGTGAGCGAGCCATGACCCCTCTAACTGGATAATAACCCCCAGTACACGCAGCCAAACGCAGAATGGAATTAATGAAAGGTAAACATCTCGACTATGAGTTGTTTATTCCAGTTTTTATCTGTGGAACAAGCTAAGACTCTGTACTTGACACATTAAAGTGAGAGCCAGGTTGTTAACAATAGGAGGACACATCTACCTGCTGAGATTAATACAAGTCTTTAAAAAAATAACTTGACTGTAATGTTTTCCTCAAATGCTGTTCTACAGACTCACATTAGGACCAAATGGCAACATGGAACCCATGATAGGACATTCCCATAAAAATGGCAGCAAATTAAAAGCTAACTTTATGTGTCTGCAGAAGATTAGAGAGTTACTTTCTTGTAAAAGATAAGTAATTACCCTCCCATAACATATGGCTTGTGTGAACTTCTGATTCCCACATGCGAGTGAATTCAATATATAAGGCTTTTGTGCATCTTGCTCCACACCGCCATGTTTCTAACTCATTCTGGATCATTCTGACTGAACATGTCTGTGATGGTTTGCTCTCAGACATTACTTTAAACCTTTCACACTGGTAAAATTTACCATGATTGCAGTGTTTTTGTCCTATTTTCAGTGTTTTTCTTTCTGTACCTGATTAATTTTTACTCGACGTTTCTTTTTGGAAGAGCTTTCTCCCCTAGGCTCATCCTCCATCTTCCTTCTTGTGACCCAGAAATTGTTCACAGAAAAGTATTTCAAAGTACTAAAGTACTACAAAGTACTAAACCTGGAAAAGGGAAGATCAAAATAAGAGGAGGAATAAATGAGGATACAGCTGCGTATCCTTTACAGAGTTTTTTTTAATCTGATGGTTTGACTTGAATAAACATCTTTTGTCATGAGTATATTTTTTACACATCGGGTAGAGATGATTTAACAAAGTGGCAGACTGCAACTAAGCAGTCATTAGAGGATGGAAATGTGTCGTGTCATGTTAATGATTTGTGACGGGTCATAATGTGGTACTTCAGGGAATGGCATAAAGCTTTGTGTGTTCTGTCAAATGTTGTTCACACCTGGTTTGTTTGCTATTTATTCCATCTGGCTTTGTTTGTCGTTGTTCTCCTCTGCAGGTATACCTGTAGTTTTTGTTGTCCTTATGTTTGCTTTACATCCCAGTTATATTTCACCTCTGGTTGTCGTTCCTGTGAGTTGTTTCACCTGGTTGTAGCTAATTAGCTGCTCATACTGCACAATTTGTTGTCATTGCCAGTCATATTTTACCTTTTCCCTGTCTACCTCTTAGCTGTGAGTCTGCATTTGAGTCACAAATAGAACAATAATAACATGATTATTTATTCAGCAATAGTGAATAGTAGCATCTGCCTTCCTTGGCTTAATTTGAAAAAAAAAATCAGATCTTTTGTAAGTTGAAGAGTTTAATTAATATTGGGGGAAATGTTTGTTAACCATGTTGTGAAATGCCACATGACTTCAGTCACACCTACACCAGGGTTGCATGTGGGACTAACACATTTGGGATAAACATTAACATGAAACAGACACTCAGTGTAATGTTTAAAAGGTAAAGTTTAAAAAGGAACTGCTTTTTAGGATTTCTGCCAAAGCTAATTATTACCTTGCTGTTTTAGTTGCTGAGAAAAAAATAACTTCTAGGTTGTTAAAAGAAAAATGATGATTGAAGTTGGTGATAACTCGCTACAGGTGGATTAATTCCCCTTGTAGCCACAGTTTGTGTTGGGACTGTAACATGCAGCCTGGTGAAGTAAGAAAAGTATGTGGATTACATGAAGTTTGCAAAAGAACGTGTTACATCAGTCCCATTGGTACAGCAAGGTTGTTCAATGTTCAAAGTGCTTTATGTAAAGCATTAAAAGCATTACAGCGGAGTGCAGAAGAGGCATTAAAAAGTGCATAACAGAATATAATGAGAACCCAAATCATTTTAAAATGATGAGCAAAAATCTGCATAAAATCATTTAAAATAATTCACTTAACAAAATTAAAAGCAAGTGTGTTAAATTTAAAGTTACCATGCAGATTTCATGAGTAGGCACTGGAAACAATAGATGTTTTTACCCTGGATTTAAAGTGTCTCCATGTGGTGAAAGTTTCATCTCTGCTGCAGTTTGTTTGCAGCATAACAGCTAAACACTGCTTCTCCATGTCTGTACTCTGGTCTAGTTACTGGTCTAGTTACTGGTCTGGTTACTGGTCTGGAATCTGGTCTGTTGGTCTAGTTATTGGTCTGGACCAGCTGACCTGAGTTACTGGATCTCAGAGCTCTGATTGGTTTATATTCTCTGAACATATCACAGATGTATTCTGGTTCTGATCCGTTCTGGGATTTATAAACAATCAGCATGGTTTAAAGCCTGTTCTACAACTGACTGGAAACCAGTGTAAAGATGTTAAAACTGGTGTGAAGCTCCAGCAGCAGCATTTAGATGAGCTGCAGATGTTTAATGCTCTTTATGGGAATTTCAGTCAGAAGATAAAGACGATTTTGAGTTGGTAAAAATGTATTACTGTTTATTGACTGCAAACACTGACACAGTAAGTCTATAACTGATCCAATTGATGGTAAAGTACATCATTTTTATCCTAAAGGGAGCAAGTTGAACCAAAGAGGTCCAAGAACTGATCCCTGAACTCCCCAAGTCATGGCCACTCACTCAGATTCAGACAGTGTAATATCATATTCTAGCTTTAAATCTGAAACACATTCAGTGGTCAGAGATGTACCACTGTTACCTTACTGAGTTTTACCATGATCACCTGGACAATCTGGCACGCTTTGTAGTTTAAACTTCCTCGTTAAAGCTTCACCATAGAACAGTTACTCAGTAAACTTACAATGACCTCATACCCACCACAGCCAGTTTATTATGTCACACCAATGAGTTTTATCATTATCAGCTGTATTGATTCTGGACAGAGAGCCATCACACAGTCAATCACTTCCACTGCCTGGAAAATGTCTGTGCTGCTAGCATCTGTTTGCAGCTTTTTATCTCAAATTCTTTGAAGGTGGTTTGTCGTTGCACCTGAATGATAATGATCTTTTAATACCCTAACCCCTAACATCAAATAAAAAACCAAGCATAGGTTTATATCTCTTACATCTTTAATGAATGGCACTGCAGTCAGCGCACAGAGCTAGCACCTTAGCGCTCGGAAAAATAAACTCTTCAGCTTAGTGTGAGTGATTTAGTGCAGTTTGTTTGAAGTTTCTGTTTATGCTTTGGGTGTTGATGTAGTTTGTTGGATTATTTTCCCCCAGAAAAGAGAACGAAAGCCTACCAGGAATGAGAAACTGTCTTTGTAGTTGCTAGGCAGCAAAGATGTACAAAGATTACATCTATCCTGCTCCTTTAAACCTCACAGATCTGCACTTTATTAGTCAGTTTTACATGGATTAATCCCACTCCTATGATGAAAGAAAAATCCTTTTTAGTCCAGGCTTTATTCACATGTTAAAAACTGAGTCGGTTGTTAGTGTGTTTCATAAAATAAACCTAAAAGAAGCTTTGTTTGGTGGTAAAGTAAAAGAAAAACCGGATACTAATGTCAAAATTAATAAATTAATAAAAGTTAATCACACCTGTGGCTTTCACACACACACACACACACAGCTACCATCACTCTGATCTGTCTCTGGTAATTGATCCCTTAGCACTCATGTGTTTGTTTGGGTTATATTTCCATTACTCATTAAAATGAAGGACTGAGCAGGACCGTAAGATATTGAAGACACAATGTCCACGGGGAATACTCCCTAACAAGCTTCATTTTCTGATTCACCATGTAAAAAAAAAACTTATTCCATGCATGTTTTTGCTGCACTTCCCTTTAAGTGGTAGCATGAGACTGAAGCATTTATTATTTAGTTGTTGGACAACAATACTCAATCCCCTGAAGGTTACCTTGACACAGTAACCAATCTAAAACATTCCCAGTAAGGTTTGGTGAGATGACGAAAAGGTAGATGAGACAGCAGAGAGGAAGGTGACCTTGTTTATCAAGTTACTGCATTAATTCTAAAGAATAATATCAGTCCCAAAGCCACCGCTAAAGGAGACGGTTTATGTGCATCGTAAAAGCATTAGTATGATGCATGTATCTGTCATGTCTTTCATGGGGGAAGCAAAACTATGTGTCAGCCGTATCCATGTTGATATCTTTCAGCTGGCAGATGTATGGAAGCGTGAATCCTAAACAAATCTCCATTTGCTGGGAAATGGTTTGTCAGAGTGAATGTAAATCTGCACCACAAAGACAGCTTCCATCCATCCATCCATTTTCTACCGCTTGTCCCTGAACGGGGCCGCGGGGGGGCGAGAGGCGGGGTACACCCTGGACAGGTCGCCAGTCCATCACAGGCACAAAGACAGCTTTTACAATGTAAATAGTGGTAAGCAATCAGATGTTAGATGGGGAGAAGTTTCATGCACCAAGCATCAGGAACATTATGACCCACTAACTACCAGAAGAGCTGAGTCAAGGTGTGGATGAAGACCATCTGAGGATGAGCAGCAGCTTGAAGTCCATGTTCAACCCAGTTCAACCATTTCACAAATACAAGCACAACCGGATAGTCTTAATCCTTTGAGGCAGGACCTTTTAAACTGGGAAGAAAAGTGAGTTCTTTATTGGACCTTTTAGCAAACTGTAATAAAAACATAACACCTGGTTGGGGGAATGTTTACCGTTATTACAATATGACATTAAAATTATTACCATGTCATCTTCTGCTTTGTGGTATCTGTTGTGTCCAGTCGTGTTTGTTAAGTTGCCGCTTGGTCTGCTTCCTGTTTTTCTTGTCTTTTGTTTTGAAGTTCTAACACTCCTCTGGTTGCAGGTGTTATGTCCTTCCTGTCTGTCCTGCATTGATTGTTTTCACCTTGCATTTATTTCCTCCTGTTTGTATCTCAGTGATCTCCTTAGATCTGTGCCACATTGGTAAAACCAATTCATGAGGAAGATCACAGAAAACAAGTCTGTATTCAAGCCTGAATTCTGGAATAAACCTTTTCTTGATCTCTTGTCTCAGAAGTCCTGCATTTGGGTCCTCTGCTCATGCTCAACACAACAGCATCTATTAGGAAGCAGAAGAGATGGAAAACATCTCAGAAACTATATTTCAACAATATTGGGCTCTAAAGGGTTAATGCCAGGAAATCCAAACTCTACTCAGAAAGGTCCCTGGTTGGACCCCCGCCCCAGTCGAGGCTCAAACCAGCAACCTTCTTGCTGTGAGGCTACAGTGCTAACCAACTGCGCCACCGTGCTCAGACAAACCAAAGAATAGATTAATGTTACATTAATCCCAGCTAAGGGCTTCACGGTGGCGCAGCTGGTTAGCACTGTGGCCTCACAGCAAGAAGGTTGCCGGTTCGATTCCTGGTGTGAG
>JBAMHV010000018.1:5612151-5631325 GCA_037177535.1 Pseudomugil gertrudae
TAGGCAGCTGGGATAGGCTCCAGCCCCCCCGCGACCCCGCTCTGGGAACAAGCGGTTGAAAATGGATGGATGGATAATCCCAGCTACTGGGACTGACTGCAATTGTGAAAACACAAAGGAGTAACAAGACATTTAAGTGGTTTAAACACAAATGAACAAAGCCCAAACGGGTTAGCATCTTCTCCTAACTGAATCATATTAGATGAGATTTGATTTGTAACTCTACCATTTCCTCTGGCCCATCCTCACCTGCACCAACAGAGTGCCTCTGTGTGATAGGCCATGTGGGGAACTGGTTATAGAGGACACTTGACGCTCATATACCCCATATTAGACTCACAAACCCAAAACATTGAAAACTCTTATGGTCACTAAAGCGTGTGAGTTGATGAAGTTACCATCAAGAGCATAAGCAGAGACAGAGATGGGTCAGAAAAACATCATCTCCATGGAGACACCATCCAAAAGCATGAGTTAAATTATAAATATCAACGTCCTTTTCCATAGCCAGTCTGTGATGAATATAGTTCACTTTCAGAAGGCATACTAGATGTACCTTGACAACCACATAAGATCATACATACACACTATCATGCTTATTCACACAGGATGATCAACCTGATGATGTCTTGTAAAATCCTATTTCAAAGCAGAAAGGATGCTTCTTCTCAGTATGAGGATGAGAAATGCTGGTGGTGTGCATAAATGATGCTGTATCTCCAGTGTAGCATAAAGGTTTTCGGTGGAGGGATACTCGAGATGTGATTTTCTTCTGCACAGAAGCATGAATTATTCTTCCTATGCTCCATATGGTGGTGTCCCTTGGAAACATGGTGCTGAATTATGAATTTGTTTTCTATATTGATGCACAGATGTATAGATAGGATTAATTGTGTGTGGTCATGTGCATGACGTTTTTAATCATGATGGAGCTGATAAGACACCATCAAATGTGCACACTAATATTATGGAGTTGGTCAATATGTGAGGTCAGTCATTCTTAATATTCTGTTACAAGGTGTAGATGTTTTACATTAGACATCTTGGTGGGGTCATGTTTAGATAGAGGTTGAAGAATGCATTGCATCAGTTAATGATTACCATGGAGATATGCAAAAGATAAATATATAAATAAACATTGCAGTGTTCTCTATTTTGAGTTACTTGCAAGATGATACACAAGAACATTTACAATTCCTGAGAACAGTGCTGCTGAATCAATGCTAGCTGACATCACATGCTAGCATAAATAGTCTGCTAGCACTTTGGGGAGAGGCTAACATGACGTGTTTTATGGTTTGTCTCAAAGAGCCGTCTGGGAAGTCTTCCTTACATTTAGAAAAGGGCAGCTGATCTAAGTGATTGGATGAAGCCGCCCCATCTATCACTGTCACAAGTGAACTTTAACAAATCAGATCAATAAAGTGTGACAAGCTGAACAGGAGACAACACTGCTAACTTATGCATGTGCACAAATAAACACAGTAAGGGCTACAGTAAAATAATGGTGAGAAACAACTCAGAAAGAAACATTTTTGAGCCAGATAAGATGGATAAGGTGATCTTGCAGATATGTTGTGGACAATCCACCCTGAACATGTGATTTGAATAGCAAATCAGATGTGCCTGCAATGTGAGCATGACGCCTCAGGCTAAAGCTTTGACCTGTCAGGTCATGGACACAGTTCCTTGGGGGTGTCCCGTGGTTACTGGCAAAAGGACATAAGCAGCACAAGGTTCAGCCTTTTTAAATTCATGATCGGATGTGGATCTGGAGAGTTAGGAGTACAGGTCAATGCTCTGGGCATTTGTGGACTTGTTCCCAATCAGTCTTTGCAGTACGCTGAGATCATTGGCTGAAAGGCTGCTGTTGCCATGTGAGATGAATCGTGTCAAAGAAACATCCACACGAATGCAAGAGCATCCTTTTCTAGCAGAATCACAAACTGCAGCAAGCATGTCAAACTGTATTCACATCACTTATCTGTGGTATCACGGCTGATGCTGCAGCCTGCAGAAAGAAGTTATATCATTTAAAGTAAATGTTTGTGGCTTTTTCCCCTAAAAGTAATGTTTATACCATTTTTTTACAATGGTACATGTGTAAACTGTCATTTTAAGTTAATTTAAGATTTCTGATGCATGACTGGAGCTCTTATTTTGTCCGGTGAGTCTCTTTTTATCTACAGAACAGACAGCAGCCAGACAAATGCAGAAACTTCCAGCACTGTGATTCTGGACTGGACTGGGTTTGATGTTGACATAGTAAGGGTGCCCAAACTTTTTGCCTCCGAGGGCCAAACTGAAAATGAGCCAGTGAGTCACGGGCCAAACGTTGCAGCTTTAAAGCGTCTCTTATCTGTATGTCACCGCCTGTGGTTCTCCATGCGGATGTGTTGAGTCTGAAGGCTCAAGGCTGCTTGTGCAAAGGCTCATGGGGGATCTTTCCAAGTTAATAAAACTATATAAAAGTGAGGAAAATATTGACTTTTCTACAGATGTGAAATACACCAAGGATTAAACTTTTAATTATTAAAGTTTAGGCTATATGAATAGAAACACAATGTGTGAGGTGTTTGTACCCATACAACCTTATATGAACTGCTAGAAACTTAATGGCCACAAGTAAGAGATATTATCATCATTAAGCTCTGAAATGTCTTTTAATCAAGATTTGTAGGTTTCTAAATATAAACATTTACTAGTGGGCCAAGAGCAAGTGCTGGCGGGTCAATTTTGTCCCGCGGGCCCCACTTTGGGCACCCCTAACATAGAGTATAAATGAATAATGCTGTTTAAACCATGGTTGCAAGCTCCTCACTTACACATTTCTCTTTGTCAGTTCTTTTGGCCTCAGCTGATGAATTACACCCACAACTGCAAGCTCAGTAAAATCACATAGTAACAAGTTGTAAATATAGATCCAATGGAAAGAAAGCCCAAAAGAATCAGCCCTTCTTTTTCTGTCTCTCTCCTTTCAGTGTTAAATACAGATAAAGAGTATAGCCTGTATTCCTCTATGTCAAAATGCAGTAAGTTCTTATGTAAGCTTTGGCACTGGGATGGAAGCTACATCGAGCTTTGGCAACTATTTCTTTCCTCTCTTCCTCTTTCTTTATAGCGTCTTTGCCATTCTTAGCAGTCTAGGGCTCGCTATAAATATTTTATATGGCACAGTGCATGTGGGAAAAATGTATTTTTAGCTTCTTTTAGTGCATTCACAAGAAACCAGCTCCCAATGTAACCAGACAGCGTTTTTGGTGTGTATTAATTAGACTCCCTCTTATGTATGCATGCACATCTGCTTCAGGGTCAGGCTTGATTAATATGATCAATCCTGTCTGCTGGCCACAAAGAGGATACCCAATGTGAGCTTTAAGATCAATAAAGTTTTAGTTTGAATACCTGTATCTCAGCACATTTGGGATTTAGGCCAAGGTGATCCCTCTCGCCTGATAGGACAATCAGAAAGCTAAAGGTGCTGCTGACATCACAAGACCTGTGGATGTAAGAGTAGGAGGAGAGGGAATCTTTTTGTAGACTTCTATGGGGATGGAGGTTGAGATGCAAAGCTCACATCCTTTCCTTGGCTTGCATCCACTGAAGCAAAAGGCAGCTAGTAGTCACACACTCGTATAACAAGCAGCCTTTTGCAGGTGTTTTCTCATCGCAGCCTTATTTTTGACACAAAGTTTCCATATAAGTGTGGATTTCCCATTCTTTTCTGTCTCGCATGTAAGAGACAGCATCTGTATTTTCTTAGCAAGGCTCCAGGTAAATCGTTGATGCACACGCAAACAAACTCACTCTCACCCAGAATGCCGTCAATCTAAGCCTGATCAATAACACAAAGAGTCACGACTGGATGAGAAATACAATAGCACATTGAGCGGTTTATTGAGCTGCCTTCCTTACTCATTTTATAAGCTCCCCGGCAAGAGGCTGAATATAAATCAGACTCATTAAAAGACATCATGCTGGCTGGATGTGGCGATTGTGTTAAAACTGTAGAATACACATCCGAAAGACGCTCTTAAAGACAAATGTGTCACTGAGCAACAAATGCTATGGCAACATTGATGTATGTCTTTCTCCTTTTTTTGTCTTGTACTGCTATTTCTCTCTCCTGCATCTACTTTTCCTCCTCAATCCATCTCCTCCTCTCACCTCTCCTTGCCATCCTTTCCTCATCGTTTTCCTGACAGCAGCCATCCTGACTGCTAATGAGGGAGGGTGGCAGAGGGAGTCTGTGGGTAAAACACAGAGAGAGATGGTGTGTGAGGGAAACAGAGAGAGAGAGAGAGAGCATGTGTGGCCTGTATTGGGATTCTGGATGAGGGTTACAGCAGAGAGAGAAAGAAGAAAAAAAGAGATAAAGGGAGATGTGCTCTCCAGCTCTCTCCCCTCGATCTGTTTCCTCTGTGTTACTAGGCAACACCTGCAGGCATGCACTAAATAAAGCCTTCTACCCTCCATTCACCCCACTCCTCCTCCTCAAACTCTCACTCCGTTTCCCTACTCATCACTTCACCCATCTGTCCTTTCATTCATCCCCTCACTCTCATGACATGATACCTTACTCTTCCTGCTCTGATCCATAGAGTCTCTCTTGTGCTTGTACTTTGAAAGGTTAGAAAGTTGTATGTTAAGGAGCTCTAAATGTGGGGGTTTGATCTTCTCTGTCCTGGAAGGTGTTGAATTCATGTCCAATAACACACTTCTTCAAACTACAGTACAGCAAACAATCTAAAGATGTGACCTATCCTTTTCCTGATCTTATGATCGAGGATGTGTTTCCAAGGTGTTTCCTAATATAAACAGACATGTATGGATAAATATTCAGTTTCTTATAAGAACAAGAGGTTCTTAAATGGGATCTGGTGTTAAGGTGCGTTTGGCTCCCTCTGTCTGTCCTTAGCATCATGACCATCTCTGGCCAGAGGCTTCCAGGGCTGCGATCTTCTCACCTGGGCTGGTTGTCACACCTGAGGCTCATCCTGCAGTATTTAAGCACCAGCTTATTCTGCCATCTTCACCAGATCATCCAGTTACCTATCTGGTATCGTGTGGCTTCCTAAATGAGACCTTTTTGTGAGATTCAACCTGTTTCTCTGTTTAGAGTCCTGCCTTCTGGTGCTGACCCTGCCAGCCCCATTGCCCGCCAGGTGCCTGTCCTGTGTTCTACTCTACTGGGGAATCGGATCCTGGAGCCCGATTCTAAGTGTCATCCAGTTTAATAAAAGCTGTCTACCACTTCTTAAACTCTGAGTCTAGGGGTCCCATCTACCTCTGCCTACATAATCGTAACATCTGGTTGCACAGGATACATTATTAACTTTCAATTTTGAGGTTTGTTAGCAATTAGCATCAACATTTAGTCTTCACTTATGCACTACAGGTCAATATGTTTCCTAATAATGTTTAAACCACATGTGTAATCTTGTCAGGCTGCACTTTGACTTTGTCATTGTAAAGCAACTCCTTGTAAGAATTACTAACATCTAGGTGTAAAGATGGCCATAATAATGACTTCAAACCACAGAAAGTATAAAGAATTGTTGTTAAAGGGTGGTGGCCATCACATGAAAATAAAGTACTTTACCTTTTGAGGTACACAGGATATCATCACCCTCAAAGTCACTGTGTTTGTACCCTCAGCAGTGGGTACATATGTAGTAGTTTGTAGTTTGTACATAATAAAATCAGTATTGTACCTCTGGGGGTAATACTAGAAAACATGTGTCCCACCACAGCACAGAAGGAAGCTAATGCTTCGCATCTATCACACACAGTCATATAAAAACATCAGAGGCAATGTGAGATTTACCGTTATACTCATGAGGTCTGGGGAAACCAAGCTCCCCCCAGCTCTCTGACTGGCAGACAGCAGTTCTTCGTCCAGAGTGAGCATGTAAAACAACTTCAAAATTAATTAAAAAAACATCTAAAGCACACAAAAGGACTGGTTGTACAGCTGATATAGTCATCACCTTGATTTAGCCCTGAATATTTATTTCCTTTGACTCCAGCATTTTAGTCTTTGGTGATTTATTAGTGGAGACAAGAGAGACAGAGACGGAGAGACAGCAGTGGGCAGTAGATAAGGACAGCCCATCTGGGGGCACAGGCAGGTAAAACTAACCCCAAACTGTCATTCTGACATACGACCCTATCATTCGCTTCATAGCCATGCTGCTGAGAAGGATAAATCTCTGACCCTAATTCAAGATGAGTCAGCATGACAAGTAGTAAGAAAGAACAGCTTGTAAGTGACCCTGTGCTGCTCGGAGGGATTCATATGGATTTCATGCTTTGTACAAGATAAACCCAAGCACAATCCTCACTCCATCTCCATTTTAACCAAAAATTTGACTTCTCAAGCACCATAAGTCCATTTAATCTGTTTTATTTGTAGTAAGAGGGAGTAATGTGTCAGCAACTGTTCAGCTGCTGATTACGGTGATTGTGAAGAGGACTCAAGTATGCCTCTTCAGGCGTGTGCATCAGCTAACCTGTGAGTGGATTGTAAAACGCAGTGGATGATTTCAGGTGAGCCCTGGAGTGTGACATATTCCTGCCCTAATAAAGTGCCATAAATGCACATGTACAAACACACATTTAGCATGACACAGGGCTGATGGACCAGAGGAGAAAGGAGGGTTTAAGCCTGCAAAAGCTTCAGCGTCACACTCCAACGAGCAAAGCTTCCATCAGAGGGAGAAGCTGTGGAGCGGGGAGGAGGTTGCCTTTAAAATTCTCATATTTTCAGGATGCACGTGCACACATGGATACAAGCACACGCTGGCTTTTTGCACTGAGGAACCAGCGGCCATATCCAGAGATTTACAGGCGGATTTTAAAAGGGCGATGTGTGTGTGTGTGTGTGAAGCTGAGTGGGATTTGGTTTAATCCAAACATGAAACACTACATTCCCACCAACACACACGCACATGACATAAACATATCCCCACCCTGTCATTCCCTCTCTCTAAGTGTGTGTGTGTGAATTTGCCTCCTGCAGTCTCTTTTAGCGTTGCGTAACAGCTTGATTATATAATCCCAGACATATATGCATCTCCACAAGGCTGAGCGCTGCAGGGCATGAACTATGCAGGAGCATCAAATTGAAGAAGGGATGATGATGAGGTAGGAGAAGGAGAGAAACGAGGAAAGGAAAGGAAGTGACGAAAGGTAAAAGAGGGACACTGACACTTCTTGTCAAGATAAGATCCCTAATGACATCACATATTTATTCCAGTGAATGCATTCATGCTGATGTTAATTCACTTCACACGTGAACCAAAAAGGCAGCTTTGAGCTTGTTCGTGTTGTAACAAGATGCATCACAAATCAAATGCTTAGATCACTCCTGTTAAATTAATTTGTAGGAAGTTTTGGCACATTAGCTGTAAGAGTAAATATTCCATGTTTTCATACTTAGTTGTTCTCACTTAGTATACCAGAAGGCAAATCCTGTTTTGGAATAAAACACTATAATATAGGCGGATGGGGATATAAATGTTAAATTAATTTAGAGTCACTCAGCTCAGATTTGGCTTAATTGAATTTTTGTCACTTTGAGATGGTAAAACTGTAATAGAGGTAGATGCCTAAAGAGGTCAAGGCAGGACGCTGCCCTAAAACAGAAGCTTTTACTCTACACGGCTACCCTTTGCCTCATGAATGCACCAGATTTATTTGGCTAGGCTGCATTTTATGGACATTATTGGGATCCAATTACGATGAATTAGACTGATTTGGATTATGATGACTTATTATTAAAACAGACCGTATGGTTTTAGGGCTGTATGTCTGCTTTTGTCCCACTCTTAATATCTGATGCCGATATCAACCGATGCCAATATATTTTGATCCCATCCATCCATTCATCCATTTTCTACGGCTTGATCCCACAGCGGGGTCGCGGGGGGGCTGGAGCCTATCCCAGCTGTCCACAGGCGAGAGGCGGGGTACACCCTGGACAGGTCGCCAGTCCATCCAGGGCCAACACAGATAGACACACAACCATGCACACACACATTCACTCCTATGGGCAATTTAGAGTAATTCACCAATTACTCTATTGTGTAATTCACCAATCAGCCTATCCCCGAGGTGCATGTCTTTGGACTGTAGGAAGCCGGAGTACCCACACTAACACGGGGAGAACATGCAAACTCCACACAGAAAGGGTCCCGGCTGGAGCCCCGCTCACACCGGGGCTCGAACCGGCAACCTTCTTGCTGTGAGGCCACAGTGCTAACCAGCTGCGCCACCGTGCAACCTTATTTTGATCCTGCCAAAAATAATAATGAAAATAATCATTTCTTTTAAATAAATATCCTCCACATTGCAGCAAATGTAATGTCTGTAGACACGTAGAGATAATTTTTAATCACGCGAGCACATCCATATCAAAGCTTCTTAACGCTGCAAGTGAGGGCGCGGTTTGATGATGTCACAGAGACAAACCAACATATCTGGAGAACAACACATGACATCTCTTATATTTTATCAAGATGAGTTTATGGACACTTTAATGAAGATTTTGATAAATATGTGTAAACATGATTAAAATAAAAGTAAAAACTGATATATTCTGATACCACATTTAATACCAATATTGGCCACAGGAATGTTCAGATCCAGAAATTTTGGGTGACTTACTTTTACCTCGTGTTGATGGTGTAATTAATTGTCCAGACGCTTCCTTTTGCATAATAAAAGCTGATTTATTGTCTCCAGTTGTTCCTTTAGCTACATAGGCACAAACAAATGGAGTCCTGCATAATTACAGCGAATGGACCATTTCCCGGTAAAGCAGTCAAAACTGATTTTCTCTTCTGACCTAACACACCTTACACACATCATGTCCTGCCTATATAGAGTTATATTTAATTGGTTCTCTACAAAATGGATGAATAGATCTCTTTAAAAAGTTTCAAAGAATGGCAGATTTTTTCATGTTTTCTGGAAAGTTTTTCAAGCTTTTACATCCACAACAGTTACAATAGTATCAAGGCACAGGGCTAAGTACAACTGGATATCATCTGCATAGAAAGAGAAGTGATCCCAGTAATATGCCTTGGGGCACTCCAATACGCAGAAAATGTGAATGGGATGCTGTGCATAATATTGTAATAAATATACATATGTCAAGCTCAAATCTCTCCTTTCTCACAGCCAGTCTAAAGAGCTGCTGTTGATCACCAAAACATCTTCCTGAAACATCCGTTTTTACACCATTTCTCAATGTCATCCAATCCAATCCATCTTTATTTCTAAAGCACTTTAAAAACAACACCATTGGCCAAAGTGCTGTACACAGCATCAATAAGACAAACATGTCATAAACAAACTCAGTAGACAATCACAATTATTGCTGACGTGGGCTTTGTGAAGTGATTTGCAAATGGTTGCTTTATGCCTCATTGACATATTACATGGTACCCAACACTGTTTGGCAACAGGGTTGCAGATAAAATTCCAAAGAGGCTTTGAATTGACGAGGGCGAGCTGTGCCTGGAGCAGAGAACAGTGTAAGAAATCTGAGGCGAGATGATAAGCTTTGCACACATGTAGACAAAAACCTGGTAATCTGAGGGCTTAGAGCAGCGTAAAGCTGACTAGCATCTTTAACTGAGACGACAGTTTGAGGTGTTTGGTCTGATTTTTGGGAGGTTTAGGGTGTCCAGAGATCGCCTCCACAGAGAAAAATGATCCAAATGGAGAAAAGACATGAATCTGGACGGAGTTTGGTCGTAGCTCAGGATGAAGATTAGTTGTCATCCAACCTGAAGGTTGATTCCACATGTCCACAAGTGTTCTTGGGCAAGACATTTAACCTCAATTTGCTCCCTGATGTACCGAGTACCTTCCTAATGAAAGGTAGACAGGGGAAGCTGATGTTTGTTAGTTTTGGCTAACCACACACACACACACACACACGATCAGGTGTGACTCCATGACAACTGTTGCCTTATATACAACCTCTCCCTGTTTGTCAATTCAACTTAGTCATTACTTCACTCCTCAGATATGGGAATAATATTCTTCCACTTATTCTATCCATCATTTGCTTTTATAGGAAAGAGTTTAGCAAAAATCAAAGTCTTGCTTTGCTACTCAGTCTGCATGTTTTACAAAGTGCTGCTTTCTCTGAGCCAGTACAGATCTGTTGTCACATACCCACAGCCAAAGCTGTGGTGACAGTCGCTATCCTGCATGGTCGCGCTCACTGCAGCGCTCTTCAGAGGTCACAAATCACATGAAAGGAAACCGAGAGAGACGGGGGACAGGAAAAGGTAAAGCACGATGTAAAGAAAACACAGGAGAGAAGCGCAGGATGCTCTCTGTGGTCCCTCTGTCCTCTATTCCCTCCCATAACCAAAGAGAGGTGAGGGGGCTGGTTGCTATGACAGCTGTTGTCATGGCAGCTGGAGTAGTTAATAAACAGGAGCGAGAAATGTCCATCCATCCAGTGCAGTAAAGGTGCCATGGCAACTGCTGACGAGATGCAGCCAATGTCCTTCATGTGTTGACAGGAAGTTGGATTTTCTGTAATATTTCATCTCTACACGTACGTTTCCATTTACAGGGTAAGAAGGTTAAACTTGCTAAAAAGTGCACCAGTAAACAAAGTATCCCTCATGAAGTGTACAGAAAGACAGCAAAGCCAAGGTGGCAACTCTGAACAAACTCAAAGGTATAGTTTGTAAATACTTATAGATATTACAGAGGTACTGGAGGTAAAGATGGGTTTAGAACTGGCTTCAGTCTCAAAAAGGATGGTGGAAATTCTTCCAAGAAAAAACTTGTTTGCATCTGTGATTGGATCCAGCAATGACTGTGCTATAGGAAACTACCTCAACTTCTTTTTTGTGTGAACAGGCTTTTATTTACATGAAAATAAATTAGACGGCACACCTTTAAATATCCTATACGCCAGGTTTCCATTTGTTATTTTAAGGTCGTCAGTATTTTTGTACTCATAATAGGAAAAGAGTGGATTGGTTCTAAACCACACTTGTACAATAGCAGCTACGTTTGGACCAGTGTTTTACGATCATGTTTCTTTGACTCAGTCATTTCTGTATTTTAGTCCAATTCCTAACTGTGCATGGGATGCAAAAGTCCAAATCATTTAGAGCACACCACCCGGAAGCGTCTAGGATTTATGGAGCTGATTTAGTCTTTTCACACATCAACTACCGCAGACAGCTGGATGTTGATGGGTCCTGGATGGACTTCCTGTGTTTATATATGAGCAAGAAGCTTCCCAACAAAGGTACATGTCAGCATCACCATAAGTTCCCATTTTTAATAAGTTTGTCTCTTCATTTCCCTTAATTTGACAAAAATGCAGATTGTGTTCATGATGTCTCAATTTTTAATATCGGGTTAAAAAAAAGAAAGAGCAAACACTTAACCAATGCCAGGAAACCTCTCCTGTTTTTAATGAGCTCCATATTTCTGATTTGATTACAAGTGTAGAAAATGAAACCTTCCTTTCTTGTATGAAGCTTTAAAAAATAAAAGTTTGGGATGCTAAAAGATCAGAAACATCTTTTATAAAACAAGCTGTTTAACTAAAAAGCTGAAAAAAGAAAACACACTCCCACAGGACTCGTGACTGGGAGGGACTCCGGCGGCGTGGAAAAACAGAGGTCTTTCTCTAACTAACCGTGTGATTTCAGACCTGCTGAACAGCACGTCTGACTCTGATCAGCATCAGTTCTGCAGTCTCCTCTCAATCCTCAGCTACAACTCTCCTTGTTGCCACAGTCTAGCTTTGGTTCTGTTGATCTGTTATCACTGCCGTTTTCCAGCTCCGCTTCCTCCTCTGCATCCTTCTCAGCATCATCCTCCTTTCCTTCCTTTGCATCGTCCTTCCTTTTCTGCCCCTGGCCCTGTTTGTCTCTAAAGACCTCCACGCCCAACATTCGGAGGTAATGAAAGCGCTCGTTGCGGGGGACGAAGGCTCGGATGGATGTCTTCCCCCTCCAGCCACACAGCTGGATGGGACACTGAGGCTCTGCGGTGTTACTGACGAGCAGACAGAAAGAAAGTCATTACTTCAAACCAGGTCATCCCTCTAAAAGATAAAAATCCTTTAAGAGCTTACTTTGGATTAGGAATGTACTTCAGCACGATACTGCCCATCCCTGTGGAGACAAAGACAACAAAAATGAGGATAAGATGCAGTTACTGCCCGGATAAACGGAAAATATCAGGTCCAAACTGTTCAAAACATTAACTATGTCAAGAACTGTTCTCCTGACATATACTTAGCCTCATGTTGGAGATCATTTATATAAAGACAATTAATTTATTCAGATCCAGTTTCATGTTACCATGGAACCCTTCTATGACTTCACCTTTAACTACCCTCTCATCCATTCTACTTCATGTCCATGGATGGTGGAGACCAGAATGCTTCCTAAAAGTTGTTGTTTGAGAGCATCATAGATCTTCTCTTTCATACCATTTATTACCAACACCAGCCCTCAGCCTATCCTGAAGCTATTGAAGGTGTCCCTTTAGCCAAACACCTGATTCAAATGATCGGGTCATTAACAGACATGTGCAGAATTTGACTACAAGCTGCTGAATCAGATGTTAGCATAGCACCGTGTAGCAGTAACCCAGCCAGTCACAAAGAAATGGTAAGCATCTAAGCTTTTGTAGGCGCCTGTGTACGGGGATACTCCATTTACAACATAGTGGTACAGATCATGTGGACTGAAGTCGGGCAGAGACGGCGATTTAACTCTGCTACTTTTTTTAAATATAGGTGTTTGTGAGCTCCTATAAGATGACGTACATCAACAGACAGCTGCACTACATGTTTTTGACTTGAGGTGGTCATTTACTAAGAGTAAAATTATCTCAGTTACCCATCAGTTGATATTTCGCACTTGTAAACAACTGTCCTCCTCAGTCATAAAAGACTGTCGTATGCTGCCGTCCATCATGGTGCAGACACGTGCTTCTCTATTACAGGATGCATTTGCTTGATGAAGATTTTCTCAGACATGCTTTTATCTGAACCAACTCGTTTGCTCTCTGAAGCACACAAAACATTTAACAGTGAAGTTCAATGTTTTTGTTCCTCTCATGAAGCGTTGCTGCATTTCATCTGAAAAACGCCCAGCCTGCACGGAGACATGCTTAATAATGTTAATAAGTGTATTAGTGGTTTACACAGAAAGGCTCATCTGGGAAACCAACTCAAATATTGCCTGCGATTGTTGTGAGATAAAAAGGAAAAATCTTATTAAAAAAGGTTTCATGAAGTGAAATGCTACATATGGATGGTACAGTGAATACAGTAGAGTAGAATCAGAGAATTACCCATTTCAACAACTTTTATTTGGAACTTTGCAGTTATTTATGCGAGTCTTTTTCAGGTCAGCGCCTTGCTCAGGGGCGGCTGTTTGAGGAAAGAAGAACATTTCATGCATTTACTTCCCTCTTTCAGTTGTTGCCAGCAACACCACGAACCGTCTAAACCCTAATCTGCGTTTTCACCCTCTGGGATGCTTCTTAAATTCTGTTCTACTTGTCTGGGAGTTGTCTTTCTGTGGGTGTGCTCATCTCCTAACGCAGCATTTAAACTATTCAGCAGCGTGGACTCACCCATTTGCTTGGCCTGAGCGTGAGCGTCGTCCTGCAGCTTGCTGAGGAAGGGGTTCTCCTGCGTCAGCAGCACTTTGATGTCCTCCACACTCACTCTGATTATCCTGGAGCGGATGTACGGCTGAAGAGTGTAGATACCCTGGTAGGAAAGGAAGGAGACGTGGACGGCAGAGCAACAGAATAAATTATGATGCTTTACAGCTACACTGTGCATAAAAAATTAATTCATTAGCATCTTAAATAAGTGTGAATTCTGCTGTCTGGCACCGTTCATACTCAGCTGTGTTTGGCGGGAACAATAATACCAGCAACAAGGCGTTCTTGCTCGTTTAACCGTGAAATTAAACGTGGCATAAACTCCCGAGAATGTATGCTGAACTCGTGGAAGTTTTGCATTTTGAATTGTGAGGTTAATTTACATACGAGAGAGGACTGCACAAATTGTTTGGAGAAGATTTCCCTCAAAAAAAGAACATGTGATGCTACAATACAGGATGAGCATTACCTCCTGCGCCAGCCTGAAAGCACAGCCAAACTCCTCTCCATCGCTGTTACGAGACCACACCTTCACTCCGGTGTTGATGACCTGAGAAACAAACACAGCGACCAAATAAAAGCAAGCTGACAAACAGTTGGGTGTGAAACCACTCAGTCTCTGGTACAGACATCCACCCGTCTTGCTGTGAGCTGCTATGATAAGGAGGTAAGCAGTAACAGGTGCAGCATGTGTCCCAGCAGGAGTGCACATTGCAAAAATCCAACTACATATGAAGGATAACTTCCATTAAACCTTTATTTAAATCACACATACTGGAGAGGATAGCTGTATAGCTGGTTTCTAAATGTGCCAGCAGCCAGCACTGACGAGTCTGCCAAAGATGTTTAAATAAAAGAAAGCAACCATGGCAACAGACCAAAAGTAGGTGGCATGTAAGGTTTTTGATGCTCATTAGAGCATGTTTGTTCTCAGGGCTCACTGGAGGTTTAGTTTGAGTCCCTTCTGCAGGTAAATCAGATCACTGTGGTATGATAAAGCAGGTATGACCAGCATCATTTGACTTCCATTGTCCTGCAGGTTTTAGAGGTTTCCCTGCTACATGTTGTTCCAATATGTCCATCAAGGGCACAGAAAAGAAGAAAGGGAAACACACACACACACAGGGCAACCCGAGATGTTTTAGGGTGGAGGACCAGAGGGACTGTCTCTTTATGCACATATACAATCAAAACAAAGGACTCTGCACTCACATGAAGAAAAGGCAGAAAGCTCAATACAAGACAAACTGTCCCCATGAAAGAATTGATTATGGATTTATTTCTATGTGATGGGAAGAACGTGTCCCGTCGCCATCACCCAACCCGACTGCCCGTGCTTGTAATGATCAATAACACCACAGACCTTCATGCGGTCGCTGTTATTGAGCAGCACGTTGCGGAGCTCTTTGGACACCATGTACAGGTGTCTCTTCTTGCCTTCGTGGGTTCTGGTTAGAACATTGAGCTTGGGAAAGTTAGGAGAAAGATCATAGAAAGATCTGGAGAAAGGGGGGGGGGAGAAAAAACAATGTTTTACTGTAACAAGATGAAAAATGCAACGTTTCTGCTGAGATATTTACTGTATGGCAGTGAAGACAGGGTCATCTTCTGTTAAGAACACAAAGGGGTCTTCTTTATATCCAAACAGCTTCATCTTTTTAGAGGGCGGAGGCCTGAGATACAAAATACACAAAGCAAAGATGTAAAGACTTTTATTTACATTAATTATATCCATTTTATTTTAGACAATGCAACTTATTAATGGAAACATATGCCATATCAACACTTGCAAATAAAGTTTGAGCTGAAGACAATGATCCTTATTTAGATATATGAAACTACAAGTCTGATACCTTTCCTTTGTTTATTAGATTACCAGACAAACAAGACTCACCCACACACTGCTTCTTGTTTGGCACCAGTCTCCTGAGCCAAAGACGCTCCTGGGGGTGCGTCACGCTCTGCCTCCCCCTCTGCTTTCCCTCCTGGGCTCCCTCCATCCACTTCCTCCAGGGAGCCCTCAGGGACGATGCAGGGGGTGTCTGCTGGGGACGAGGCTGCAGGAGAGACTCCGGTCTGAGATGCTGAGCCTGATGAGGCGTCTTTCCTCAGCTGGCGAGGAACAGGGAGATGAAGTGGACAAAGAGGAGGGAGAAAAAGCCCAGCTGTGTTTAGAAGAACTAAGTGAGTAAGTGATGCAGTGGGGGGAAGCTAAGCATTGAGCCACAGAAACAGACGCATGTTTATCTGCCATCTTTTAAGTGTGAGGGAGTTTATCTGAAGTACCTTGGGATATCTTTTGTTCCAGGGCATCGGCGCTTTCTTCACAAGCACAGCCACAAAGAAACCTCCAGTGTTCTGGTGATGTGGCAGAATCCTCATACTGATATCAGAAAACAAACACACAGATGCAGGAGGCTAAAATATAAGCTTTGTGGCACCATCTGCTGTCAGAACAAGCAAGCAGCTGGTAAACCAGCAGTACAGAAAAGTGCAGCAACAGCTCCCTCTGCTGGCAGGAGGAATTACATCATCCTGCACTTAACCACTTTGAGGTCTACATGTTCACTTGTTACACAAAAAGCTAATCAGCTACTCACATGAGAGCAACTCCGTGCATTTAGTCATGTAGATACGGTCAAAATGACTTGCTTATATTCAAACTGGGCATCAGAATGAGAAGAAAAGCAACCGTGACCCAGTTATTCATGCTGCTAATCTACTGGGATAAACACCTCTACGGTTTAGAGAAAAAATAAATTATCCAGCGAGAGAAAAAAATTACTTCTGTCAACCAAAACAGGAAACTGAGGCCAAATTTCACACAGACTCACCAAAACTGGACAACAGAAGATGGAAACATTCTTCATCGTCTTACGAGTTTACTGCCACATTCAGATGGTTTATTGAAAACATCAAAACATTGATCTACCTTGCCTTGAATTGACAGTGTAAGTGGTATATCGATGTGTTAAAACCAGATAAGCGTCGTTTAAACACCACAGCCGACCCCAATATTATATCCAACCATGTCCATCCCTTTCTGAGCGCGGTGTAGCATCTTCTGATGGATACTTTCAGCAGGATAATGTCACAAAGCTCATGCCATCTACAACTTAAACATAACTTCCACCATCACCATATGGACGAAAACCTCTGAAGATTTTTTCCAACATCTTCTTGAATCTGACACCAAAAATTAACAAGCGTTCTGAAGGCAGAATGGGTGTAAGCTGGTACTAGCAGGGTGACCTAATAAAGTGGCCAATATGCGTGTCCATCCTACATCATCGCAGTGGAGGAAGACTTACAAATATCTGTTTTCTCCTCATCTAAATTGTACAGCAAAAATGCAGACAATAGATGAAGTTTTAAGGAAAAATACAAGAAGGAAAGTAAAAAGTCAAACGTGTACCATCTCTCCAGATGCATGCTTGCTACTTTCTCTGGGTTCTTTGGTGGAAACATAGTGGGGCGGATTTGTGTGTGGCGGCTGCTTGGCACCTCGGTCCAGTCAGAGTACCACTGGCCCTCTTTGGTCATTAGCTGGAGAAAACAGTGCAACGTCACAGTTTTGGAATCTGGGCACCATTATTCGCTAAGTGTTTAGATGCTAAAGTCTGCAATACCTTCCAGGAAGTGACTCCAGGCATCCACTTCAGTCCTGGCAGGTCAGCTGCTGCGTCTGCCAGCTCCAACGCTCCTGAAAACATAGATGATGTGGGACATTACAGCTCAGCAGTTAGAGCGCGAGCAGTGTGGATTAGATGTTTTTGGTAGTTTTCTTTGATATCTTATTCTTCCGTCAATCCGCTTAGATCATATTACCATAAATTCCAGACTACTATAAAGTCATCTGGCAGACTATTTTATCTAAAGCGACTTACATATGATAAGCAGACATTTTTCACTATAGCTATTAAACTAACATGCATGTCTTGTGGGTGGGAGGAAGCCGGAGTACCCGGAGAGAATCCATGCATACATGGGGAGAACATACAAACTCCACACTGAAAGGCCACTGGACAACCCTCCCCTGCCAAGGCTGGAACCAGCGACCTTGTTGCTGTGAGGCCACAGCGCTAACCACTGCTCCACCATGCTGCCTACAGAGTGCACCTTCATACAAGCCGCAGCCACTCACTTTAGAAAGACAATGTAATTTTGTACACTTATTAGCAACGTTAGCTTATTAGCAACGCTGGTTTCTTAATTGCGCTGGTTTTTTAGCCAGGCTATGTTCTTAGACGCGTTAGTTTTTCAGTCACATGCCGCCTGCAGTCTGTCTGTCCATTGTGGTGACGAAAAAGCAGAGCCAAAAGGCGAAGCTCTCGACTTACGTTCCTACTCTCACCTGTGCTCATGGGATCCCGGACGAGACCCCAGATATAAGTGGCCAAAATGAGTGTGGCTGGACGTGTCCTTAACTCGCTGGCTGCCAGCTCCAGACATCCACAAGCTGCTGGCGTTTGAGCCTTTTGGCTTAACTTCCATGGCCACAGATTGTAGTAGTGTGTACTCACTGAGTGTGTACCGTAAGTCAGCATAAGATTTAGTCAGAAATATGATTAGATGTAGAATTAAATCCAAATGTTACAATAATTTCTCCCATCAGTAACAGGGAATCACTGCCCGCCACACCCCTGGGTAAAGGTAAAATAATCACAAAAACCACATAGACATGTAAGCTGCAGTGTTTGAAGTGTGGGAGGAAAGTATCAGCTTATAGTCTGGAATTTACGGCCCATGTTCCACCTTTTAAGTAAAAACTAACATGTCCAACGTGTAAGAGTGTTTGTTACCTTCACTCTTCTCCAGCAGCGCTGCAATGACAGCTTCATCTTCTATGGGGTTGAGTGAACAGGTGGAGTAGACCATCCGCCCTCCCACTGCCAGCTGCTCAACACCGCGCACTGCAATCCGCAGCTGGAGCCTGGTGAACACGACAACACACACACACACTAAAACTGACAACACTTCTCTTTCTCTACATGTGATTGAAATCCTGAGTCACTCTCGCTCACCCGTGGAGGTGGAGGCTGTTGCTGGTGGTCCATTTCTTCCACACGTCTATGTTCTTCCTCATGGTCCCATCCCCACTGCAGAACACCAAGCAGATAACAGTCAGTCCCACACACACACACACACACCCTAAGGCAATGAAACAAAACAGATCACACTTCTCCCAGGATGAAAATAAGTGGGAAGCAAAAACTGAATGCTGAACTTTAGCTGGCTGCTCACATCACCGAGTCCATCTTCATCGCTGCTTATCCTAGCCTCCCCCTCTCCCTCCCCCGTGTTGTTGCACCCACACGCCTCTGGTTCAGCACTAAACCAGTCCAGTTCAGACAGCCTCTGCAGGCTACTGCAGTTTTGCTTTGGCCACGTTATTTAAAAAAAAAAAAAAAAAAAAAAAAAAAAAAAGGGTGTGAAAGCAACAAACCCCAAAAAAAAAAAAAACCCCCACCACAAAAAAAACCTCTACACCTGCAACACC
>JBAMHV010000018.1:5646282-5666015 GCA_037177535.1 Pseudomugil gertrudae
AGCTGGAGATCAGGACCAGATGAAGCCAACAGAACCACATCATCTGCAAAAAGCAGAGACCTGATCCTGAGGCCCCCCAAACTGGTGTGATGGTGTGGGGGATATTTTCTCAGCACGTTGGTGTCCTTAGTGCCAACCAGGGATCATTAAAACATAGCTTATCTGAGCATTGGTGCTGAGCACGACTTATGACCAGCGTACCGTCTTCTGATGGATACTTCCAGCAGGGTAATGCGCCGTGTCGCAAAGCTCAAACCTTCTCCGATTAGTTTCATGAATATAAGGATGAGTTTGCTGTACTCCCAACAGCCTCCACAGTAACCAGACCCCAATCCAAAAGGGCAGCTTGGGATGTGGTGGACTGGGAGATTCCAATCAGCCAACATATCTGCAGCTTTAAGTCAATATGGAGCCAAACCTGGTACTAGCAGTGCAGTATGGCCAGTGACTGACGATAGGTGGTCCTTAATCTTTTTACGGGATAACTCATGAGTCCTGTGTTCATTATTTAAACACAGTGTGCTAAAGCCTGATGAGCTACTAAATATAACTCTACTGTCAGTAAGGACTGGTTACTACAGGCTCTGTTTGTTTAATGCTGTGAAATGAACCCTTCCTCATTGTCTTTCTATCTACCTTCACTCCTTTCCTGGTATATTGTGGTGCTATTTCTTCTTAGGTCCATTGTGATACTTGTTCCAGCAGTTTGAATCACATCGTCTTGACATGGAAAACTACTGTGTGTATACACTAGCTGCTAATTTTCCATTGTAGTGTCATGACTATAGAACCACACGTTGTCACTAGTTATCTCTTCCTCCTTGCACTCTGCACACCCTTTCACTGGTGCATAAAAGGTTCTTGCTGTTCTGACTGATAATGGTTTAGCTTGGAGTGTGATAGGTTTTTCTATCCCTGACACAGACAAAGAAACAGCAGAGTGCTGATAGTAATTATGCTAGACAGCAAGCCAAGCCTGCACTGGAACATGTGCATTAAATATTCATGTGCTGGCTAATCTGACCTGCTATTCATCCTGAAAAGTCATTTGCAATTATTTGATTTTAAGGCATTCAAGACAACATTTAAGTACTTATTTATACTATATATTTTATTCAGAGTAAAGTTTGGCCATTACTTTTATTTGCTCATTACTCATTTGCTGCTTTTTGAAAGCCACACTGAGCAAAAATTAAGTCAGTTTTTCTCCTAAAATGTGCAATTCTTTTTGCACATTAGGTGTCTCATCTCCTTGTAGTTAAATCTGTTTACCAAAGTACCTTGTAAATATGCTGCAAAGTGTAAGTTATAATTCAGCCTTCTGTCTAATGACTGCAGTATTTCTTCACAATATTTAAAACATGCACAAAAGTTAAACATCCCAAAGCAGCTGACTTAAAATGAGGTAAACACAGGTTAGGGTTGCATTTCATGAAGTAGTTTGTTGATCAATTCAACAAGGATTTTCAATGTTTTCCTTGTTGTGCAGTTCAAGCCCTGATTGAACAGCAGGGTGCACATGCAAATGTTTTGCACTGTAATCAAAAGAAATGGGTCACAGACTTTGAAGCTGACCGTAGTAAAACAAGCTCAAAAAGATGAGAATGATGAACATTTACTTCAGCAGCTCCCCTGCTGGCATTCAGAATGTAAACCAGTCTGAGCAACGTGTGCCTGACGCAGCCTGTGGTGTGAAGGAAGATACCAACGCCTCATGTTGTCATAGCTACAGGCCTGTCTTTGGTCATAACTGGACTGATTTGATTTAATACAGTGTTGACCCAGTGCAGAGCGGTGAGAGGAGCGCTGCTACAGTCAGCTGCTACAAAGGAGTCTGTTAGGATCAGCTTGTTTTAGTGTGAGCAGGTGCAGCGATGAGGTTAAATAGTTCAGCTGTGATGTGTAAAAACTATATATAATGTATAAAAACATGAGTAGGAAGTAAATGTGCCTAAGTCTGCTACAGAATACAAAAACCAGGCTACACCTATTGAAGCAGATGTTTACTTTACCTGTAAAACTCTTCTTTTAAACCAGTATGAGACTGTTTCAGTTTTAGTGTGCTGTAACTTTGTTTTATTTATTTTATTTTGGTTTTATTTACCTCTTTTGAAATCTTACTTTTTAAATTATTTATTGTTCACTCTATTTGACTGTTTTATTGATTATGTGCAGCACTTTGTTGCAATGGCAGTTGTTTAAAAGGGCTTTATAAATTGAGTTGTTGTTTGTTTCTGACCTTTACTATGTGAAAATGGATGTGTGTATATAAGATGTGATGTAGAGGAGGTTGTTAGCTAATAATATTTTGTCTGATTACAAAAGTCCTTGTGAGAAAAGACCTTCAGATATAAAGATGAAAGTAAATGAACTCGATCTGTAATCATAACAATCCATACTGGAAACCAGAAGGAAAATAAAATATGAAGCAGGATGAAGCTGCGAGCTTTGCTGTGCAGAACCAGTTTGAGTCCCATCAGCAAAGTAAATTGTTGCTAAATGTTTGTGTTATTCAGTGAACGTATAAAACAATGAGCAGATAAGCTGATTTTAGTGTCCCGCATCTCACAGGTGGAATGTTTGAATACGTTTCTGGGGCCAACTTCTTAGGAGAGATAACGGAGTGGGTGGGCTTCGCCCTGGCTGCCCACTCTGTTCACAGCACAGCTTTCGCCATCTTTACCACAGTGGTCCTCACCAGCAGGGCCGTGGCCCACCACAAGTAAGAGTACAAACACACACAGTCTGTCAGAAGGTGGGGATGGGTTGGATTCTGTCTAAAGGACTTGTCTGCATTTTCTTCCTCTGCAGATGGTACCTCGCTAAGTTTGAAGACTACCCTAAAAGCAGGAAAACACTGATTCCTTTTCTTTTCTAAACGCTCACAAAGGTTTGTTTTTATTTGTATTTTTTTGGTACGGCTGAGAAAACAAACTCTTTTACACTGAAAAGACTAAAACAGCAGAAACGAGGAACCTCAGCAGCCGTTTGCTTAATGAGCTGGAAGTGTTGTATTTGAAACAGAGACAACATTAAGCAATTCTCCAAAGGAAATTACAAAGCCAATAAACTATACCTAAGCAATAATAAATTGGATTTATAGCACTCTGCACCAGCGAGCAGCAACTTTAAGAGTCTCCTCTGATCCACACAACCTCCCAACTGGAGCATAAAGTTGGAAATTTAAGGCAGACATTTAAATGATCATTAATCCCCGAGGCGCATCTGTTGCAAATCTTTTTTAACATCCATTCTGGTTAAATATGCAAGGTGCATGAAGGAAGTCCAGCCGGGTTTTCCTGCTGCATTTTGTTCTCATCAGAAAGCGTTTTTCTCTCTCTCTCTCCCACTGAACTTATACTCTCTCTTTGGAGCAAACAGTAACAATGAAAGCCTGTCTCAAGCCTGTCCCTCACAAGGAGCTGCAGAGGAATCATTTCAAGATCAACAGAGACTTGATAATTCTCTCAAGCCTGAAATGAGGAGATGAGAACTGGCAACACACATTACTTCTGTCAGGATTTCTAACTGCGATGAAGAACAGAAAAATCTGGATGATATGTGAGCTGCAGTATCACTGAATGGATAACGATGTGCACGTCAGAGGCAGAGTGTTATTTGTTTTTATGATTGTTGCTGTTACCATGAGCCAGAAAACCTCCCCTGTGTGTGAGTGGACTTTTCTGAACATTGTAATCAGCCTTAACATCAGTGTTTCCCATAGTTTTAGATTTTAAAGTGCAATTATCATGATCCATGCACAAGTAAAACTGGCTTTCATATTACAATCATAAAGCCTGATAACCACAGCTACAGTCGGATCTCCTCGCCTCTCATTTTCCCAGAGGAAGGAGGCCATTTTCCAGCATCACAAGCACCCGTGGGTTTAACAACGAGAATGTATTTCATTTTATGGAAACATGTTTTTCACGGTTTTTACACACAGTGTCTTTAATAAATAAAAGAAGTGTTTCATCTGAGTCTGATGGAAAATTATGGCTGTGTGCCACTGAAGGCTAAACAGAGAGACATCCTTCATGTTTTAAATCCCCAATGTCTTTCTCTCTTCCGGGCTATTTCATCTGCGTATCCTCTTTATCCTCGCCTCTTGTAATGGCACCACTATATTTCACTGCTAGTGTAATGTAGTCAAGTGTCAGGTTTGGCTTTGCTATAGTCAAGTATGCCATTTAACTGTAGTGTCATTCATCTTCAGGCAGATGGTATGCTTAGCATCTGGATGAAATAGCTGCAGACTCACTCGTGTGGGCTGCAAATACTCCACTATATCCACTCCACTATATTCCATGTAGAAAAGCAACAGTATCAGCAGTTGATACCTGCAGTGTGTGTGTGTATAAAAAGATTCAACTGGAAACCAAATACTTTAAAGGGCAACACATGCTGCGTTTGGAAGTTTAGCAAAAACAAGATTAGACTCTTCAGAATGATATTTAGATTAATATGAGATTATTCAGATATATTAAGTTAAAATCACCCAGAATCCGTCTTCACACTAACTTACTCTAAATCTGCCACAAAAATCTATTTAAAAATCTTTCAAACAAATGTCTCACCCTCACGAGACATTTGTTTCTGTCAAAACGGAAGAAATCAAGTTTGCTACAAACGAGACCTGTACCTGTAAAGTTTACTATTTTCCTTCATTTTTTTCTCTAAAAATCTTACCTGTCATTAATTAGCACAGTGTAAATTCTTTTCTCAGTGGGGAAAAATAAAGCTATCTTGCCTCTTATGGTGAAAGAATTATGATTAGATGTCTTATGGTTTTCACTCAGCGATGAGTTCAGGTGGTTCGCAGAGGCAAAGCTCTGCACACTGTTCTTTCTCTAGCTACGTTTTCAATACACCTAATTGTGCAAAATGTAAATATCGCAATAGAAATCTGATAATAAAAGCACTTACATTTTTTAAAAATTCTATCGCTAAAAAGTTGTTACGCTAGGTGGTTTTTCAGACTTTTTGATGTAGAAAGTTACCTCAAATGTGTAATGGAAACACTTTTTCTGCATTTACTTTCCACAAATGAGACGTAGGTCATGTGACCAGTTAAGATGGCGTAGTACGAAGCCTAGCTGGAAAATTGAGGGGTTTTTTTTATTACAAAGGAAAATGACAGAATGGCTCTTGAAAGACATGGCTAATTTTCCGCAGCAGGTACAAAACACCTGCATCTCAGCCCTGGTCCATGGAGGTTGCTCGTTCCTGTCTTTGAGGGCGTCCCAGCTTGGGGCGCTTCTCACCTTCCTCAAGTTCCTGCTTCTGAAGGGTGCCAGGGTAGGGAGGCCCCTCATCTAGCTCCAGTTCCTGTCTCCGATGGGGTCCCAGAAGAGGATGCTCCTCATCTAGCTCCAGCTTGTATCTCTGAAGTGGTTGCTCCTCCTTTGGCTCCTGTATCCAAGAGGTCACTTCCCTTCTGCCTCCTGCAAACCCCCTCCACCCCATGTACTTGCATCCAAGGATGCTGCTGCTGCTCTAGTTCCTGAATCCTTTAACTATTTCCTGTGATTGTGCACATGTCTCCACGTCCTCTATGTGTGTCCTGGTTGTGTCCAAGTGTCTGCCTGTCATCTTCTCTTGTCCTTGAGTAAACTAGTCGTCCAACATGAACCAAATGTGGCCCTGCTACAACCTGCTGGAAATGGTGCACTTGACTGAGCTAGGTGTAATTTTAAGAGCTCCCTGGAGTCCTTCATTACTCCCAGTTGGGACACTTAAAATGAAAATTACCCATGTACTATAATATAAATGTTCAATTGTATCTATAATGTGATCATGAGTTAATATTTGCAGTCCTGGTTTTGGTCTACTTTACTGGACTTAGTCATCATCACATCAAAGTCTATGTAAATGTGTGTAAAATGCCTTTATTTGCTTTAAAAAGTAAAACAAGATACTGAAAATACAAATGCAGCTTCCCAGTAATGTGGGTTAAATATCTGGAACATGTTTCAGCCTCGTTACTATTCAAGCCACATGCAGCCTCAGTCAAATGCTTCTTCCTTTATATTGTCGGCCATTACTGATGTGCACATTGTTGCACAGTCTCTGTTTATGTGCTTATATTAGTCAAACATCTGTTAGATATGATCCACTTGTCATCAACGTGGTAATCCCATAAAAGCTGACAATGAGGCAAACCGGTGTCCTGGATTGAGCTGTGGTTAAGACGTGAGCCTCTTGAATTTGTTGTATCACTCAAGTGCCGGCATTGCACACAGAGTGAGATAGTGATGGGAAAGAAAGCGCTTGATCTCCACAGGCTCACAGTACAAGCGAGCAGCTGTGTGTGGGCCAGAGTGAGAGCACTTATCCCAGAGATCCCAGCCGACACATAGTGTGCTAGGGGGGTTTTCCTTGACTCGGTCACATGCTGCACGTGTGTAGCAGAGGTTGGGGGTGGGGGGTAGGCATTATGCAAGACTCTCACTCTCAAACACTCCTTTACATGCATATGTGTCCCAGAAGGTGCTTTTATACCATATCCTGCTACATCATTCAGCTTTATGGATGGGTGGGGGGGTTGCTGTTACTGCGGTAGCATGCAGAATCTAGGATGACCAACACCATGAGCTGTTTATTGCTAATATAAAATGATTTTAACTATAAAGAAAGAAGCTACTTTTATGCTTTCTTTGGCTACTGTACAATATGAGCTAGGAGCTGCAGTATTTTTTATGTTAACTGAGAACATGAAGTGGTCTTCATCTGATGTTATTTGAGTTTGTTCAAGAGATGCGTTGAATTTTCTATTCTTTTTATTTCAAAGAGTGTTCATGACCAGCATAACAAGAGGCTGTGGAGCCACGATGGCTGGATACACACAAAGAAAGGCAAACAGAAATATCCTTCAGGTGCAACAAACTCCATTTGAGTGTTTCATTCCTCTGAATATAAGTGTGTAAAAGATTATCAGCTACCTGTCGTTGCTGGAAAATTCTGGCACTGTGTAAAGGCATATGGATGGGGATCCCCTTTGAACCCACCCACCCGTGCTCCCACCATAGCTCCCACCCACTCTGGATTTGTTTTCTTGTCTCGAAAGCGCCCACAAGCAATCTCTCTATTAATATTTGATGTTTTCCATGTAGAATACATCAGTGCTGTAAAAATACGTACTTATAAAAAAAAAATGCATTTAAATTTTTTGTGCCATTTGTCGGCTGCCTTGTATGAAGATGAGTGGGTGGACGGGGAGGTGTGTGTGTTGGGGGCGGGGGGGTCGTTTAAAGAAAAACCTGATACAGCGCATGCGCACAGATTTGAAAGGAATATACGCCATATTGAATTCCCGCAGGAATCAGCTAGCATTCTTGCAGCTAGCCAGTGCGAGGGGGCCAATCAATCAATGGTCCTATTTCGGTTTAATGTTTAGTTTAATCTCTTTTTTTGTAACCCTAAACAGCGCAGCAGGAATTGGAAGATCCTGGGGGAGCGGCGCGGATTCTTAACGGGCTCGCTAGAGTAAGATACTTGTAGGGGGATTGCTAAAAGAGAGAAGTTGAATGGATCCGAGGGTAGCTTGGATTCAGCCCGAACAGAAAGGACCTGCGAACGCCTTATGGATGCACGTCTGGGAGACCTCTCAGGGAATACGGACGCTCTCCCCTCATCAGCAGCTCCACAATCAAAACCACAACCAGTGTGTGAATTACGCTGCGTTGGATGTTTTAAAAAATGTGGCAAGCGCAGTGGCAGCAAGCAAGAGCAATTACAGCGGCAACATTACAGCCAGCCTGAGCAACGGCAGTAGCCATCACAGCATCATGAGCGGATCTACACACAGTAGTAGTTTAAATGGCACTGCGATGTCCAAACTGGGGATTGCGCTCACCAACGGGAACGTGCAGAACTCTTTAACGACGATAAACATCGCCGTACCAGGTGAGGGCAAAAATCAGAAGACGGGGTCCGTCTGTTGTTCTTCCCAAGAATCCGGGACGGACAGCCCCCCTCCCAGATGCTCACTTGAAAGGACTATGGGTGGAAATGTGACGGGCAACTTTAATAAAAACGTCGGGGCTGCCAACCTCATCTTCGGCTTGAGCGACAGCATGGAAAATAATGTCAACCTTTACCACCATCATCACCGTAACCCACAGGAGCAAGCAGCTTTTAATTTACACCAAACCTGCGTGGGGCGTCATCAGGTCCCCTCCTCTGTACCTGTTAATCACACACACAATCACCATCCAGGCCGAAGGAAAAGTGACAATAAGGCGAGCACCTATGGGATGAATTACTTGCTTTCGAACTGCACTAATGGTAATAATGCTATCACTTGGACACCGTGGAAGATTAGGAAATACAACCCAGGGGTTCTCGGGTAAGTTGATAGATACCGCCATTGCTTCAGGATTAAATAACGTCTTTTTTTCACCTGTTTTTACCATTTAGTAATATTGGTATAGTAAGCACGTTTATCTCATTTTGTTTAGTATAATAAAACGTAGGAATATTGCCATCTCCGCAGAATAATGCAGTGTTAAGTTAATTGATCCCCCCCCCCCCCTTAAAAAGGGGAGGAAAAAAAGCTAAATCACTACCGTTAGACGGGGACATGGATGCACGTCCAGAACACCGGAAGTGCCGTGATTTTAGCGTCCTGAAATTTAAATTCAATCGTAAGGAAAGAAAGAAAATCCGCAAACAGAAGTACAGTATTGCGAAAAGTGGCAAAATAACTTTAAACATCAAATATTATTTCTGCGTAGATAGATAAGCTACGTAAAAGTTTCTTTTTAAGCAGCTTTAGCCTTTTTGGAACCGCGAGCGAGGAGCTTGTAGCCATGTTAAGCTAACGGACCTCGCGCGAGGCTTTTCTTAAGGTTTCCCCGCACGTCATATTAAATTAAACTAAATATCCATTAGGAAAGGGTTTTTTAAGTCATTTTATAATAGTTTAAAAATGACTTTAAATTGAGAATTATGTTTAAAAATGTTCACGTTAAAGTTAGTGTATGCAACTCATTAATTCAATTTATATCTTTTAATGCAAAAGAGTGCTTTCATACAGTTTCCAGGAGTTCCTTGAGCTATTTCGTTCCTTTTACTGGTTTTATCCTGTAAAGGTACACAATAAGTAATATAGCTGGTTATTTCTGGTATTGCAAGTGTTTTGATGCAGGCTTTGGCTTGTCTCATTGTGGTTTGCCTTCAGGGGTGTTGCTTTAAGTTTCACAAGGATTCATAACATAGAATGTAAAATACAAAGTAACAATGTAATTACAATGCATTGGTGTCAGTCATTTGATTTCAATTTGGGGTTAAAATAAAATGCAATTAACATGTGCTATATTTTTTCCCTGATACTTGATCTTTTTTATGTAGTAAGTTTAAGGGATGGCTGCTTTGAAGCGAGTTTCTGGGATAGCTGTTGCAGGATTATTTATACTGAGGATGGAGTGCTGAGGCCTCTATCAGTGGGCTATTGGCACGGATCCTCTCCCAGTCTTACTGGATTGCTGTTTTTACTAAGGAGTGGGGTCCACAGCCGGACTGTATTTCCCTCAGGGCTCTGGTAATTGATTGTGACAGTGCCCCTGTTCTCTATTTCACACTCCCATCATGGCATGCATTCTTACAAAAATGAATAGCTGCATAAAGTTGAACAGACTTCCACTGTTTGAAGGAATTCGACTAATCAGAAACCTTCACATGTGCCCTTTTATCACAAACAAATCTGTATAAACATAAAGGCTTTTAACGGCTGCTTTAGTGTTTTCACTGAAGATAAAATATCTTCTGTCCTCCTCACTTTCAGCACTTTAGCTGTGGTGTGTTGGGATTACAGTAGGATGGTGGGTTGGAGAAATCAGCTGTGATTAACATAATTTATTATCCTATTACAACCTGCATGTATCCAGTTTCAAGAGGTTTCAAATTGATGTTTATAAAATGGAGCCATTATTCCTTGATATAAAGAGCTATGTAATGTAATTATCATTGCATATATTTGTAGAAACTGTTTACAACGTTGTACTGTCATGTTACTGACTGAATCTTTTCCACACAGTTCACGAGGGATAGTAAACTGTAAAAGGCACACAAATCAAACAACAAATAAATTGGTATTGGCTTGTCATGAATTTGACCGTGGAATTAACCTTTGCAAAGAGTTGAGACGAGCCGCAACCAGAGACGTTCGTCTTATTAAGCACTTAAAGTAATGACCAGCTTTTTTCTTTTCAAATGAGAAGCTGATCTCTGAAGGGTTTGGATGAGAAAATGAAGTTATCGCTGCTGGAGTTTAGGGAGTATTGCATGGTAGAGCATACTGAGCCGTATGACCGAATGATGTCCCACTTTGTTGTCGTATGCAGTGAAAATCTGGAGAGTTGTGCTGAAGCAGCATCAGGCTGAGGGCAGCATAGAGTTTAATAGATCTTTAGATCTGCTCTGGACACGTGTAACACCTAATTATAAACCTTTTTTAATGTGGACAGGATGGACGTTTCATGTGTATGACATGGTTTTTTCCGCTTTCCTCATGGGGTCGGCAAAAGTTTGTTTCCAGTTTGGTAGCTGATGTGATCGCCACATCGTTCTATGTGCACCTACAACAGCAGAGAATCAGTCCCATGAATGTGCACACTGGTTTTGCAGAGGACTCGGTCTTATGAAGGTCCGGCTAGACTAACTCATCTCTGTCGTCTCCTTTCCAGACTCCACGAAGAGGTGATGGACTTCTACAACTTCATGTCTCCCCGGCCTGAGGAGGCAGCAATGAGGAAGGAGGTTGTCAATCGGATAGAGATGATCATCAAGGAGCTGTGGCCCGCTGCAGATGTAAGATGCAGTCTTTCTACATTTCATCCGCCATCCCTCAGGAAACTAGTATCTTTTATAGACATTAGACATGTAGTTTTTCTAATTGTACAGTTTCTCCATGGAAACCTGTTTGAACACAGTAAAATCTCATACTGGTCTTATTTTCTATTCTATTCTTCAGGCATTTAGATTTTTTTATGACTTTTTTAGTTTCTGAACATGTTATAAATTTTTTTATGCACCTTTACATTTTTATTATTCATTATTTACTTAATTTTTTTCTTGGAGCAACTGCATTGACTTTTTTCTGGAAACTTGAAGTGTCGATCCAAGAAGTAGTCGTGAAGGAAATCACGACTCTAAGCATATAACAAGTTAAATAGACTAAATATGAATGTACTATTGATCTGTGTAAAAAAGGTGTGTTTTATACTGAAGCCTGCAATGTAGGTATGAAATGAAGCCTTTTTGGTTGTTAAATAAAATTAGGCTTGGATGCTGGAATGATGAGATAGCATGTCCAGGTGGGTTATAAAGCTGCTCCCTCTCGTCGTCCTGTGGTCTTATATTAAGGAAGCAGACGTTTTAGTTGTCTTTAAGACAACCGTTTTAAAATATGCCTTCATTTCTCTGAAGCGGTACTTCCTCCTTATATGTGTAGACATGGTGGAAAATGATGCAGTGAGGTTGGCTCCGTATAATACCCCTCTCATTACTTAATCACGTAAAGGCTGAGCAGCAGTGATTTGTTGGCTGCCAACCTTTCCCACTTCCACTCCGAGCCACATTGTCAGGTAAATGGATCAAGTCTCTGATTTGTACCAGCTTCCCTTTTAATTCCAGTCTATTAATCCTGGCCTGTTCTTGTGCTCCTGCCTCTTTGTCGTATTTAACGGACGGGAAAAAGGAAAGAGCTCCGTTCCACTGCCATTCACTCGCAGCACCAAAGCACAGCTTTTTTTTTCTGAGCCATTGTGTACTTAATTTGGCAGCTTCCCTAACTTGGCAATGTTTGTCGCCTCTGAGGTGAAACTCAGAAATACCGTGCACGGTCGCCACCACAAGATCTTGCTTTCTTCTGTTAAGTAGAAACTATAGTTGTGCTTTTGTGAAATGTCCTTGTTTATTTTGGGGATGTGTTATAGTGGGGCAGTCTTTAAAAATATCTTGTTTTACCAGGTTCAAATATTTGGCAGCTTCAGCACAGGACTATACCTTCCAACCAGGTAAGGCTAACCCTACCTCCTCTTATCTGTGTTTATATAGTTTAGCTGTATTTCAGGGGATTATTTTCAGAGTAATTAAATTTTTTTCTCTTTCTCACACACACATACACCTTCACTTTTTAAAAAAATTAAATTTCACTTGTTTTGTAAATATTTTTATTATACTATACAGTCATTTGGCAGACGCTAATATGTGTTATTATTTTAAACCATTTTAACCATAGCTATTATACCCTAACATGCATGTCTTATTTCTGTCTAAACAGTGACATTGACCTGGTGGTTTTTGGGAAGTGGGATCGCCCCCCACTGCAGGAACTGGAGCAAGCTCTGCGTAAACACAATGTGGCTGAACCTTTCTCCATTAAAGTGCTGGACAAGGCTACGGTGAGTAGAGGCTGTGTCACAAAATGGATTAGACAATTCAACATACTCATAGAAGGATTTTTCTGATTTTTGGATTCTGGTCGTCCTCATTTAAATTTGCAACATTTAACTTTATGTCCTACTAATTAAAGCAGGTTTTAAAAGAAATAAGACTTTATTAATAGAACTATTTAGTTATTGGAATGACCTAGATTCGCCTAAGAAAGATGAATAAATCAGTAGGAGAAACGGGTTAATAGGTTACAGGTTTTCATATAGATTATATGAAAAAGATGGATGTTTCACCACTCTATCTAGCTTTGCTGTGTGTCCTTAGTTTCTCGTAGTGCAGCTGGAAAACAGTTTGACGTGAAGAGTTGTGTTAACCTTGCAATTTAATAAAGTGTCATTTTCAAGTTTGAACATAAACTTCAACTTATCGGGTTTCATGTAAATTTATTTGATCGCAGGAGAGTGCCAATGATGCCTTTTTAGTTTTGTTTATAAAGCCTTCAGGGAGGAACATGGTACAACACGCATAGAGGCATATTAAACAGTTTGTCATCCCTGTTTGGAGCTATTGTAGTTTCGCTGCGGCAGACTCGCATTGCAGCCCGATGATTACAGCCGACTGCGAGTGTGGTTGGATTCCTGTCGCCATTCCCCCTTCCTTCATTTGTTAACCTCTTTTTATTTTTTTAATAAAATTCATAGAAAAGCATTTGGAGAAAGAACAAAGTGATTATTGTGCAATAATACACGCTGTAATTTTTTGCAGCCCAACTTGTAGCCCCCTGCTGGTTATAAAAGGGAATTACATGCTCATTTAATTCACTTTTCAGATCTAAAGGCTGTCAAAGTTTTGTGGCATGATGCTGATTTTAAATATTTAAAGTGATTTTATTTAATCTGCAGATGAATGAAACTATAAAGACTGACAGAGTAAAACCTTTTCCAAGTGAGACGGTCTGTGTTCATCTAATCTGCTTTGTCATTCGAATGAAGGTCACAAATTTAATAGTGCAGAGTGATATCTCTCTGATAGTGCATTGCTATCACTAATTTAGAAACTGTTTAAGAACGGTTTAAATGTTTCTTTCCAGACACCAAATGAATATTAAACATTAAATTAAAATGTATTAACTGGAGGGATGTGCAGAGTAAAGAGAAGGCAAACCAGCCATTTGCCTGGCAGTGGTCCCGCTTTGCCAGTTTATGCTCATTACCATAATGATGTGAATTCCAGTTTACCTTACTGGCTTCGGTTCACACAAAATAAAGATTTTTTGTAGATCGGATTAATTAATTAATTTCTACCCCTTCATTGTGTCAGGAGGTTTCCCATCATTCCACAGCTGGGTGTAATGTTTACATGGTTTTGACATATCGTAAGAATGGTTGATAAGTTTGAATCGACATGTCTAATAGATTTTACTCATCATCTTTCAGGTGCCAATTATCAAGCTGACAGACCAAGAGACTGAGGTGAAAGTGGACATCAGTTTTAATGTGGAGACTGGAGTTAAGGCAGCAAGCTTCATTAAAGACTACGTAAAGGTGAGTGATGATCAGAAGCATGTAGGTTTTAGCTCTTAATCAACAAAACCGAACAGATAAATGAAGGAAATTCACTTATTCAGTAAAGAATAAATCAAATTAGGCCGCAGTGCAGAGTACATGCAATTCAAAGGGATGGAAGGAGGGAGCAGGAAAAGGTCAAGTAGATATATTTGAGTTGTAAAACCACCAGAGAAGTCTCATAATTGCCGTTTTACTGTAGGATCCAAATAAAGACCATTGGAAATTCCCTCTGTGAATGAGGCAAGCCAGCAGTTTGAAGCATTACGCTTCACTCCAGCTCCTGATTGGCCCATCTCTTTTCCACAGCGAACGCTCTAAGCGAGCTTTCTCAGTAGCATTTAACCCCACCCAAACTCTACATGCTGCTCAGGACCCCGTTGCCAGAGCTGCGAGTGGTTTTGCCAGTAGCTCTGACGGAGCACTCGCTGAAAGTGGATCTTTATCCGGTTCAGTCACAGCTATTATCCGAAGCCAGATAGGAATTCCAGGAGCTGGTGTCCCAGCATGTTGTCAGATGATCTTTTGTCTGTGGCTGGTGTGCAGGTTGATGTCTGATTCCTTTTGGGAAAACATGCCGCGGCACGACATCCGTCGACATCCGCTGAATGTTGATGTTAATGCGTGGGCGTGATGCACTCCAGAGGGGTCACACTTAAAATGAATTCCCATATGTGAGCTTCCCAGGCATCCAGTCAGAGCGGCACACACAATCTTGTTCTGACTTTTTGGAAGCATGTTTGTAAGGTCTGCCAAGCTCCGCTGCTCCTCTGAAACACGTCACGCTGCCTTTTGGATTGGAACATAAGCATAGTTGTAATTCCTATTCCTAAGCTCACGCACCTCATCTTAAAGTAGGCCAGGCCCAGTTGACCGAACCAAATGCAGCCGATTTGTCCCCTTCTCTGTCTTTTAACCATCAGTCCGACCCAAACATCCATTCTTAGTCCACACCTGTCTCTGCTGTGTACTTTCAGAAGTATCCAGTGCTGCCTTACCTGATCTTTGTCCTGAAGCAGTTTCTGCTGCAGAGAGATCTAAATGAAGTCTTCACAGGGGGCATCAGCTCGTACAGCCTCATCCTCATGGTCATCAGTTTCCTCCAGGTACAGTATTGGTATTTTATTCAGAGCAGCATCGGTTGAGGAAATTAAACTGTTAGTCGCACACATTGCAAAATGCGTGTGCAATCATTTGCAACGAATCCGTCTTTTATTCCAGCTGCATCCTCGTATCGACGCCAGAAACCCCAGTGAGAACCTGGGCGTGTTGTTGATCGAGTTCTTTGAACTGTATGGTCGTCACTTCAACTACTTGAAAACTGCGATTCGCATCCGAAACGGAGGTGCATACGTTGCCAAAGAGGAGATGATGAAGGCCATGACAAACGGATACCGGCCGTCCATGCTCTGCATAGAGGACCCACTGCTTCCAGGTTGGTGTTTAGGCCAGTTTACACCCCATTACAGTGAATATTGATAATATTTCTATAAAGGTAATCGCTGGCGATGCATTTCTAAGGAACAAATGTGAGTGCAGCTAAAACTAGGCAGTGTGGCATTTCCTGCAGGCTTATGCGCTGGGTTCTTCTCTCCCAGTAGCATGGACACAAAATTTACCTGGAACCACTTTGATCTGAAAAAAAAACTTCTATTTTACAAATTTCCTGTTTTGATTGCAAAATAAATGTGTTCAGAGCCTGTCTTAAAAACCCCTTTGATGGAATTTTGAAGGCTAAAACTGATCTAAATCTAAACATATAGCCTAATCATAGGCTTTCAGGGAGAATCTCCACATTACATTTCCAAAACCATCCATTTCTTTAAACCGCTGCATCTAATTCAGGGTCGCGAGTAGCTGGAGCGCTGTCCCATCCATCAACAGGTGAAAGGCAGGGTGCACCCTGGACTGGTTGCCACCATCCGGTTTAACACATCTTACTCAAATTATTGCAGAAACTGACAAAAAAAGGTTAATTTAATTTGATCAGGTGTGTTGGAGCATGAAACTGTCTAAAACCTGCAGCACCGTGACCCCCAATACCCGTGTTTCAGACCCCTGCTCCGCTCTCATATGCTGCATCTATTTCATCTACTTTGTCACACAAATGCTCTCATCACACAGTTACGAAGTCCACTTACCATGTTGCCAATAAACTTTGCATGTATTAGAAAGTAATGTCACCGTTGATGCTAATTTTATTAAATGTAAACACAATGACCTATAATAGATGTTTTTTCTACAGGTAATGATGTGGGGAGGGGTTCCTACGGTGCCATGCACGTCAAGCAGGTGTTTGACTACGCTTACACCGTTTTGAGTCACGCTGTGTCGCCGCTTGCGCGCTCGTATCCCAACAAAGACGGCGAAAGGTTTGACTTCCTTTTGTTCCAGTGCTTTTGTGGTTAGTGGTGCTCCTCTTTCCAAAGAAAAATAAATCATTAAAGGTTTTTCTTGTTTACCTTCAGCACACTGGGCAGGATAATCAGGCTGACCCAGGAAGTCATCGATTACAGGGAATGGATTATTAAGAAGTGGGGGGGCAGAGATCAGACGAGAACGGACAGCAGAGGTACAGACCAGACTTAAACGTACAGTTGTGAAAGTGAAAATAGTGCATTTATTTAAATGTTTTCATTTTGTTATAATAAATCTAATATAATGGAAAATAAAGGAATTACTGAAAAATTCTTTTTGTCCTAACTGTGCTTCTGCAGTGCCATCTCCCAAGGAGCCGGTTTCAGAGCCAGAGCCGTGTAGGCTCAGTGGTGGGCTCAGTGATGGCGTTGGAGGTTCAGAAGAGCAGCAAAGGGACTCTGTGTCCCCCCACAGTGCAGACTCCCCCATGTCCATCTCCAGCCCTCAGCAGCACTCATCTGCCTCGTCGGTCTCCTCTCTCTCTGGATCTGATAACGTACGAATATTCACTTACAATCTCCCAATTTGTTTGTTTATAACCCCTCGGTTTGTTTATAACCTCTCGGCTTGTTTATAACCTCTTGGTTTGTTTATAACCTCTTGGCTTGTTTATAACCTCTCGGTTTGTTTATAACCTCTTGGTTTGTTTATAACCCCTCGGTTTGTTTATAACCCCTCGGTTTGTTTATAACCTCTCGGTTTGTTTATAACCTCTTGGCTTGTTTATAACCTCTCGGTTTGTTTATAACCTCTTGGTTTGTTTATAACCTCTTGGTTTGTTTATAACCCCTCGGTTTGTTTATAACCCCCTCGGTTTGTTTATAACCCCCTCGGTTTGTTTATAACCCCCTCGGCTTGTTTATAACCTCTCGGTTTGTTTATAACCTCTTGGTTTGTTTATAACCTCTTGGTTTGTTTATAACCTCTCGGCTTGTTTATAACCTCTCGGCTTGTTTATAACCTCTCGGTTTGTTTATAACCCCCTCGGTTTGTTTATAACCTCTCGGTTTGTTTATAACCTCTCGGTTTGTTATAACCTCTCGGTTTGTTTATAACCTCTCTGTTTATAACCCCTCGGTTTGTGTATAACCCCTCGGTTTGTTTATAACCTCTCGGTTTGTGTATAACCCCTCTGTATATACTTGCTCGGTTTGTGTTGCACCCTGTTTGCATCAGAGTTTCATAGTATAATGAGGAGTCGCTCAGTCCTGCTTACAGCCTTCTTCTCTTTGATCTTGCAGGACTCTGATTCCACGTTGCCCCTCCCTCCACCACCCCTGCCAACATACCCGTCTTTCCCGCCCCTCAGCCTGGCTTTGCCACCGGGCCTCAACATGGGCACCAGTAAACATGGCATTGGGGGACACCATCTGCTCCTTCCTCCAGGTTCACAGGTAGGCACACGACAACAGCTACAGCAAAAATGATCTTGTGGGTTGAGTAGAAATTTGGTGTAAAATTAATAGATAAATTATAAATGATCATAGAATAATTATTGGTAGTAATTTTTATGAAGTGATTAATAGATTCAAAGTAGTTTCTGTCCCCTCCATCCTCCAGGCTCGCGTCTCACTGCCCAGCAGCCTTGCAATGCACTCCATACCTGGCAGACAGGTGTGTATGGACACTGGGCTCCCCCCCTTCTTCCACATGCCCCCCCCAGCCCATGCTCACGCCCCTGCCCCTTCCAGCCCCCAGCCTCCGCCCAGCCCCCACTCCAGCCACACACACAAGGTAGGCGCTGGATGCTGCAAACACACTCAATGCACAATCAAGACAACCTTGTCTCACATCAAGCATCATCTCCTATTTTCTGTCATTCTCAGTCCATTTTCCTGTTCGCTCATTCTCTCTCTGCCGCCTTGCTCTTTTTAGACTTTAAACAAATTACACAAGCAACTAAACTGCCATAAGTTAGACTAAATAACCGGTTAGTAGCAATAAAGCTGCTCCTGATGATCCAACATCTGCTTGGAGAATGACAAAGACGTTTATCAATTTTTTTCCACCTTATTCCTCACCGTCTTGTGGGGAAACACTTCAGTATTTCAAGAAAAAATCTTTGGCCAATTTGAATAAAATGAGATGCGCATGCTGGTCACGTTTTCTTAAAAGGTGATGCCGCTCGTCTCATGCAACTGCAGAAGTAAAGAATTGAGCCATTTTATTTTAAACTTGCAATTAATTTCTCTATCAGTCAATCTGTTGTTCCAAACAACCCCAGTGGCTGTTAGGGCAGCCTGGCAATCAGCTAGGTGGTTATAGTAATGGTATATACATTATAGCTGGAGTACTATGTTTGATTCATAGCTGGAGATACATTAGAGAACTCAGACTGACATTTTTGCAGGTTGTAAACAAGATGATAAAAATAGGGGTTATAGAGGAGATTATTTAGTTAATTTTATTATCTAATCAGAAAACTGGGTTCTTTGTCATTTAGCATGTAGCAGATTGCAAACGTGCAGCATTTATTATGGATGACATGATGTGGTAGTTTGAATAATCATAAAGAGGTGTAGTAAATGCACAGTAAAATAGCAATAAAAAGCAAAGAGGTGAACTCTGTATAAACTTTTAGCTAAAAAGTTAGAAGAATCATATGGGAAAGTCAGTCCAGGTTAAACACGAGGGGAAATTATTTACAGAAGTTGCATGTATCTGGATTCAAATGGTGTTAAATGAATGATTTTTATTTGATATAAAATATTAAACTTAACCTCAGGGTGACCTGACACAGAGGCTTGTACTCAGATTATTATTTACCCTGGCAGTCATGGTTTTCATACATGTGTTATGAGTTTGAAGCACGAGGAAGGTTTAATTGCCCATGATTGCTAATGTTCTGCAGATGCGGTGGTTTTCTTTATCATGGTTTCTAAAGAAGCTATTTCTCTAGTTTCATTAAACAGACCGATTCCCTGATTCCTCTCCTATGTGTATATCCTAGAATGAGAATAATGCAGCAATTAAATGGACACATTGAGCTGTGACATTGTTGCTTGCTCATCTCAGCTGTTAGCTGATTGGACTGTGAGGCAGGGTGAGTCAGATGTCTGCCTTCCTCTGCTCATCTGCTGTATGTTAAATCCAAATGTGTAATGCAGCAACTGCAGTTGACATTGCTTTCAGATCAGAATCAGAATCAGGTTTATTGCCAAGTTATTGTCATTACCAGGAATTTGACCTGATTTGCCAGTGCCTACATAAATTACATAAATAAATGGGAAACCTATGAAATATAAACACAAACAGATGCTGAGATAACATAAAACTGAGAGTCCAGGTGCTGGAGGATGAAGTGAGTGGCCAGGTTTACAGCATCATCTACAGACCTGTTGGCTCTGTAGGCAA
>JBAMHV010000018.1:5724130-5738487 GCA_037177535.1 Pseudomugil gertrudae
CGGGTATTATGGGGGATACTGGTATTATGGGGGATACTGGTATTACGGGGGTTACTGGTATTATGGGGGTTACGGGTATTACGGGGGTTACAGATATTATGGGGGTTACAGGTATTATGGGGGTTACGGGTATTATGGGGGTTACGGGTATTACGGGGGTTACAGATATTATGGGGGTTACAGGTATTACGGGGGTTACAGATATTATGGGGGTTACGGGTATTACGGGGGTTACGGGTATTACAGAGGTTACTGGTGTTACAGGGGTTACGGGGTTACGGGTATTACGGAGGTTACAGGTATTACGGGGGTTACAGGTATTATGGGGGTTACAGGTATTACGGGGGTTGCGGGTATTACGGGGGTTACAGATATTATGGGGGTTACAGGTATTACGGAGGTTACAGGTATTATGGGGGTTACAGGTATTACGGAGGTTACAGGTATTACGGAGGTTACAGGTATTATGGGGGTTACAGGTATTACGGAGGTTACAGGTATTATGGGGGTTACAGGTATTACAGAGGTTACTGGTGTTACAGGGGTTACGGGGTTACGGGTCATGGAAGTGACATCAGAAAAAGACGACTGGGATGTTTGGAAGCGTTGCAGGAGAAACAAACCTTTCCAGGTTGTCCTCCTGGTGTTCAGATGTGGTTCACATGTTGTCTACATGTGAACCACGTGTGATTTATGTGTCATGGTTCGGACACTCGGTGTGTTTTTGGTTTCCCGTTTTACTTTTCATTGATTCCACCTGTGTTTAATTTTGATTGGGTTCACCTGGTCTAGTTTAGTGTAGTTGGTATTTTAGTCCTTTGGTTTTCACTCTTGGTTGTGGGTTCATTGTATTGCATGCACTGTTGGTGAGTAGTCTTAGTCCTAGTCTTTGTTTTGTTGTGTCAGTCTACAGTCTAGTCTAGTCTAGTCTATGTCAAATAAATAATTTCATCTGGATTCCTGCTGCCTCCTGTGCCTTCCTGCCTGCATTTGGGTCCTCACCCCACTTCTGTGCTCTCAACCCGTGACACCCAGACCGAAATGATGAAGATGGAAACTGCAGCCTTCATAGAAATTACACACCATTTGAGTTGATGCATGAAGTGAAATAAACATGATTGTAAATCACATGCATTTCTGATACTGACACACATACAGACACACTTTGTAATCAGCCAACAAAGTAAACAGACTGATTACTCTCCAATCACAATAATACCTCTCCTCTACCTCACATGCACGCATGGTTAAAACACACCAGCAATAAAATGTGCTCAAAGATGTTCATTATCCTTAGATACAAGAGCAATGTCTGATATGTCCTGATATGCTGTTCTTGCTTTAAAAAGCTTAAAGTTGACACAGTGGAGTAAAGCGCAGCGGAGCTGTGTGCTGTGCTCTGCTTTTATGAGGTAATAATTCAGGCTTAAGTGGAAGGTCATATAATGAGAAAATTACAGGTACGATCATAACTAGAACATGCGTCACTAACCTTAGTCATTTAATCTTGTTTTTTCTTTTTGTTGATGTGTGTGTGTGTGGTAGATTTTGGCTAATGTGATCATCTTCACCTGTGGTAACTTGGCGGGGGCGTATCACAAGCACCTGATGGACCTGGCTCTCAAACAAACCTACCAAGACACCTGCAACTGCATCAAGTCACCCATCAAACTTGAGTTTGAGAAACACCAGCAGGTACAGTTTGACAACCAGGGATGTGTCCCAATGTGCCCCTATGCCCTACGTAGAGGACATGCCATTTTGTAGGAGTGTCCGAATGTACTTTGAGAAAAATGTAGTGCACTCAGAATTACCCACAATACATCTAGAAAGATGGTGAGCATCAATGATCACTAGACGTTTTCATTGAGTGGATATGAATCAAAGGAAGAATGGGATGTAATTTAAGGAAATAAAATAGTTTCCCACAACTAGGATCAGATTTGGATTCTTCAAGTGTGCCATGGTTGCCATAGTTACAGCTGCTGGTTACGTGATGTCCAACAGCGAGAAAGAAGTGAGCTTCATGTCCGAATCGCCAACAGAATAAGGGCGCTATGTAGTGTATGAAGGGTTAGGGCATAGGGGGCACATTAGGACACAGCACATGTTTCTGAGCCATGCTAGCTCTTCTTATGGCCAAGGCACATGAACCTGGAAGCTGTTTTGTTTCACTACATTACTGAAATGTAAAAACAAGCAAATAATTTAATTTGCTATCATGTTAAATCCTGATCTGTCTCCCTGGAATAATGTGCCGTATCTCTCTACTAATGGATTGGATGTGGTGAAATTCAGCACAAACCTTCTCAGTTCCCAAAGCTTTTATCCAGTGTCACGAGCTGCTGATTCTATCACAGTTTGGTAGAAACAGCGAGTACACTGAGGACAAGCTCTTTTTCATCATAGTAAAGCTCTGTCTTCATTAGTAGAGGGGAGATTGCTGGGTGTGCGAAATTGTAGTAAAAAAGTATAAGGTCATGACTCGTGGGGAGTTTTTCTTCTCCATTGCTGCTAAGTGATTAGATAGAAATAAATTACTTTTATGAATGTAACTATATATGGGATATAGCTGTATTGTAGTTTATTGGATTATAACCAAATGTGTAAATTTATATAGACGATTATATGAGTGAAATTCATTTGTTTGGTTTCTTTACGGTTAATGTGGGCTAGCATCAGACATATAAATAATCTGACCTGCGGTTATGCTGGACTGTGTATGGAATCAGATTTGTTTCAAAAGTTCCACGCAAAACTTTTTAAGACTCAAGCAAAATAAATGATCTCAAAATAAAAAATTATCAATAATCGTGAAAACAATAAGGCTTTTATTTAAAAACATTCAGTAGTTTTGTTTGCAGTTTCCTCATCATCTTTCTCTCTTCTCTGTCTTTTGGTTGCAGTTCACAGGTTTTGGTTTTGATTCTTGATGGTTTGGTTTCATTTCTGACACAAACCTTTCAGGGGCGCAGTTTTTGAGTGACACAGCTGTAGTCCGGACATATATTTTTGAGCCAAACGAACCACATTTTAACATAAAAGTGTCCCATTACAATATACAAGATTTAGGTCACCCTATAAGATCAGTTCATCCTTTAGTTTCTCTTTGCAGATCATTGGGAAATGTTCACATGTGACATCCAGTTGTTTTGGGGGGAAACTGGCCTTAAACTGTGAAAACAGCTCTGGATTTATCAGTTCAAACGACATTAGGTGTCAGGCTTTCTCAAAGCGAGCTTTTGACTGCTCGATCATTAAGCTGCAGCACTGAGAGGCCACAGATGGCAGTCAGACCTCTGCGTCCTGTGTAAATTTCCACTGTTACAGCCATTTCAGCTCCACAAAACTCTTTCGCTCACATCATGTCATCCTTCAATGGTCGAAATTCACCCCCTGGGGCTGCGCAGGTTTAGCCCAAACAAGAAGCAAATGAAAGGGACGTGTCACACTACCTGTCAATCACGCACAGTCCAGTGAACCTGTGTTGATCTGCTTGGGCTGTAAATAATTTGCCCATTTTTAAACCATTAGGTGTTATTTTTTGTTTTTTCATCTTTTCTGAGACATCCAGGGAGGAATGAGCCCTGTTAGCCCACTTATACCCGCCTCTGCTTTTTCCGCCTCTGAATAGCCGGAGCAACGGTTAGCAATCTGTCCCCCGAGCTAAGCATCATGATTTGTGGGTTTCAGCTCTGTTTTCTTTAGTTCTTGTTAGATCTCTGTTTCTTGCAGGGTTTTATTTTCACAACCTGTTCCTCGAGTTTTCTGTTTAATCTTACTTTCTCTGTCTTTTGTATTATGACATGAAGTGCACACTGCAGGCGCGTTCTTGCCTTTGAGGCTCATTGTTCCCCAGTCTGCTCTTCTACTGGACTGAATCCACAATCTTTTTTTGCTACTTGAAAATGTCTGTGATCCCTGCAGAATAATTTCCATTCAAGCTTTTAGGCGACTGGTAAAAACTGCTCTCTGTTTCAGAGCCAAACAAACCAGATGGAGCACTGCTTTTTACTGGTTTTTCATGCACCTCTGTGATGACATTATACCAAAACCCACTCATTTCAGCTGCTAACTAGATTCTTCCAAACAGTGTCATCTCTATCAAACATGTTGATAAGGACCTAAATTGCTTTATTACACCACACGGCCGGATTTTTTTTTGCTGGGAAGAGAATTTGGTAGGTTCGTCATGTCTTAACTGGCATTTTGGAGTGACATTTGGTTGACATTAGCGTCTTTGTCCTGACATTAGGCATTCTTCTCAACTACAGAATGACATATAAAATCACACTAATAATTGATGGTCCACTCAGAGGGAGTTCACTATGAAGACTTTTTTCATAAGATATGATGAGATTTTGCAGCTTGACCTGTTAAGCACATTTTAATGTTGTAAACATAATAAATGCAGGCAAAATGTTCACGTTATTGACAATTTTTATGAATGTGACACATAATTTGGTGGGGAAAAATACATCGCTCACTCAAAATGCATTTACAGAGTGGCACTGTGGGCTTTTAGTCTAACAGTATATTGTAGGGCATATGTTCACTGACACATTAGCAGTTTGAATGTATGCGTGTGTGTGTGTGGGTGTGTGCAGATGCACCAAAATGCCAGTGCATAACTTTACGGTGCCAAATCTCATTCAACAGCTGAATGACAGATCACGTTAGTTCATTAATCAAGCACACCATTAATAACACCTCTTTAGGCTATTATGCCCCCCTTTGCGTGCACGCAGCAGATTCAAACTACTCCAGTGCTGAATAAGTAAATACGAGTGAATGGTGTGTGTTTCTATTTTAAGTGCACCCCATAGCCCGAACCTCTCTCTCGACTTAATTTGCTGCTGTGTTTTAGGAAATGAGCCCGTGGTGTGTGAACAATGTAATGACCCTCTTTACTGTGAGCCGCATTTATGAGTCACACCCCCCTCGGGCAGCTGTTCACTCTGTGACATGCATACACACACTCCCACACACCTGCCCACACACACGCACACCAAAATGACCCTCAAACCAGCCTCCATCTGATGTGTTTGGTCCAGAATAAAAGCAAAATAAAATATTTGGTTACACAACAGCGGTGATGAAGGATCTTGCTTCTGCTGCTCTCCATTTCCCTTCAAACTGACCATGCTGAGCAGTACAATGACATTTTGTAGCCATGGTGCTACTTCTCAGTAGAACATATGTACTTTTCCTGAATCATCACCATCAACAGGACGCTGTGTCCACCAGCGATGGTCACCTTTGTTCAGTGACTTTTGTGTCACAGCAGGATCATAGGATGAGAACTTATCTGAAGAAAGAGACACAATTCGCCAGTAATACAGACTGAATACATCTCAGGGACACTATTGAAGCACCTATGTACTTGCAGGACAAAGGGCTGGAATAGTTTAACCAGTAAGATTAATTCAAGTCTTTTTCATTTTCACCATAATTACGTGACAATAATTAAAATCCAAATGTAGAGTCACTAGCGGCCATTGCTCTTCTGTGGTTGACATTGGCCTCCAGGTCTTCCTGACAAATTAACCCCAATGAGCCATCATTAAGGAGATGTAACAATCGAGCTATATATAGGAGCTTAAATATTAGTATGACAGAAGAAAATAGAACTGCATACTACAATTAACTCACAAATCTTTCACTTTAAGGTGAAGGTTTTATGTGATAGGCTTTAAAAAGCTGCTAAACTGTTTTATTCAGTGTGCAAAGCTGCAAAAACAGGTTTTGTTTGGTCGGTGGGGAAGAACTTTCTTCTTTTTGCAGTGTGCTATGTAGCAGACATCTGAGCCGTCTGCAAAATTACAAAGCTCCACACCGAAGAGGTTTCATCGCTTCAAAAATGTAATCCAGTCAGTTCTTCTGTACCTTATGCTAATATGATGTTTGCATATTGCCTTTCACAGCAGAGAGGTTGACACACAACAGGGCAGATATAAGGAAAAGAAATAAGTTGGCATCATTTCCTGAAGTCCCCAGAATGCCGTGGTCAAAATACAACAGGACTGAAGTCCCACAGCACTCATCTATACCGTGATTTTACAGCTCTGTTTATAGCAGCCTGTGTTTACAGATGGAGCGACCCACACAACCAATGAACAGTGCTTTCATGGGATGTGCATTTTTAAGGCCAGTTTTGTAAAACTGAACTTCACTGGAGATGTAAATTTAAACAAATGACGGATGATCCCTCCAGAAGCACATAATATCTCATGAAAGCGCTTCAAACTCCCACTAGCACGTTACAAACAGAAACATATTGAGGATTGTGACACATTGAAACATCAGTGTTAATTTATGTCACTGATCTAATGAGGATTAAGGTAGAAGAGTTTTGACAGCTACAGCAAATACAGGAATAATGTTTACGCTGGGCATAGCTGCATAAATGGAGACTTGGTTGATAGTGTGAGTCGGATGTGATGTAACATCATTTGCATGTCAATGAAAAACGGGTGGACTTAAATAAAGTTCAATAGTTTGTTTTCTGTCTCTTTTTAATGAAAACATTGTGGTGCATTTACTGTTTTCTAAAATATTGCTACTTTTATCTATTAGCTTGTTATTAGCATGTAAATCAGTTCTTTGATGTCCCCCTCATGTCTACAGGAGCGCTTACTGCTATCCCTGCTGCCCGCTCACATAGCCAGAGTGATGAAAGCCGAGATCATCCAGAGGCTGCAGGGACCAAACTTTGGCCGAGCTGAAAGCACTAACAACTTTCACAACCTCTATGTGCAGCGCCACACCAATGTCAGGTGAAATCCTCTATCTGTGCCCCCCACCTAATAAAGGTTATTATTTTCTGCTCTCATGTCAGTGCTCCAGGCCTCCTTCTCATCACTGCTCATTCCTCCTCTTCTTTTGTGGTACCCTCCCTACCTGCTCTTAAACTGGGAATTGTCTTCTCTGCCATGTCTTTTCTCACCATCGTCTCTGGATCTCACCTTCGCGCTGAGTTTCTTTTCATTGCCATGGTGAAATTATATTCAGATTTAACCCACCTTCATCTCACTTTGCCAAATGGAGAGGGGCCTTTCTGTACAGTTCTAAATTACATCGAGGAGCATTGCGTACACATGTCTGGGCTTACCGTTCTCCATCTAGCATCTTAGAAAAGCTGCTGTGCGTCATCCTGGAGCATGGCGGCTCAGCACAGGCCTCAGCTGTGTGTGTGGGTGAATGTTGAATGTCCACGTGTTGATCTTCCTATTATCTCCCCACTAATAACATATTCCCACATGGTGTCAGATCAGCGTACGTGGGTATGGGAGGGCGGCCATTTTTCCAGAACAAATAAAAAACTCCCAAGAACAGGTGTGGTTAGCAGGGACCAAAACGGGAGGCTGTCTCCACTACCAGTTCTCCAGCTGTTATACAGTAATTGCCGAGATTGGAGACCATGCCGGTTCTTCTCTTGGGGAAATTGCATTTATTTGCAGGAGCTCTGCAGGCTTGTCACATTTAGAGGGGTTTCAGATGAAAGCACCATCCAAATAAATTGCCTCCCTTTTCATAGAGTTAGCTGTAATACGGCTACATGCTTCATTTGTCCAAAATGCAGCTTTTCTGTCTGCTGTTGTGGATTATAAATTAAAAACATGTTCATTAAATTGTGTTGTAGAGGATATACTTCATGCTGCTTACCTTACCTTTGATTAAGGGGACAGAGATCTGAGATATATTTATAACCAATGCCTTATTTTGCCAGACATCTAAATGTGGACTGATAGCTGAGTGGATAGGAGGCATAGCTGCATATCTGTTAGTAACTAATAAAAGAGAACATTAGTTACTTTATCAATACAAGTTATTAATGTTTTTGTTATGAAACCGTTTAAAACTGTTATGTTTTTTTTCTTGCCTGCAGCATCCTCTATGCAGACATTGTGGGCTTCACCAGGCTCGCCAGTGACTGCTCTCCAGGAGAACTTGTGCACATGCTAAATGAACTTTTTGGCAAATTTGACCAGATTGCAAAGGTAAGTTTCAAAGAGTCAAATCTCTTCAAGAAAAACATGTTGACTTGTTTACATTTTCTTTGCTCCAACAACTAGAATGACTTATTTCAATGTAATAAGGAAACTGCTGATACTCTGAGGTGTTTAACTGTGGTAAAGTCTGACTATCTTGGTTATTATAACTTCTATAAATGATTTGGTTTGAGGTAGAAGTAAAGCTTTTCCTATAATCTGCCGTAACGATGCACTCCCAGTATGATCCCGGCGCTGAGAAACCACATTTTACAACTTTTTCTTGTGTGGTGGTTGCGTAATGTCACAGCTGGGTTTTATTTTACACACTGCATCACACCAACAAGCACACTGGCAGACAGATATAAACACACCGGTCATTTTAAACGTGCTACTTTCACTGAGATTAAGAGAGAAAAATAGAGAGAAAAGACCAAGTGGGGGCTAAGAATAGCCAGAATAAGACTTTTACTGGCTACAGAGAGCTCAGAGTACAGGTAGGATTCATGGTGGATGCTGATTTAGCCATCAGTAATTCTGTAAACAAATAATAATAATATTATCCAAACATCCTAAAGCTTTATGTCACACAATGCTTTTATTTTGTAAGAATCATTTTTAGTGTGTTTTTGTTCACTATTTTTTCACTGGGTTTATTTTGATGCCGTCATTGATTTTTGTCTCTATGTTTCTGTGCGTGTGTGTTTGGGTGTGTGAGTATGTGTGTGTATTTTTGTATGTGTGTGTGTATTTGTGTGTGTTCCTGGATATTATACGTTGAGGTTTGTGTTAGTTTTCTGATTCCATATGCAGAGTTGTGTTTAATGTGATATCTCATATCGATCACTGGTTCTTTAGTCAAATCAAATAGAAATTGTTTTGTGGCAGAATCAAATCACTACTTATTAAAATGTAGATGTAAGTTTTCAGAAGAGAATATTCTAGATGTGATGGACTGGTGACTGGTCCAGGTGTAGCTGCCTCTCAACTCCAGCTTCCTCAGACCCGGAATAGTGGTTAGGAAAATGACTGAATAAATATTATTTTACAATCATCCATCCATCCATTTTCTACCGCTTTTCCCTGAAAGGGGTCGCGGGGGGGCTGGAGCCAATCCCTCAGAACGGGCGAAAGGCGGAGTACACCCTGGACAGGTCACCAGTCCATCACAGGGCCAACACACACAGACAATAAATCATGCACACTCACACTCACGCCTATGGGCAATTTAGAGTCTCCAATCAGCCTATCCCCAAGTCAAAGCATGTCTTTGGACTGTGGGAGGAAGCCGGAGTACCCAGAGAGAACCCACGCTAACACGGGGAGAACCCACGCTAACACGAAGAGAACATGCAAACGCCTCACAGAAAGGTCCCTGGTTGGACCCCTGCCCCAGACGAGGCTCAAACCGGCAACCTTCTTGCTGTGAGGCCACGGTGCGAACCAACTGCACCACCGTGCAGCCCAATTTTTTTTTCTTAACTTGTGAAATTAGATTTGAAACTGTTTTTTTTTTTTACTTTTGTTTTCAGTCCAAAATTCTTTCATTTTTTCAGATGTTAATTTTTTTTATAATTTAAAAAGTAAAATATCCAATAATGATATGACCTCTGGAGATGTCACGGCTCTTTGTTGGTGTAGTTACTCTATGAGTTTGTTCTGCTTCACCTTTATCATCTTTGCAGTGATTTTTTGTTCACAAATTTTACTATTATTTTCCACATCTAAAGAAATGTCCATATTCTACCTAAAAGTAGCTGTTTTTGTTAGTTTTGGTCCTTTTGGGTTTTTTTTTTTAGCCTGAAACGTCTTTAATTTGTGCTAAGCACCATCTTTATTTATTCTGCAACAATATGCTGATGTAGACACACCAACTGCATTCACTGTACTCCAAAAATATTCAAATAAACTTTGTGGTTGCAGAGAGGAAATCATGGGGATGAAGTTTTTAAGCAGAGGTCTAAGTACACGCCTCGAAGGGTTAATATGCCAACGTGTACTCAACAGTGTACTTCATCACGTTCTGTGCAGTGTAGATGGCTTCTTATACAGACGGGATGAATGAGGCAGCATAAGTTTGAAAAAGCATTAAGAGATTTAAAGAGAAGATTCATCTTTAAATGAATTAAACCCCTCCTTTTTTCAGGTTGGGGTTTTATGAGCTTGTAAGGCCGTTTCAGCTTTCATGTAATGGATTTTAAATAAATACACCACTCGTGACCTTGTTAACCCTGTCAAATATGCATTATAAATCCCTTAAATTAGAAAAGCATTCATGAATCGAATCAATAAACCTCTTAAAATCCCAGTAAGCCATTTTAATCAAGAATTCATTTATGTTTAATGGAAGAAATGGAGGAATACTCAGTGTTTTGGGGTTAAACGATTAGTCATGGTTCACATGAAATGTTCTCAGATAATATAATCTGAAACATGAATCAATTCATTTAATTTGATTTAGGTAATTATGCAATAAGCGAGAGAGCGATGTCTGCTTTGGGTTGTCAATCAGATGTAACTAGAATAACTTTTCTCCTCGCTGCAGTGGCCTCGCTCGGCCTTCCTGCCGTAGCCCCCTGAGGGCTGTGCATGTGTGGGCTGGTCAGTGTGTATCTCAGGGTCTCATGGGTGCTCAGCTATGTGGGTCTGAACCGTTGAGTCAGACTTATGTCCAGCAGCTCTATCCTCCTGAAGCTGCTGTTACATAAACTGAAATGATGAGGTGTTACTCATCCCACATGTGGAATAAGAGATAATGTTGCGTGTCTGTGTGTGGGCGGGTACATACTTTTGGGTTTGATGGATGCGCTCGCTGTGTGAGAAGTAGTTGACACATTAAATAAAAGAAAAAGTGGATTAAAATCTTGATGGATGCACGTTTCCTCCTTCGCTTTTGTTCTCTCTTTCAGGAAAACGAGTGTATGCGCATCAAGATCCTGGGAGACTGTTATTACTGCGTGTCTGGCCTGCCGGAGTCGCTGCCTAACCACGCCAGGAACTGCGTAAAGATGGGCCTGGATATGTGTGAGGCCATCAAGTAAAATACCACAGCCGTCCATGCCTTTCACAAACACAAACACAAACAAACACGCCTGTTTAACAGATTGAGCAGAAGGAATGCCAGACAGGACTCCAGCTCTGTTTAAACTCCACAGTCAACACAATGTGAATTCAATATGATAAGCCTCCAGACTGAACCAACAGAAAATTTAAAATAACCAATGTTGTTGTTTATTTTTGTCCTGTTCTCTCTTTTCACTCATGCAGGAACACATACTTATTAGCTTTACAGACTGGGATGTTGGCCTGTTAGCACTTGCAATTAATCATATTCAGATTAAAAATGCCATCTGTTGTTTACTGACATTGTAAAGTCTGAATTTCACTTTTAAAGGATTTCTTTTAACTGTCAGCATATGCCTAAATTAAAGATGAAACACTGTTTTGAGTAAATCAGTGTGAGTTTTAGGTTTAAGGACGCTCCAGTACATTTGTTGAACAAGTTAGAACCCTTAACTGGGAAAGTCTTCATACCCCAGTGGACCTAGTTCCAGCTGGAAGTTTAAAAATGAGCAATGCTAATGCTCACTGACTGCTATTAGTAAAGCAAGCTAATAGCAAATTATTACACTGTTATGTACATAAACACCATACTGATAGAGGTGTGAAAGTAGCAGGATAACTCACAAAATGATGCAAATAGATGCTAATATATTAGTTATCCCAGTAGCTCTCAACATTTGTAGGTACATGTTGGACTAAATATGACTTCAGTTGGTTATTAGTTGATTATTCTTAGTTGAACCACAGAAAGCCAATACAGAATTGGGGTAGAGTGAGCTATAGCCCAGTTAAAAGTGATGAGGGGTCTCCTGTATAAAATGATGGGGACAGATGAAATGTAATCAATAGTATGGTGTCTGGTTATCACAAACAAAAAGATCACACATTGAAATGAAACACCTGAGCAAATACCATGTATGATAGAATAAAATGCATACTCGTTGAGCCAGCCGGCCACTGCATGTTCTCTGACCCGGATGTCTGGTCATACTTTTATACGTAGCTCCATACATTTAAAAGAGAGGTCACCCTTCACATGTACAGGTATTACATTCATTCAACTTTCAAGGCTAGAGCATAGACAACCACATATTTCTGTCCTGATTTTACAAAACCCTTGAGCTGTTTCTCGTGTTCGGGCTTGGCTCGTTGATCCCGCTGATGTGTTTTAGCCGTCAGTGTTTTCACAACTGACTGAGACTAACTTGGTCATTTTAACGTGTCAATACTCATTATTCTAGTCCAGCTCTATAAAATAATGGCTGTTTACATTGTGGTGGGAAATCCTGCTTCCCAGCTACTGCAAAAAAGCCTTATTTGAGCACAGCTGCCTGCAGGGTGCACGGAAACCTAATATCCAGCAACACATGGCGTTTACTCAACTCAGCTCAACTTTTTTTATAAAGCCCTTTCAAACAACCCCCGTTGAACATAAAACTATTAATGAGGAAATAAATAGTATAGTTAAATTATTGCTTATTGTTTTAAAAACAACTTTAAAAGAATAAACAGATTAAGAACAAATAAAACCAAGACTTGGACTGCATTTCTGAAACAAGGGATTGGCAGGTCCCAGTGGCAGACACCCTGCACTGGAACAACCCAGATGTGAAAAAGTGTAGCGTTGTCAGCGGTTTGGGTCATTGCAGGTATTGTGTGACGCTTCCTTGTTGCTCCAAATCCATCCTGAGTTTCTCCTACAGCTACAAAATAGATGCTCGATAAGCAATTTGTGGTGAGATGGGAGCAGTCTAACATTAGCTGGTTTCAAGTAAAGCAAAACTAAAGGATAGCATAGTGGTGTGTAGTATATTTAGCAGATATGAACGTGTTTTGCACCTCTTGCCTGTTGTAGGCTGGGATTGGCTCCAGCCCCCCCTACGACCCCATTCAGGGAAAAGCGGTAGAAAATGGATGGAACATTTTTGCATTATGAGATGAAGTATGAAGCCGACTGGTTGGATACTTACCTTCCTATACAGATTCTCTTTTTTTATATCTCTACTCTGAACAGGAAGGTCCGAGATGCTACCGGAGTCGATATCAACATGCGTGTTGGCGTGCATTCGGGAAATGTCCTCTGCGGTGTGATCGGCCTCCGGAAGTGGCAGTATGACGTGTGGTCACATGATGTAACATTGGCCAATCACATGGAGGCTGGAGGAGTGCCAGGGTATGATATGAAGAACTAATAGTGAAAAGAACATAGAGTCTCACCATGTAAGCAAACAGTAGTTGCAGAGAAAAGATGTCTGTGTTTTCAGAGACAGTTGGAACAAGGGACAAATCGGTTCTCATTCTAGCTTATTATATAGATTTTAGTGAATTAGAGCCACCTTGTTTAACGAAGTAGCTGTGCATTTGCTATGTGTCCATTAGTTCTGCCATCTTGGCAGTGTAACAAGCTTGGGAAAATTGGCTCGTGGGTAGCTGTGTGCTGCTCTGAAAATAAGCTCTCCAGTGCTGCAATGTTGTCTCACTAGGCTGCTAATGGTTGTCTACTGCTACACCTACTGAGAGGTATCTGAAAAATATGTCTGCTTCACACACACAAAAAAACATATTTCCATATGACTTCCATCTCTGTTTGCAAAGATAACAAAACAAGATGAAAAGGGACAATTGCAGGCTGGAGTGGTTCGAAATCTGGAAAGCAAATAATGTTTGATGGATCTGTCATTGGCACAGTGACGGAAGCAGTTCACCCCTCATTACCTGTCTACTCATCTTCAGGAGGGTCCACATCTCTTCAGTGACGCTAGAGCATTTGAAAGGCTCATACAAGGTGGAGCCTGGGGATGGTCAGAGCAGAGATTCCTATCTGAAAGAGCACAAAGTGGTCACCTACTTGGTCATCAACCCCAAGGTGAGATGCCATCAGTCGCATGTTATGTGTACATGTTTAAATGGGAATTGGTGTTTTTGTGCCAGTTTGGCCTGATTTGAAAAGCACTTTTTTCTGCTTATAATGTGTTTTTAGTTCTCTGTAAAGGGTAAAAGAATGAAAATAATCATGATAATGTGTTCGTATAATCTTATCTGCTCTACTGTTCTATTGAATTTAGATCTAATAACTGCAGAGGCCAATATAATACAGTGAATGTATCATCATGATAGAGAAACATGGAAGTGGACATGGGCAGCGCTGAGGCTGGTGTGGTGTCTAAAGGCGTTTTTCCTTTAGTACCTGTGCGACGAGTACGATATTGTACTGGATTGCTTTTCTATTACAAGTCGCGATCCTCTAATGTGGGAGGGGTCCCCCGCACAACGCGAGTTTCTAGACGCTTTGCGCGGAGTCTG